>JARHVA010001033.1:47500-437500 GCA_037957365.1 Torreya grandis | reverse complement strand
ATAGCCTAATCCTATTAGATTGATGAAATAATTTTTTTCTAATTACTTAAAATATAATAATGATTCAAATTGTACTATACCACTTCATAATATTTGTGCATGTAATATAATAAAAATATGTGGGATAATAACAACAATATGTAGAACATAATAATGATCACACCATAAGAGATGATAGTGGACCAAGATATAGTAATATGTAATATAATCAAAGATAAAGTAATTACCCTTAAGGTGGGGAAACACAATATAATACTCCTTAAAGAAGGACCAACTCCACAATTTCTCCCAATATGTAAATTCCAAATCAAGAGTGATAACCTTCAATATGATTCTATCATATAATTATTCTCAACTTACTTTACATCCTTCACAATGGTATTAACATCCTTTATATAGATATATTACCCATAATTGATGGATAAATGCCTAATACTAATGCAGGATGACTCATTCACCAATATAAATAATTCCATAACTAAGCAATTTGATCCAATATAATTAAATAAGTGGGATATGCACCAAATTTCATCATCTCCATCAATTGATGTAGATCATAATATCACATCTATAATACCAATATGAACACATATAAATTGTCATATGATGAAGTTAAGTTTATTATATAAATTATCCAACCACACATATCTTGACACATGCCTTGAGCTAAGGTTTTAGCATTCACATTTCAAATAGTATTTTTTCCAAATATTGAAAATATGTGAATTTTTCTTAGGAAAAATTCATCTTCCCATGTTGCATCTTCATTTGGTATAATTTTACACTTGATAAAATACATTTTAATCATTATAATTTGTATCATCTTAGTATATGTCTACAATATTTCCCTGGGCTCAAATATGATTCTTCCCTCCTCATCAAGATCCACTAACTCTATTTTTGGATAGAATCCTTTGTCCAATTACGTTATTTAAGTAGGAAACATGAAAGACTAGATGAATTTTTATTGAATGAGGTAACTCCAAATTGTATGCCACATTATAAATCCATTGTAAGATATAATAAGGACATAATACATACATGACAATTTTTTATCCTTATTTTTATGTTTCAAGGAAATTTTCTTATATGGATATAAACTTACAAAACCAATGTACTTGAAAATTTATTTCACTCTGATGCTAGTAAATATATTTATTCATGTGGTTTTGCACATTTTATAATTTTTTTTAATAGATTTGTGAGTACATCCAATGTAATTCATCACTATCACCTTTTGTTTCTATTGACAATTCTTTACCTTTAAAGTTTGTGGGTGCTAATACCTAAAGATGTATAACTAGAGAGAATTGGCTTGGGATTCCTAGATTCTTGTTCTAGCTTATTAAACATGTTAAATGCTACTTATTCATCATCTTATTATTCATTGGTTCCCATAAATGTATACCAATTTTTTTCAACATATATGTCCCTAAATTATTTTTTTATCACTATGTGACATATGTGACATTGAGATTTTTTTTATTCTTTTGACCACAAACCCATTCATATAAAATGAAATGATTAAGTTATAGAAATAAGTATGACATTGTAACCTTATACCCACATGGAATGTGATTTAAATCAATAAAATTATCCATTTGATTGATCTAGTTGATTGAATCTTTTCCATCTAACTCATGCATGCCCACCTTTGGTAGCATGTTCTAAGCCTAGAATTTTAGCTATTTGTACGTTGAGGTTAGAATAAAATTGGATACATACTAGGATGTTTTTCATATGCACTTGGATAGTTTAAAAGTTAGTGATTGGTATATTATATTTCATACTCAGTTGTGAGAAATGTAGCTTTTTAGTAGAATATATAAGATAATATAGTAGCATATTGAAATCAGCCATATTTGTTTTCATATCACACTAAATTATGTGCATACACTCCATATTTGTTTCCATTTAAAAATACATGTTTGACATAAGCTATTCAATATGGCATAAATTTTCATTTAAAAAAAAAAAAAACATATAAGAATTGACACCAAATCTAAACTACATTTTATCTCCTCTTGTTAAGATTCTTCCTTAACATGTACAATTATTTTGATCTTTGCATCCCTATCATGTTGTTGCTTGATAATAAAAAAAATTAATTTTTTCTTTGACTAAACTTTGAATAGATGATTTTATACTACATTTGGCCACAAATCTAAAATTCAAAGAATAGAGTGGCAATAATTACTACAAAATTTATGAAAATATAAAGATATTAGAATATGTCCAAAAATTGTGGTTTGTCAGAAGAATTTATAAAAAATATAAAGTTATGATAACTCATTCAAAAAATATCAAATTATGCTAAATTTTAACTATAATTTAGTTCAATAATGCTCCAAATGAAGTTATAAAAATTGTAAAAAAATTCAAAGTTGTTTCAAAATATTGGGGATTCTTAAAAATTAGGGTTTCAACCACACTTTTTCCAAAATCAAAGCTTTAATACCACTTATAATGAGATTAATAAATGAATAAATTGGAATTATAATAAAAAAATTACAACATGATTGAAAAATGAGCATAATACTAAGATATATAAATAAACCACTTCAAGGAGGCATCTAAATCCTTGCAATAAGAATATAATTTTAAATATTATCCTCGAATACTAACCTCTAGGTCCTAAAAATACCTACTTAAACTATGGTTTGTACACAATTCCACCATATTATAAATATGAATATATAAAAATTATAATATGACTAAATCAAATTATTTTATCCAAATGTTAGCCACAGATATCCCAATGCATGACTTAGGCTAAGGGTGTTACACTTTTTCATATAACATAAGTTATTGTATGGTTTCTCTATAACATTGACCATTTTCATAGTATCATTATTATATAATAATGCATATTCATTACTTTTAACATTGATACTTGTTTTTTTTAGAATTTTGTACTATGTGGACCACATATCTCATATTTACAAGCATGTTGGCATCAAAATATTGAACTCAAAATTTATAACTACAAGAAAAAATTAAAATAAATATTGATAATAATTGAAATATATTTTGTGTACACACCTAATATTTTTCATGCTTATCACTTTAATGATTATTTTGCTTTTAGTACTTGTCAGTAAATCAATGCCCCTAAGTGTGTGTCCTAAAGAAAGCATTAGGGAAGGGTTAAGGTTGGATCATGATACTTTATGACATATTTTTGAATAATATGATGTTATACCATAAGTAGTATTAGTTTAACCTATTTTGATTCTCTTTAAATATTCATTCTCTAGCTCCTTATGTCTAATTATTCTATCTAGACATGGATGATATAGTTAGTTTCTTACCTATTTATACCTATATTATATCTGATTGGTGAATATATTTCTAAGTATAGCTTTATCTTTCCTATTTTATCATGTTGGCTTATATTATTCCAATTCATTTAATGTTATTTTATTGTATCGACTTGGATGATAAAAGTGGCTTAGAGTTTTAGGTGATTTATAGGTTTGGAGATATTTATCATGCACTCTACTTGCACTCATGTTTTTTTACCTTAAGTATCAAAAAAAAGAGTTAGAGCTTAAAGTATGAGTCTTAAAGGTTAAGTCTTGCTCAATGTCTTTGAAGATCAATAAGATGAATTAAACAGAGGAGATGCCCAATTATTTGGAGTTCCCAACTAAGGAAATTTAAGTCTTATTATTTTCATTTGAGGTCTTCTTAATACAACATCTCTTATCAAGTGTAACTACAGCTAAGGGGGAGAAATTAATGAACCAAAAATTCAAACCAAAGGTCAATTCAAATGTGATATATTTATCATTATTCTATTTAATTTATTTTCATTTAAGATTAGATTTATTTTATTATTGTTATAGTAGCATGTATGGGCATTGTCATTAATTAAGTTTTACTTATAGTGAATAATCTAGTATAGAATAGGGTGTTGAGTTTTTTCATTACCATTTTAGGTTTAAAATATTATACATAGCGTCTACCATTTGTACATTTAATTCTCATTTAGTTTAGTTTTATTTTCTATCAAACATATAGGTTACCCCTATTCATCAATTCGTTGCAACTAGTTTCCTTATTATATACTTGTTACCCTTTTTGTACCATTGTTATATCATTGATCTATCTTGATATCTAGTTAAAATCATACCCCATATCTATGACATAGGTGACGAACATAATCTTACCATCAATTAAACCTGGCATATAAAATACTCACATACAACTTGGTAGAGTCATTTGAGGGCTAGTCATTTGATTTATTAATACTACTAATTTCATTAAGTTTCAACCTAGGGCATGTATTTGGCAAGGTGGAAGCACTATATGAGCCAAACCAGTCTCTTTTGAAGGTTGAGATGCTTAAACGTTGCCTATATGGAAATAAACTTGTGAAAATTAAATTATGGAAACTAAATTTTAGGAAAGGAAGTTGAAATAAACCGCCATATGGAAAGTTGATTTATATTCTTTTAAAATATCATTTTCCAAAGTTTATTTATATGTATTTTAATTGATAATGTTAGGTACCTTTGAGGAAGATCAGTAGATTGACCTTGGCAAGATCAATCCAGAGTTTGAATGGCTCAATAATAATGATGAGTTGCATCTAGACTTGTTGATCCCTAATCCGTCTCATTGTCATTGGTTCCCTCCATTTTTTTGTTCCTTTTGAAAGGAAATGTAATGAAATTGGATAGTATGAAAATTAATGAAAGAAAATAGTTGGCTTATTTGATGGCATAGAATCTCATTTATCTTCCTCTCATAATATGTACCTATTATCTATGCAATTGTAATGATATTAATTATTTATATGCAATGGAAATGCCTTTACAATAACAACAAGAGTACAACTTTATTCTCATTTTTCATATTTTCAATAGTTTTAAGTTTTTTATGATTTTTTCCTAGTCAATCCCAATTTTTTTTTTTAAAAACACTTCTAATTCTCAAAAAAAAAAATTTTACCCAAACAATTTTTGTCACTATGTAAAAAACTATATAAAACCAATTTTCGATCTCCACTACCATCTTAAAGAAAAAAATATATTGTGTTAACAAGGGCCAAAAATGCAAATCGTAACCATAAATAATTTCAAGGTTTAAGACTCTCATCTTTGCAAACTAATAATTTGTGTCACAAAGATACATACAACCATCCACAAATATTTTTCAATGCAAACCTTATCATCAAAAAACTATATTAATGTCAGTAATAACTATTATACATACTACATATTATTTCTGCATTCACATATAAAAATAAATTCAAGCTTAAACCACATCGTATTCATTGTATGCGCAATCCATTGTCTTTGCATACAAAGATATTGCACTTAATAAATAAATTGAATGTTTCTTTGTGCAAAAACTCCCAAAAAAAAAAATAAAAATCTACAACATTGCCACTAACAAAAAATCACAATAAATTTCATTAATGAACTTTGTTGCCTTGTCATCATTGCATATTTAACACTTTGTTGTTGGTGGACTAACATACCCCCGTTGGCGATGATTAAACCCTAAAATGTGATCGTACCAAAGCTTATCACATATCAATAATTTAGAAAAAAAAATGATCATATTCATCCTCCAACATCAAATGCAAATCTTCGATTAATAACAGAACAAAAAACTCATTTAAATATGTAAACAATTAAATGATATAATTAATGAAAACCAAATCACCAATAACACATTTACTAAATTATTTAACTCTAAATGAATAATCATAATAATCCAATCATATTAATATTTTTATTCTTATTGACATTAAGATGTACGCTATCAAATGATGAAAACACTAATAAAAGTTCTGGGCACAACTTCAATTTTGACATTAATTAATTAAATAAATAAATAAATAAATAAAAACCTCTGCATATCATACATGGTGCCTAGGTAACTTGAAAGCTGCAAACTTGTCTTCACTCTCGCTTGTTAACAGAGATCATTGATATTGGCATAGAAAAATAATTGAGCTTAAAAATACTTTAAAAAGTATTAAATTTATAAAATTTGAAGAATCCAATTATAAAAGTTGAAGAATTCAGTCTCATTTATTTAACAAACATGAATATGTTAGAGAATCTACTCTGGCTTGTTAACAGAGATCATTGATATTGGTATAGAAAAATAATTGAGTTTAATTTTTTTTTTTCAAAATGTTAAATATATAAAAATTGAAGAATCCAGTCTGGCTTGTTAACAGACATGGTTGATTTTGACACAAAAATAGTTGAGTCTTAAAAACACTTTCAAAAATATTAAATATATAAAAGTTGAAGAATCCAAACTCAGTTACTAAAAGATATAATTGATTTTAATATAAAAAATAATTAAACTTAAAAAAGCACACATAAAAATATTAAATATACAAAATCTTTAACCATTGACTGATTCAACATATCCACAAAATATCCCTGAATATACTATTTTATTCTTAACACACCCTAAGTTTAGGCTCAACCCTAGAAGAAAAGCTACTTCCATTCAGTTAAATTTTAGAAACTTTTGCAGAATCCCTAGGAATGTCCAACGAATTCTGCTTGTAAATTTTGGTATCAGAACCGCTACCCTTCCTGTTTTTTTCTCCATTATAAGCATCTTCTTTAATGATCTACTTTTGACGGGGCTGTTCTGCAGCATCTCCTCTCCATAATGCAATTGCTTTTACCCTGTGCGAAACAATCCATGGCAGCCGACATAACCATCTAAGCCGATGTTTTTGGTTCACCTTGCTCTTACATCTATATTCCATTCTATCAAAACCAGATGTGCATTGGCAGGGAGCTCTCTTGAGCTTTTGGGTTTGCGAAGAGATCCATGATGTATGACACTTGTGGCGATCTGAAGGCTGTGTGGAAGAGGGATGGAGACCAGCCAGTCCTCGATCCAGTTGATTGAACATCAAAGCGAGCTCATACGAATCATACAACGAGCTTGCACAATCCCACGAAGAAACAATTTTCACCCTCCTAGCACTGTTAGATGTTGGATCACCTTCTTCCATTTCTACACATCCTATTGAATCATATAAAGGGCTTCTACAATCCGATGAAGAAACAATTTCCACCCTCTTACCACTGTTAGATGTTGTTGGATCACCTTCTTCCATTTTCACACATCCTATTGAATCATAAGAATCATACAAGGGGCTTCCACAATCCGAAGAAGAATCAATTTCCACCCTCTTACCCCTATCAAATGCTGGATCACTTCCTTCCATTTTCACACTTGCTGTGCTTCTCTCAAATGTGCAGATCGAAAGCATACATCGATGCAAGAATTAAGTGGACATGAAAGACTGTTATAACTTAAACTAACGATTATTTCGCAACAATTTTGTACCTTATCTGCAGGGGAGATAGAGTGACATTTTGTATCAGAATGGACAATTTACAATGATATTCTGGGTGTTTAAAAGGATTTCTTAAAAGTTAGCTTTCATAAAGGTGATAAGATAACACCCCGAAAAAAAATAGATGTTTTAAATTAAAAATAAATAAAGTTTTCTTTTTTCCAGATCGAAGATAAAGGGTATTTTATCAAAAATTAAACTCTAGTCTATAATATATAAGATCACATTTTCAAAGAAGATAACACTATGAAAACCACGACTTATATATATCTTAAAGAAACCATTCATCACATTTTAAAAGTTAACTTTTATAAAAGAGATAACATAATACTCCTAATAAAAAACACATATTTTACATTAAAAATAAGTAAAAAATTTCTTTGTAAAGATCGAGGATAAGATAATTTATAATATATAAAATCACATTTTTGAAGATGATAACAATATTAAAACCACAATTCATATATATTCTAAAAAAACAATTCACTACATGTTTTATGTTAAGTATTACTTTACTATGAACACAATAAATATTACAAGATTAGGAATTGTTTGGAATTTTATTTAATTTTAGGTTTATGATATTAAATTTGACACTCAATCTTATACATGAATTTTTTATGACAATTATTTAGATAATATTATTCTTCAAATATTAGTAAAGTTTATATTAGAAGAAGGAAATATTAAAGAAAATAAATATATTTATTGTAATCTTTTATAATTTTTAAAGATGTGCTTAAAATTCTATCTTGCATTTAATAAAGTTTTCTTAAAAAAATATTGTATTTTACAATAAAAAAGAATAAATATGATCATATAATCATCAAATTTAGTTCCTAAGTGGGAGGGAATTCAAATTAATTATCTTGTAAAGATAAGTCCATACCAAAACACTAAATCTAAATGCTTTACAAAAAGCTTACAAATATTAATTTATTATATTCTCTTTTAAACTGAAATTTTTTAACTTACTTGACATAAAATATATTATTTCTTTGTTTGTAAGATTGAAATACATCTTTCTTTATTTTTATTATTAATACTACAACTACTATTATTATTTTATATTAAATTAGTTGTTACTCAAAAAGAATTGCATTTCACTTTTTATATTTTTAATATTAATACTACAACTACTATTATTATTTTATATTAAATTAGTTTTTACTCAAATAGAATTGCATACGCTTTTACCAATAACACAATTATTGAGATTGATGGTAGATAGTCGTCAAGCCCTACAATGGCATAAAGGTGGTGTGATCAAACCAAATTTATTGATCCCCATCATTGGATAACCCTCACCAGCCAATCTAATCCCAACGTATCTCCAACTAACCAATCTACATATATTAACTAATTTGGATACCTCAATTCATGTTATGGTCCTCGAGTATAGTGTAGTATCATCCAAATTCTAATGCGATGGTGGTGACAAGTCCTATGATTAAAATGATAGCTTTAGTGATGGTTATTCTGATAGTAAATTTATGATCACATGCTTATAAACCCTTTTGACTATTAACAATCATATTTTTATTTATTTAAAATATATAATATATTTAATAAATTTATCAATATTTTTAATCTTAAATTTAAAAAAGTGGGTGGAAAAAACTTAAATGTTGACTGAAAGTTAAAACAAAGGTACATAGTTTAGAGGCTTTTGTAGAGATACACTATCAAATTGGGTTGGACATAACACCAAAATCATAAATGAAATTTAATAAATCATTATTTATTTTAAGAACACATTATTTAATTCTTTAAGTCTTTTTCATTTTCTTTGAGCTATTTCTTTGCTCACTTCTTTTGTATGGTGAGATCATATGAAATTAGTCTCCAAACCATAACCCCAAGTTCATATATTATTTTGATGTATTTGATCAAGTTTAATATCAATAGATTCCTCCAAGGAATCTCTACTCAATAGATATCCACTTCTAGATGGATTGTCAGGGGCCAAAGTAACCTTATATTCCACCTAACAAATAATTGACTCCCCCTTTTTAAGATCTATTTTCAACCCTCTATATTTTACTACTCTACTTATTTTCAATTTCTATATAATAACTTCCAACTCTCTCAGACTACGTTAAGTAGCTTGACTTGCTTGCATTTCCTCTCCTTCAAAAAATCATTCAAAATAATTTCTCCCAATAATTCAAACATCTTTTATGTAGTAGGAGTCAATTGTTTCTAATTGTGTGCCCTCGTGCTTTGTGTTTCTCTTTTATCATCATTTCCTACCAATATTACTTAGTTTATATGATAATAGGGTCCTATTTTTAATTTGGGAAGCCTATAAAGACACAAGTGCATTAGTGCATATAGGACAAGTGATGGAAAATATATCTGAATAATAAGTTCAAGAAAGATAAGTGAATATTGAAAGCAAAAGTAGAGATTTTAGCAAAGATAATTTTTTTTTGTTTCTTAGTATAATTTGATTTACATTTTATGTCTTAATTTGCATTGTGTCACTTGTTCATACTGGTGTGAAAAGTCATATAGGCTTTGGTTGCTAAAGTGCATTGAGTTTTAAATTGATTGCTAAAGTGTATTGAGTGATATTTTTCAAACTTTTTCTAGAACAAGGGCACAATAATAATGTATAGATAATGCAAGCCCCTCAATTACTTTCTCTTTTTTATTAATTTTTAACGAGCTATTAGGGTTGTGGAGAAGGAGATGAATGTCTTAAATGGTGATGCATAATTATATAAAATCAAAAGAGATTCTCAAATTAATAAGGTTACCAAATTAATTATATATAATTTTAAAATATACATAAACTTAGTATTATGGGTCTAGATGTGCTAGTAAAGGAATGGTACGGTTTTGGAAGACCAATAAAAGTTATTTATTTTGTTTGATATTTATGGGTTTTGTTTTCCTTATTGTTTTTACTTGTTTTCTTATACCTATTTCTTCCCTATATATATATATATATATATATATATATATATATATATATATATATATATATATAAAATTTAATAACCTTCTCTTTGCATTTTTTAATTATTCTAAAATATTCCTTTCTATAATTATGTATAATTTCACTATTTTATTTATTTAATTCTAATGGATATGATTTCAAATTAGTGTGGGTAGATGTATTAAATTATGATGTAAAATTATCTTGATATATCTATATTTGGTGAACATATTGCCTATTACATCTCGTAGGGTTAGAACTTTCTTTCATCATTGTAATCTAATTTTTCTAGGGCTTATTCTAGTTGTTTGAAATCATTATCCCTATCCCTTATATGTTTTAAACTATATATTGTTGTACTTGCATTATCATTCAAATCTTAAAATATATTTCATGCTACATTTTCCCCCCATCTTATGCTACTTAAAGTTATTAGATCTAAGACCCATACTAGGCAAAATGATAGATTGAATTGCAACCCTGTTGACTTTGTTCAAATTCCTTTGGTTAACACTCCAGATTGTTTGAACAAGAAAATAGTGTCTCTTAATTATGTAAATGTTCCACCTACTATAACATATTATATTTCAAATGATGTTGAAATACTTGTGAAAGATAACATTGTGAATATTTATAATATTGATTACCATGATGAAAATGATAAAGTTGAAAGACATGAAAAAATTAGGAAATAAATTCAATAAAATTATAAATAAATAAATGCAGTGTTTAATGTGTTAAATTTTTTTCAATGTTAAACCCTAGGTGAATATCCTCTAGTTAAAGATATACCCTATAGATTGAATAGTGTGTTTTTGAATGTAAATAATGTACATCAACCTTCTGGAGAGACCCAATCCATGCTTAATTATGTAGTTATTTACAACTTATTTATATATTACTATTCCTACTCCTATTTATTCCAACCTTGATAATGTTTCTTCACCTTAAAAAAGTAGTTTCAAGGCTTCTAGATTTTTTTGTATTCCTTCACTTGTTGCTTATCAAGTTCATCAACCATATTAACATACTTCTAAAATTTCATCTCTTCTTCATAATGCTTCTCAATTGGATTATTCGAATAATGCTTCCATAACAACATATTATATTACCACATATATCATAGCTCCAAAAATAGCCACTCTTATGCAAAGATTTTCTAATTTTCAACCAAAGGTTAAATTTTATTTCTCAAGGGTCTTAAATTCCAAGTTGTAGCATCACATCACACGATGTTTTACCTAATCTCTTGGTTTATGATTCTATTTGATAATATTCTCCCACATAGTTTATGGCTCCAAATTTATAATTATTAAATGTTAACATTTATCCTTCTCATCACATTAAAAATTTCTATGCTTCTTGTCTAGATTTTTCACACAATATTGAATTATTGACTAAGTTATTTCCTAAAAGTTCTAAAGATGATTGTTTTTGTTAATTGAATGCCTTTCCATGTTTATCTATATAATATTTATTTTATTTTTCCACTGATTCCATATTTCATTTTCCAATTAATATTAAATCCCAAAAGTCAACTTTTCAAACATTTCTCAACTCAAATAGGTATCTAATAAGAATTTTAGTGAGTATGTGCTTAGATTGAAGATATTAGTTAAAAAAATGATTTATAAATTATTTAATAGTAAATTAAATATTATATTTTCACAAATTTATCTTGAACTAATTAAATACAATGTTTCATTCAACACTTACCAATATTTTGATGATCTTTCTCATGTAGTAAGAGCCTATGGGATCAAGCATTTAGAGACTAACATGATTAAATATTAAGCCAATACTCTTATATTTAGTGATATTAAATTCAAGGTAAATAAACATCAATGAAAGTGGTAATGACGTTGATTTTCAAAGTAAGAAATAGGTTAAGAATTCAGTGATTCTGGTGGATCAACCACCTAACAAGCTAGTCTTATTAAAAAAATAGAATAAAAAAAATTTACAAGATTAAGTGAAAGTATTCAAAAGGTGCTTAAATGATTACTTAATTTTAGTATTTTTTATTTACCTCCTATCATATATGTGGATCTATCAAGGACTTTTCCCAATAACTATGACATTGATGAATACTAATATTATCATAGAGTCTTTAGACATTTAAAAAAAATATGTATAACTTCAAAACATATTATGAAATAGCTCATTGAAAATAATCAAATCTAAATATGCAGAATCAATAATATATTGAAGGAATTAGTGGCTCAACCTAATCAATTTTTGAATTTTTTTAATAATACTCTTTGAAAGCACCACACTCAATATGAATACTAGATAAATGTTCAAATTGTACATGAAAGACAAACACCACAAGTCTCTAAATCTCATTAAATTGATGGATTCATAGGTGTGGTCAACACAATACACAAATTATCTCCTCCAATTATATTTAATGAACTTGAGATTCAAAAATATGATTGTAAAAATGCACAAATAGTAATTTGAACTATCACAGGTGAACATTACAAATCGATGGATTTATAATGTATTAATTATACATGTGTGCACACATAAATTTTCACGAGTCTTAGATATTATTAAAATTATGTAACTGGTATTAAGGGATATGATACAATCACTAAGAAGACACTTAAATGTATTAAACTACATGTCATAGTGGATTCTATGACCATATTAGCTTGGATTCATGTATTAATATATAATGGTACATATTAAATTTTATTTGGAAGATTAAGGATAAATCAAATGAGATGAATTCCATCAAGATTACATCAATGCTTTTTTTTAAAGTAACAATCAAGAGAAAATTATTGAAGGAACTACTTATGATCCTCTAGTATAAATTGAACATGATATTTACCATAATTTTTAATACAAAAATAACAGGATAATAAGGCTAAAAATAAGTCATTTCCTAAAGTTTAAATATCTAATCTTCCATCTACTAAGGTGATTTTGTCTCAACCTCTCACCCTATACAAAGAAAAACCACCTAAAAAGGATATAAATTATCACTTTAACATTTAAATAAGAGAGAATGTTACTTTATGATAAGTACAAATGGATACAATAGATGCATACAATTATGATTATATTGATGGAAACACTAATGATGATGATGATGATGATGACAATGTGTTGTCCCAAAAAAATATTGGTAAAATTTTCTTAGTTTCGGTACTATCATGACTTATTCATTTTTAAGTCCCAAGTTTCCAAATAAAATTTGTTTATAGACTTAACCATTTTCATAAAATTCAAAAACACACAATTTTCTCCCTACATGTTGAGAAGGTTGAGCAACATTGACCTCCAGAGTGTGTGAAATGTGAAAAAATGTGTCCAAAAATGTGTAGGCACAACTTCATGCCAGGTGTAATCACATAGTAGGGTTTGCCTTGCCCCATGGGCATTAAGGATGTGTAGTCATGTTTGGCATGCTTGTGGGGCCCAATTTACCTAGCTATAGGAGGAGCTAGTTGCCTAATCATGCCAACAAAATGGATTTCTTTATAAATTTAAAAGTGGGTACCCATTTGATAAAAAATATGTGTTCATGTTATATTAAATCATATCTCTTATATCCATGTGATAACATAGATCCACCATTCCTTTATTTTCTCCTATAGAAGGGGAAAATAACCAAAATATATTAAAAGTCTTCATCTCTTTGAGTACATCACATTGGTATAACATTTAGAGAATTTGGATCTCATGTCAATTTATTTTCACTACTAAAGATGATTCAAGTACCCTAGATAAACTAGAGTTATGACTAGCTCCTATAACAACCCGAGGAAGATATTCAAGGTGAAATACACTTTTTAATGACTAATGTGACCTACTCTCCACAATTGTGTAAGAATTTTATACTACAAGACATGTGTATAAATCTTTGTTTACTTGCTGATGAATCTTTATGTGTTACTAAAGCAACAAAACCCATATCTACCATAGAAACCAATATTCTAGAGATGAGTGATTCATGAATTTGGTGAGTAGACCTAGGAGATTTTTGAAACAAAGTAAATGTAGAATATTTTAGTTCCATATATACCTATTGTCCTCTTAATTATATACCTTGCTGAAGTATCTGGATTTCCCACCTTAATGCAGTGTTCATATTTAGTGTTCACATGTGCAAAAATATAAAACAAAATAATAGATAAATCTAGTTTGCAAGAGTCATTATGATGGCTAAGCTCAATGGTGAGTTTGTGAATAATATTCTTAGGATACCTCAAAGAGATAATTATGAAAATATAATTTTAAAAACATAAAAAATATTTTAGGACAAGAAACCAGAGAAGAACCCCACAACCATAAACAATGGTTTATTATGTAGACACAAAAAATTAATCATTAAGTGCTTGACAATATTTAATCCTCACATCCTTACCTTATTTGGTCCATTGACCATTTTGATAAATCATAATATATATGAGGCTCTATACTATCTTTAAAACACATAAAAATTATACATACATACATATTTCAAGCATATTCATCCCTATTTAGTGTACAACATCTTGTCAGACCTTTACTAGTAGTCTTTATCCTTTTGAAGAAAAGTCGACACTAGGTCCCATATGGTTGTATTATGACCTTCTCCACTAGTTCAACCTATTTCCCATGGTCTAACAGATATTTTTTCAAATCAAGAGATTTCAAAAAGGCTCTCGTATGTTTTTAAAAAAAATTTGGCTAGTGAAAATGTTCTAAATATTCCCCTATATAAGCACATTAAGGCTTATCCAAATACATCTAGAATTCACATGGTATTTATACTACACATTGAGTAAAAGAATATTATTTCTTCCAATTTTAATTCTAAAACACTCTAAAAATGACATGGTACATTTGATTATATTTTACTTTAGGTCAATGGGATCTATTATCAAACATTTAAATCAAAATTTTAGATTGAATCATATAGTTTCAAAATCACAGATCACATGATCATCATAGGAGGCATAATTACATCAGCCTAACGTCCATTTAGGATATGTAGGAAATACTTAGATTACTTATGGTTTTATGAGTATATATTGACTATTCCCCTTACCCATTTTATCCCTTTAAATATTATCTTTATTTTTTTTGTATAAGATCTAAGGTTTTAATTTTTGTAGGTCTTTCACATAGTAACACAAAACACAAAATTTATCAGTCAACCTTCATAGGTAATCATATAGACCAAGATCAAGAAATCAGTCACACAATCAAATAGGATGTGACCACATTCAACATGAAAGACCACATTGTACCCCTATCCTCCTTATACAGACATGTACAATCATAGATTAAATTATTACATTCAATTAGGAGATAATACACAAATCTTGCCAAATAGTTTTTTGTCGTAGTCAACCTACACAACTAGAAAACTATATATTTTAAGGAGGTTTGCACTTTTGTAATCCTTTTTACTATATTTATCAAATTCCAGAGTCTATGAAATTATGTAGCATATATGTTGTATTCCATTATCACATTTTTTATTCTAACATTAAAATTTCAATAGTTTAACATCTATTAATTTGATTCATTTCAATTAAAAATAGATTAATAGGTTGGATCTTAAAATAAAATGTATTTGAAACTCCAAAATAAAATTTATAGGCTAGATTTCAAAGAAGAACTATCATACATGATCACTTTTCTTAATAGGGTGGTAGGGAACATGGTAAAAATGAATGTTCACCCTTAGATGTTCCTAGAAATGAGAATAATTTGTAGTGGAAAGTAATTCATTGATTAGGGAGGCATCATGAATGATACACTACATCAATATCTTACCATTTTAAATGTCACCAAGAAATTTTAAATGATTTATTATTTAGTGTTTTCTCTGCGCCACTTAGAGGATTTACCCCTATCTCAATCAATTGGCTAATGTTGGTCCCACAATCAAGGTACATGATTTATACACACAATTGGTTCTAGAAAAAAATAATAAACATTCTAGGTAGTCAATTATGCATTCATCATGAGAGTCATGGAAGGAGAAAAAGGGGGGGAAAGGATCTCTGATGGGGGAGAAAATCTCGTCACTCAATATAAAATTTACTTCATCCAATTTTAGAAATTCACATATAATAGAGTAGGAGGATTTAAATTAGGAGTATTTGAAGGTTTCCCCATTAGACTCCCAAAGTTCATAAGTGATAATGTTGGTAAGGTTTCACATAAATATTAGAATAGGGGCCTTATATGTACATGTTACTCATCTACAAGACTAGTAGGTAGATTGTGTTGATGATTATGAAGTATGAAGGAAAGATCGAAGTCAGTTGATTTTGTATTGGATCAAATATTTCACCAATACTTGGTTACCTAAAGGGAATTTAGATGATGGAAGTTAGTTTCCTGATTCTACATATGCCAAGATACTGATAGCCTCATCATTGCCTATGATAAATTGGTTCACTCAAGAATTGACTAATCTATAGATTAAGACCAAGTTAGTTATGGATAGATCAATGAATTGGTTAAATTAGAAGCGTGTAGAGTTCATGGGATTAAGTGGATTAGGAAAATATAGTTTCTCAATCCCATCGAAGAAAACTCATAATATGACATCCAAAGTTTCTGGTACTAGCTGCTTTAGAATGATATCCCACCCAATGACTGCCTCATATTGTACATGGTGTCTGATTTTAAACTAAAATTACAATCTGAATGTAAATGTTGAAGCTAATATTATTATTTATTTGGGAATAAAATAAGACATGCCACAACTCAAACATATCCCTAAGAAAACATTTAGTAAATTAATATTAACTAACAATTTTGTAACTTTTGATCCCCAATGTAATTTTGATGTGAAGGTTAATGAAATCTAGTGCAAAAAATACTAGTGATAATAAATCTAGACCACTCATTGGATCATATTTTATGCTAAAAATATAATTAATATACCATGATCATTATAACTTCAATCAATTGAAAAGGATATAATGAGATGATCAACTTTCTATAAAATATTAAAATCAATATAACATGATACATGCACCACTTTGAGGAGAGCCATAACAAGTATTCCACATAAACACTGGTTATAAAACTTGGGATTTATAAGGAAACTTTTTTTTATAAGTGTGTGTGAGTTGGGTGTATGTTATAAAAATCCAAATTCCATTATTGGTGACATATGTTCCCTGTTTTATCCCATGGAACATTCCACCTATTATGAAATAGGAAATTGGTGTCATCGATTTGGTATTTTAATGTTAATAGGAATAAAGTGTAATCTCACAAAACTCCAATCACCTATTTAAAAAAAAATTTAACTTCATTGCTACTCAGTGTAAATCATTGCTAAGTTATTGTTAATAAGGCTGTGAGTACTTCCTAAACTAATTTTTATTTTTCTTCAAAACTTATTATTTTGAAGGTTGTTGGGTTGATAATACATGAAAAAATATATTGGATTAAATATTTCACAATTCTTCTTTTAACTCATCAAAAATTTATAATATTATTTCTTCATCTTTTTTTCTTCATTGGTGCCTTCAATAGATGTAAAAAATAAAAGAAAATAAAGATCAACACATTTTTAACTTAAATTGAATATTTTATCATAGTTAAAAAAATAACTCTTTTTAACCTCTTTTTTCAATTTTTTGAGGCATCAACCTATTAGGTTGAGGGATTCATGGTACAAGAGTGTTACATTCTATGATTCTAATGAATGTTTTTTGTTTATTTTCTATGAATCAATCCTTTACCCTATGCTCTATGATAATAGAATCACACACATTAAGTGGATTAAACATGCATATCTCATGTTGAATGTGGTCCTTAAGCATGTTAAGAAATAGGTCATTCAATTTCTCATCTTTAATCACCTCCACCTAAAAGGATAAGTTTTGAAATTGATGAATATAATGCCTAGTTGATCCCTCTTTTTACAGCTTTTAAAATTGGATGAATTAAATCTCCATTCACACTTTTACTTTAGTGCATCTATAACCCCTCTATAAAAATTGACAAAGTGACATTGAGATTCGTATTATTCTTTTGAGTAAACAATCATTGATACTAAATAAATTACATAGGTTTTATATATAAGGATGTCATTGTAACATTTTTTCCATGTGGGATTTGAGTTATATCAATAAAATTCTTCATTTGGTTAATCTAGTTGAGTGAATCTTTTCTGACAAACTTATGAATGTTCAACTTTGATAGCATTCTCTAATACTTAAAATTGGAGCTAGAATGGGTTGAATTTACACAATATTTAGATCTATATTGGGATGTTCTACACACCCAATTGGATAGGTTGGTAATTGGTCATTGGTATCTTGAGTTACATAGTCAATTATGAGGCTGGTAACATTTTGACTAAATCAGTGAGATAATTCAATATTGTACTAATTCCATCCATATATCCTTTGATTTCACACCGAATGATGTAAATACTCCATATTTACTTTCATTTTAGATAGCATGATTCACATAATCTCATCTAGGTGGTTCACCTTTTCATCCAAGGATTAAAATACCATATTAGAATTACCACTTGATCAAAACCACAAATTAGTCTCCCCTTTGTTATAATTTTTCAATGACATTTATTGATTCTTGTCCTACCCTCTACTTTATGCCCCTATCATTTTGAGGATTGAAAACACATAGTTATATTTTTTCTTTTGACCAAATATTGACCATATGATTTAATACTAAATTTGGCCTCAAATTAAAAATATCAAATAATAGATCCACAAAGTGTTTTGCAAAATTTAAAAAAATATAAGAAAATTACAATATATCCAAACATTACAACAAAAATAGAAAATTTATGAAAAATATAAAAAAATATTATAACTTACTCATAAAGGGATTATAGAAGATAAAATTTGGATTATAGTCTCCTTTAACAATAGTCTAAATTTTTCAAAAATATTTCACAAACAATACATATTTATTTATGAGATAAAGTAAATTCTTCAAAACTAGGGTTTCAACTACATGTTTTTCTAAATCAAAGCTTTAGTAGCACCTATAATGAAATTACTATACCAATAAAATATAATTGCATCAATATGTCACAATATGATTGAAATACAAATATTATATAAAATATATGAGTGATACACTTTTAAGAGGCATCCACAACCTTACAATAAAAACATAATTTACAACATGTATCCTTAAATATGTACACTTACCTTCCATATATACCCTAATTAGGACATGGATAGTACATAAGCCAACCCTATTATATATATATATATATATATATATATATATATATATATATATATATATATATATATATATATATATATATATATATATATATATATATATATATATATATATATATATATATATATATGTATGTATATATATATATATGTGTGTGTGTATGTATGTATGTATATATATATATATATATACATATGTGTGTATGTATGTATATATATATATATATATATATATATATATATACATATATATATATATATATATATATATATATATATATATATATATATATATACATATATATATATATATATGACTAAGTCCAATATTATGCTAGCCACTAGTCAACTACACATATCCCAATACATGCAATATCTAGACTAAGTGTGTAACACCTTTTAATGTAACACAACCTTATTGTATGGTTTCTCTATATTATTGACCATTTTCATAGTAACAGTATTATATAGGAGCTCATGGTCATTTATTTTAGCATTGATACTTGGTTCTTGTTGTATTTTTAGACTATGTGGGCATCTATCTTTTACATAAGCACGTTGGCCTTGAAATCTTGATATCAAACTTCTTATCTACATGATAATGCTCATATAAAGATTGATAAGAATTTAAATCTACTTTATCATTGATACTTGATAGTATACTATTGTATAAAATGATTTGAAGATATATATCTAGTGGTTTAAAAGTCATATTGGTTACTATGGTCTTGAACTTAAGTATATAATATCTGATATATCCAGTGGACGTTTTTTTAAGTTGACCCAAATAAATAAGTGTAACTTTATGAGAAATGTAGATTTTAAATTAGATCAATAAATAATAAACTAGAGGTGAAAAGAGTTGTTTGGCAAAAAATAAAAAGGTATAACACCAATAAAAATCATAGTCTCATAAACTTCTTAGAACTAGCTTAGTTAAGAGTTTTTTCATCATGAGAAATGTCTAAGAAAAAATGGTAAAATGATTTGATATGGTAAGAAGGGTCTCATTTTATATTATACAATGAAATATTTGGAGTAATAAAACCAATTGGAAGAAGACAATAAATTACATTATCAACTAAAGGGTTTACAAATATACAACAATAAGATATACCATGACTTTGATAGTGAGACCCTTGAGTAATAAATTTATTTTTTGTTGCATATCATGAAAATATTGCATAAAATCAACTAATTCATAAGTCTGAGATGTGATAGAAGTGAAAGAAGAAATTATAATGCAAGAATTCAAAGGGGGGATATACATATTAAAGGAGTATTTTGAAAATCCATAGATGGTTTTATTATGGGATTAATAGAGATAAGTTAAGAAGATTGAAAAAATTGAGAAGATACAAAATCATTCTGAACACTTGTATGCAAAAAAGTGTGAGGTGAACATAGAATGGAAACATTTTTAACATTAGGCACTAGAGTGTTTTGAAAAGGAGGAAATGTGAGAGCAATCATAACACACTTGGGCTTAGGAAGGATTTCTAAATTAACACCATGAGAATGGAGATTTTGACAAGTAACTAATTTTAATAAAATCACCATTGTATAGATATCAATAGGATTGTCCTATCATATGTCTTAATATCACTAAATGTTTTATCTATATGTTATTTTTAGCTCTACTTCGAAGTCACAATCTATATATAGATAATATTTTCAAAATTTTATCGATTACTAACACTTTGTATCTTATAGGAACCCATCAAGTCTCAATCTCTCTGAGTACATGCCCTAAGGGGTGCATCAGGAAAGTGGTGGGCAGACCATTAGTGCTTCTTAAGATTGTTGTCCCTTTTAACACTTTTAAACTAAATAATTGTCTCATAAAACCATTTAACCTAAGCTTACTTTTCTCAGCCTTACCCATTCTAGTCATTTGCCATGCTTTATCCTCCTTGCTCTTGCCTTGACCCCCTTTTACTAGTTGACTGTACTAAGTCGATTGGGCTAAACCTATACAATTTTCAACCTTTGAATGGGTTAACCCTATACTATTTATGGGTATTTTTCATTAGGAGCTTTGTTATCCATTTGGCTAACCTAACTCAGGACCTAGTGAAATATCTCCCAAAAACATATAAGGTCAACTAGGTTGACCCTATACATATGACATATTTAGAAGGATTTAGGGCAAGATCCATCTATTTATACAAGTTCATTTACAACCATTTGTAAGAAGAGAACCAAAAAATAATAAGTGTAAACAAACATCTACTTATTGACCATTCTATTAGAGAAATAAAGATTAGGGTTCCATACTATCCTTAGAGATATGGATCTTATCTTGTGGAGAAGTATTTTGGACACATAGATAGGTTATGTAGCCTAGAGTTGATTTGTCTATGTTATCCTTACATACTACAACAATATCTAGTGAAGCACCTTGGCCAAGGGAGAGATCGAGGCTCAATGATTTCATCTTCAAGGTAAATATTCCTAAATTTATTTATCCTTTGTAATAGTAGATAGATAACATAGTTGTGATTCTCTCCCATGTATTAGGATTTAATATACATTGACATGAGTATATGTCTTCTATGCATGTTTAGTTTTTTTTCTAATGCCCACTTTGTGCTAGAAGCTTTGGTGTGCACTAGACTAGATTTACTTTATTATTCTTAGATTAGAGCAAACATTAAACCTAGGAATATTTTAGAGTTGTTATGTGATTGTGTCAGACTTTATTATTGAGAACCCTTTATAGCATGGTGTATTTTGATAAGCGATCCACTAACCACGTCTAGCATAGCCCCATATTATTCATGCTCCCACTTAAGAAATGTATTCCCAATTAGAAGTGTAGGTATGATCTATCTTCTTTGAGCTAGGAATAATTTATAGACCTGATGAATTTTTTATTGTGTACATTTTGGTGAACCCGATGTGAATCCTATCCCACCATTGGTTGGATTGTCTTCACATTTCCATTTTTCTTCTTAGCATTAGCTTCACTTTGGCTTCACCTTCATAATACATTCTGGTGAACCCAATGTGAACTAACCCTTACAAGATTTGTTCACCTTATTTCATTATTTCATTCTTCCATCATTATTTTTATCATATATTTTCCATAATGCATCAACTTTATCAACCCAGTATCTAACATATGTACACAGGATTTTAGGTACAAGCTATTGGATCATCCTTATTGACCTAGTACAAGTTTTTAGACTTCTAGACATCTAGTCCATACTACTATATTGACCCAATAAATGATATACCTTTTTAGACAATAGGTACAACATACTAGGTTAACCCAATTGATCATATACATTTTAAGCACTTAGTAGCAAGTTTTTGTAAAATTTGATCGACCCAGTCGACCTAGTTAGTAGAATTTATAAGTATATATCAATGTTTTTGAACATAAATATTCATTCTCTACATGTTTGATCCACCAGGGTTTCTTTCTCTCTTTATCTCATTCTTTATAGTCTTTCCTCTTACAGTTTATAGTCTTCAAAACTACTCCTACACAGTCAATTAGATTGACTCTATCAACCTAGTTCTATGTTCTATGTGTTGTCTAGATAAATGGGTTGACACTATTGACCTTGTTCATTTTCAAACCTTGATTATGTAGTATAAGTTTGAATCTATCAACCCTATTCTATATTTTATGCATACACTATTAACCAATCAACATTGTACATTTTTTCAAATTTAGAATTAGCCTTATCTTCTAGTAATTATCTCACACTTTCTTTTCTTATTACTTGCATTCATAAAATAGATCACATAGTGTAATTAGGTGTTAATCATTTAGTTTCACTATTTTATATTTTATGCACACACAGATAAATTAAAAAATCTAAACAAGCATTTTAACATTTGTCTACCCAAGGCCAACCTACTTAGATTTGATTACCAAGGGAGAAGCCAACTTGATACTCTGGTCAAGCATAAAATGTGGTTAATGGTATATTATGGCTAAGCACCTGACACCCTTATCATTACAGTGTGTGAAGTGAGGGGATAAACCCCAATACCAAGCTTGTATCATTGCCATTACATTCATTTTTATCTAACTACCTGAAACCATCCTTAGATTGCCATTCTAGTTCCTTGCTTATAGCCAACTTCTCATCACATTTAAAATCATATCTTAATAATCTAATTAGCATTCAAGTTGACCAATTATTTATCTCTTTACTTTCCAAGTTGATTGCTTCCTCTTTGCTCAACTTATTTTATAAAGAAAAATTTTGTATTAGCCAGCATTGGTGTAAGCTTTTGTGTTGTGTGCTTCAATTGGATTGGTTAATATTAATCTAATTGACTATTTTTTTCATTTTAGTTGTTTCTTTTCAAATTTATTTTAAAATTTATCTTGTTTCACTTTACAACCTATTATAAATTTCTTAATTTCCCCTTTTTGTTGTACTGGGTTGACCTAATCAACCCTGTACCTTTTTATGGCCTCTATTCACTATATTGAAATGACCCAGTCGACCATGTAGTTTTTATAAATCTTGTTTGTGTTAAGTTGTGGAGCTAAAAGCTTCACCAAATGAGAAAATACAAGGTTGCTGTAATTACACAGTCGTCGACATCTGTCAGGATCGACCGACATCAGTCAGAGATTGACCAGAGGCTACCGACATCGATTATAGATCGGTCGACGTCGGTCATATGCAGGCAGATAGGGACCGATGTTAGTCACCTATGCATTTTAGAAGTCTATTTTTGTGGGAAAATATATCATTTGCATGATAAATTTAACTGTTAGTATTGAGTCCGCATTTCTATTTTTGGTAGGACTAATTTAAACCTTTGATTAAGAGGTGTATCTAATGGTGGAGAATGCATAGCTCATGAATCCTAGTATTATATAACAGGGTTAGATCTTCATATCTTGTGTAATAGACATGTATTGTAGACAATTCAAGGATTGAATTATTTGTAATTGTGAGAGAGAACTCTTAAGGGAAAGAGATCTGTATATCTACGAGGTGTGGAAGAAAGAGAGATTTCTTCATTGTATTTCCTTTTGGAAGAGTTTAATACAAGTTTCTATTTTTTCTTGTATCTTTTATTCTTTGTTGATTCTGATTTCTAGTTACTTATTATTCTGGTTTAATTCCATGTTTAGTTGCTTGCACAAAAGTAATCAATTGTATTGTAAGATCCTAACAAGTGGTATCAGAGCTTGGGTTCACTAATAGGTTGTATCAGATCAGGTTAGTGTGTGTTGATTACAGGTCATTCACAGGGGTTTTTGATTGAGTGGGAGTAAAGCAATGGTAGAAGAAAGTAAGCTAAGAATGGAGAAGTTTAATGGCAAGAATTATCAATTATGGAGGATGCAGATAGAAAATTATCTGTATCAAAAAGATATGTACTTATCATTAGGTGGGGTTGCAAGCAAGCCCACAAATATGCAAGATGAAGAATGGAATGTTCTTGATAGAAAGGCTCTGGGATCTATAAAGTTGAGCCTGGAATATTCTATGATTTCCAACTTATCACAGGCAAAGACAACGGTAGAGTTAATGGATACTTTGGCAAATTTATATGAAAAGCCCTCAGCTTCGAATAAGGTATATCTTATGAAGCAATTATTTAATTTGCAAATGCAAGAAGGTGGATCTATATCTAGTCATCTTAATGATTTTCATGCAATAGTAAATCAGTTAAATTTAGTCAAAATAGTTTTTGATGATGAAATTAAGGCTCTCTTAATTTTATGCTCTTTACCTGAAAGTTGGCATAGTTTGGTAATGGCAGTTAGTAATACTGCATCTGCTTCAAATATCTTGAAAGTTGATGATGTTGTTAGTGTAATCTTGAATGAAGAAACTCACAAGAAAAGCACAGGGGAGACATTAGGTAATGCTTTAAGTATTGAAATCAGGGGAAGGCAAAGAGAGAAGGGAAAGCTAAGGAGATCAAGGTCAAAGTCAAAGATGAAAAGTAGATCCAAATCTAGAAATAGAAGAAAAATAACCTGCTGGAATTGTGGAAAGATAGGGCATGCAAAGAAAGATTGCTGGTTGAAGGTTAAAGAAGAAAATCAGCATGAAGGTAAAGAAGAAGCAAAAGTTGCAGGTATTGTTGCACAAGATGCTCTTATATTGTCTTTGGATAATAAAATAGAATCTTGGGTTTTATATTCTGGTGCCTCTTTCCATGCAACCCCAAATAGAGAATTTTTCAATGATTATGTCCATGGAGATTTTTGAATAGTCTATTTAGGGGATGATGAGCCTTGTAAAACCATTGGTAAAGGAAAAGTGCAGCTGAAATTGTAGAATGGCAACAAATGGGTGTTGAAAGATGTCATGCATGTACCCATCCTAAAGAGGAATCTTATTTCTACAAGAAATTTGGGGGATGAGGGTTGCACAGTAACTCTCACAGCTAAATCTTGGAAAGTTTCCAAGGGTGCACTTATATTAGCCAGAGGTAAGAGAGTAGGTACTCTCTATTTATGTAATTATATTACTGATTATTCTCCTTCTGTTTTATCTACTTCAGATGTAGATACAAAGTTGTGGCACTGTAGGCTTGGCCACATGAGTGAGAAGGGAATGACTGTTCTTAAGTCAAAAGGTAAGCTTTCAGATTTGAAAAGCATAGATCTAGATTTCTGTGAGCATTGTATTTTTGGAAAATAGAAGAAAGTGAGGTTTCTAAAAACTGGGTCAACAAAGAAGAAACACAAGTTAGAACTTGTTTACACAGACATGTGGGGACCAGCTCAGGTAGCTTCTATTGGAGGATCACAGTATTATGTTATTTTATTGATGATGCTACAAGAAAGGTATGGGTTTGTTTCATAAAGAAGAAATCTGATGTTTTTGACACATTTAAGAAATGGAAAGCTTTGGTTGAGAATGAAAAAGGTTTGAGATGGAAGTGCCTTAGATCTGACAATGGTGTTGAGTACTATAGTTATAAATTTAATAGTTACTATTCTATGAGTGGAATACGTAGGGAAAGGATGGTTCCAAGGACACCTTAGCAAAATGGAGTTGCTGAAAGGATGAATAGAACAATAATGGAGTATGCACGGAGTATGAGGTTGCATGTTGGTTTGCCCTTATAGTTTTGGGTAGAAGCTGTAGATACTATGATTTACCTAATTAATAGAGGACCCTCTACTACACTGGATGGTGGAATTCTAGAAGAGGCTTGGACAGGTAAAATGGTAGATCTTTCATTTCTCAGAGTTTTTGGTTCTGAAGCTTTTGTGCACATTGATAAAGAAAATAGAAAGAAGTTGGATGCTAAATCCATGCGGTACACATTCATTGGTTATGGCTCTAGATATTTTGTATTTCGATTGTGGAATTTAAGAACTAACAAAATTATTAGAAGCCGTGATGTTGTTTTCAATGAGAAGGTGATGTACAGTGATCAGCTCAAGAAGCTAAATAATTCTGAGTAGGGCAATGTTGATTTGGACGAGGTGATGATCCAAAATGAGCTCGCAAGGAAAAATAATCACACACAGGAAAACACAGACACCGACGTCGGTCAGGTAGGAACTGACGTTAGTCATACAAGAACTGACGTCTATTAGAAAGTAATTGATGTTGGTTAGATAGGAACTGACGTCGATCATGTGGAATCGATGTCGATCAGGAACAGACCCAGAGATGACCAGGATCGGTCACTGACAGAGAATTTGGGTAGACATCAAGCTATGAATGAGTCTCAAACACCCATGAGGAGGTCAAAAAGGGTAAGTAAACCTCCAATTCGATATTCTCCTTCATTATTCTACTTGTTTCTCACTGATGGTGGAGAACCAAAAAGTTTTGATGAAGCAATGTAGGTAGAATCCTAGAAATAATGGGAGCTTGGCATGAATGAGGAAATTGATTCCTTGAAAGAGAACCAAACATAAGATTTGGTTGAGTTGCCAGCCGAAAAGAAAGCACTAAAAAACAAATGGGTTTACAGGTTAAAGGAAGGTGAGAATGGACAAATGAGACATAAGGCCAAGTTGGTAGTAAAGGGATTTGCATAGAAACCAGGTATTGATTTTAGTGAAATTTTTCTCTTGTAGTAAAAATGACTTCTATTTGGATTGTATTGTCTTTAGTTGCTATTGAGGATTTGCATCTTGAGCAGCTTGATTTTAAGACAGTGTTTCTTCATGGAGATTTGGATGAAGAAATATATATGGATCAGCTAGAAGGTTTTGAGGTCAAAGGTAAGGAGAAACTTGTGTGCAGGTTGAAGAAAATATTATATGGTCTTAAGTAGGCTCCAAGATAGTGGTATTTGAGATTTGACAAGTTTATGACAGAGCATGGCTTTAGTAGATGTCAATTTGACTATTGTGTTTATTTTAAAAGATTGGACAATGGTAGATATATTATCCTGCTACTGTATGTAGATGATATGCTTGTTGTAGCTTCACACATGCAAGATATTAATGAGCTTAAGGTAAAATTAGCTCACACATTTGCCATGAAAGATTTAGGAGTAGCAAATAAAATCCTTGGCATGAGTATTAAGAGAGATAGGAAAAATCACAGTTTGATTTTGTCTCAAGAGGATTATGTGAACAAGGTGTTGGAGAGGTTCAATATGCAAGATGCAAAATCGGTAAGCACACCTATGGCTAGACACTTCAAGTTGAGCAAAGAACAATGTCCTAAATCACATGATGAGGTTGAGTACATGAGTAGAGTTCCATATGCTTCAGCAGTTGGGAGCTTAATGTATGCAATGGTATGTACCAGACCTGATATTGCCCAAGCAGTGGGAGTTGTTAGTAAGTTTATGGCCAATCTAAGGAAGGAACACTGGAAATCAATTTAGTGGATTCTCAGATATCTGAGAGGGACCAACAGTAGGCATTTATGCTATGGAGGGTCAAACACTTCTCTACATGGGTATGTAGATGCAGATATGGCAGGTGACTTGGATGGCAGGAGAAGCACCACAGGGTATGTGTTCACTATTGGTGGTACGATAGTTAGTTGGATTTCAAAGTTGCAAAAGGTTGTTGCCTTGTCTACTATAGAGGCAGAATACATTGCAGTCATAGAGGCTAGCAAGGAGATGATATGGATGACTCAGTTCATAGAAGAGTTGGGAAAGGAGCAAGAGAGTTGCAGATTGTACATTCATAGTCAAAGTGCAATTCATTTGGCAAATAATTCAGCCTTTCATTCAAGAACCAAACATATATAGCTTAGGTACCACTTCATTAGACAGGTATTGGAGGATGGTGAGTTGAAACTAGAAAATATCCATACAGATGAGAACCCTGCTGATATGTTAACAAAGCTGGTAACAAAGGAGAAGTTGAATCTTCATTCAACTTTTATTGGTCTTCAAGATTGAGCTTGAAGATGGAAAAATAAGCTAGAGGATGTTGTTGTACAGGTACAGGTGCAACTGTTTATCTCTAAGTGGGAGATTGTTGAGTTGTGGAGCTAAAAGTTTCACCAAATGAGAAAATGCAAGGTTGCTACAATTACATAGTCACCGACATCAGTCAAGATCGATCGACATCGGTTAGGGATCGACCAGAGGCTGCCAACGTTGGTTATGGATCAGCTGACATCAGTCATATGTAGGCAGGTAGGGACCAACGTTAGTCACCTGTGCATTCTAGATGTCTATTTTTATGGGAAAATAGATTGTTTGCATGATAATTTTAACTGTTAGTATTGAGTTTGCATTTCTATTTTTGGCAGGACTGATTTGAACCTTTGATTAAGAGGTGTATCTAATGGTGGAGAATGCATAGCTCATGAATCCTAGTATTATATAATAGGGTTAGATCTTCATAGCTTGTGTAACAGACATGTATTGTAGACAATTCAAGGATTAAATTGTTTGTAATTGTGAGAGAGAACTCTTGAGGGAAAGAGATCTGTACATCTGAGAGGTGTGGAAGAAAGAGAGATTCCTTCATTATATTTCTTTCTGGAAGATTTTAATACAAGTTTTCATTGTTTCTTGTATCTCTTATTCTTTGTTGATTCTGATTTCTAGTTACTTATTATTTTGGTTTAATTTCGTGTTTATTTGCTTGCACAAAAGTAATCAATTGTACTGTAAGATCCTAACAGTTTGCATTTTCCTAGCCTCTATTTGTTGTACTAGTTCAATCCAGTCAACCTTATACAATTTTTAAGCCTTATTTCCTATGCTAAATCGACCCAGTCAACCCTGTACAATTTCCTATATCTTCTTATTTCTTTGCATGGTTATCTATTCTTATTTCATCATGATGATATCTGTACAACCTTGTTTTAGTCAAAAACATTATATAATTAAATATTTAGATAATAAACTCACTTATTTCATTACTTCAGATGAAACTATCAAATTTCTTTCTTCCTTTTATCTTAAACCAAAACCAATCAATACACAATGTAATATAGTTGACGTCATTCATCGTAATCCTCTTCCCAATACCAATTTTTGGAATCTTCCACCAACTAATCCCTCTCTTATCAACACTCACACCCTTACAACCAATTTTCATAATCCTCTTGTTATACCCATAACAAGATCATAAAGTCTTATCAATTCCCAAAGTCACATGGTTAAAAACACTCAAATTTATAATCTATATGGTCCCCAATTATTCAAAAACCTTGATGATAATACTATTTACACTCCTCACAATAATGGTGGCTTTAACAAACTTCCTTCTTCTTCTACCACACTTAAGACAACTAACACTAATGTTAGGAATCCTTCACCTACAAAGAATACTCCTTCCACCAACACTACCAATCCTCTTCCAAACAACACTAATACCCTACCTTCAAACCTACCTATTTATACAACTCAACTTCTTGCACAAGCCATACAACAATTTACCATCATGCAAACAACCAATCAATATCAAGTGATGAACATGTGACAACAGTTATGAAACATGATTAGTCAACCACATCAAGTCATCATGTCTCAACCAAATCCAAATTTTGTCCCTCTTCCTCTTAGAGTTTCCAATGGGAATATCATCCCTCAACCTCCAATAAATAGCAAAATGCTTCAACATCTTCCAAATGAAACTTTATCCCCATTCATTACATCCATAGATATTGGAAACATTTATCCAACTATCACATATAATGAGACTAAAGACCCTAATATCTTTCTTGAGTCTTTTGGTAATCTCTATAAGGAATGGGTCCAAAATAACACTTTTTCTACCACCAATATCTTAGCCAAAACCTTTGTTGGTAATGCACTTGAATGGTACAACCAACTTCTTAGACATTCCATCTCACAACTAAAGGATTTAGTCAATGCTCTAGTGAAGGAATTCCAACATGATTACCTTCTTGAAAATTACCTTAGCCATTTCATCAATGCCAAGAAACTTCCTAGTGAATCTACTCACACTTTCATCAAACGATGGAAGTCTCTCACTCATAAAGTGGACCATAACATGAATGATGATACTCTTTTAAAACTATAAGTTACTTATCTTAAACATCCCCTTCAATACAAAGTTCAAATATTTTCACATCAAAATTTAGAAGAAGTCTTAGACAAAGCAAAAAGGCGAGACTTTATTATGACTCAATTTGAACCATCTCAAACAAATATTAAAGAACCTTTCCAATCATCTTCTCATAATATTAATTAATCCAAGTTTCCCAAACCTAAAAATGGAGCATTCAATTCAACCAATTTTAACCCAACCCACCCTCACTTGAGTCTCAAATAACTTAAGAATAAATTACCACCCTCTAAACCAATGAGTTTTTATCCTTCCAAACCTCCTCCAAAATGGTACAATACTAATAAGTTTTGTTTGTGGTATGTTACTATAGGTCATTTTCATGAGTCTTGTCATGATATTCACTATTTTCTTGTTTCTTCCTTTGTCTACATTTCAATCTTGATACTCTCACAAAACAATGTTATCAAGACTATCTTCAAGCTTCTCAACTTTAATATGAAGAACCAAAATCACATCAAAATCAATTACCTAATGATCCACAATAATCATCACATACCTATAATTCATCCTCTAATTTTGTTCAAACCACATTTGATCCGTCTTCCTAAACTAATAAGGAAAGGATAGCTAACATGAACAACTTTAAACATATCATTGCATCCATTGAACCTCAACCTCTTAGGTCACATGAACCAAAATAGTACCTAGTTCAAATGCCTACTCTAAAGCATATCATACATGGTCCTTATTTACTCTTCATACCTCTCTTACATAGCATATTTCACATTCAAGCTCCTTAAAATATAACAAACCAACACATTTACCTATCTCTAAATGCACCTACCAACCTAATGCAAATAATTTTAATGGTTCAATGTTACCTCACTCTACCTTACATGTTGGGGCATCTTGTGATGCCAATCCACATGTTCCTTCAAAATTTGGAGCATCTTGTGATGCCTATCCCTACAACCTCTTACCCATTGGGGCATCTTACAATGTCCACTCTTATTCTACATTGTATAATAACAAATAAATCCATCTTCAAGAAATCTTCCAACATTTATAGACTTTTATTTCACATGCTCATCTTTGATACAAACGTTATCAAAGATCTTACTTGTTCTTTTTGTCTCATGTTTCTTTGTTTTTTTTCACTTTATTTATTTTAATTTCACTTTATAAGCATCATTATCTTCCTTTGGGTTCATTCTTTTTATTACAAATTACATTTGGCATTTGCTTTCATTTTGGTCATTATATATCTCTTTTATTTATTTTATCTTTTTATGTCATTCTTTACCTTCATATATTTATGATTATTTTTTCCCTTATTTAGCATTCACCCTTGTTGGTTTCTCTTTTATGAGTTTACAATATAATACCATGGATAGTACCTAGCCCTCCTCACAAAATACCACCTTTGCTTCTTTTCTCATTTTATTGTTTCACATTTTGCTTTTTGGTACCCTCATGGGTTTCTCTTTTATGAATTTCAGTATAAGATTGTGAATAGGACTTGACCCTCCTCATAAAATTACCATTTTTTCATTCTTTTTATAAGAAAACTATCATTGATTCTTGTTCTCAACTTTAACTTTTGCTTCTTTTGATAGATGCAATTTGCACAATAATTTATGTTAGCATTTTTTCATCTATTTTCATCGTTATTATGATAAAGAATTAAAATTTATTGTCACTGTATCCATTTTTAAACTTTGTCACATTTTTTGTGATTTCAAGTAATTCAAATTGATCCATGTGTCACTCTTCTTTATTTACCCTTTCTTTCATTCCACATTGGATAAAACAAGGTCAAAGTCAAGATAGTAATTTTATTTCACATAGATTTATGAGACTCTTAGACCCTATGCTCTTTTAAGTTCTCTCTCTTAATAACCTTGTCCCAAGTATTCAAATGAAAATCATCTTTAGTACCCATGTTTGGTTTTTCAAAATTTTATGGGGAAGGAATAGAAAAATCCATCAAGAAAGTTAAAATCCAAATCATTTAAAATAAAAGGCAATGATATCTAAAAAGTAATTTACAAATCTCAAAAGTCAACATCACACCAAAATATGTGATTAGAAGAACATATCCTATCTCCAATAGAATCTCAAAATCCATAATTGAACTCACATAGAATCGAGGTCCTTTGGGGTGAGGTATGACAGTAGATTGAAATAGGGGAATTCAACAAACTCTATGGTGTTACCTATTTTCTCACCTAAGTAGCCAATCTTCATAGTAGACCGATGGTTCTATAAGGGGTCCTAAGGAATGGGGAACACATTATGGGTAGGTAGGTCCATTTTAATTTTTATTCATATAGCCTTCATGAGATGATTTATACACTTCATTTATTAACCTAAGACTTGTGTGGCTAAGAGAAGTTCTTCATAATCCTTAAGGTCGATAGTCCTCTTATTTTGAAAACTCTAATTTGAGTGTCTTGACTTCAATAAAGTGTTTCTTCTAGCTTGATTTCTCATTCATTCTCCCCTCCACCCATTTCATTTCCCCCCTTGATAGACAAATTTTGATTCCAAATCTATTTTACCTTCTTCTTTAATTCCTTCTTCTTCACCTCTTAAAAACATTCTAGCATTACTTTGTTTTAGTTTTATCTATCCTTAGAGCAAAATAACATGTTTGAGAAACTATGGATTACACCCTTACACCATTTATTTACTACACCACCTCATTGTCATACTATCCATGTCATTAGGTGGTTGTGTTTTCTTACATTATATCTTTGAACAAGCACTAAGTTTGAGTTTTTCATCCTTGAACAAATTTTTGATTTTTTATTTCTCCATCATGTTCTTATTTGATTTTTGTGGACTTTACTTGTGTTACATATGAAATTTGACATTATTTCATGTTTTTATTTATGTATGCCTTCTTCATGTTTGTCTCACATATTCAATTACATTTCATTTTCAGTCTTTCATGTTTTTATTTTTGCTTATCTTACATGAGCTTACTTTTCCTTTTCTTACATATCTTTGTTCAAGTTTTCTTGCATGAATATTTCATTTGTCAATCATGTTTTACATGTTTCCCAATGTGATTTATTATGTTATACATTACTTTTTTCCATTTATGTTTTACATACTTTCTAACATGATTTAATATGTTTTACAATCATTTGTCATTTATTTGCAATCATTTGCCATCATTTATCATTATTTTGCCATCATTTTGTCATTCATTTTCCTAAAATATTTTATCCTTCCATTAACAATCCTAATTTTCCAATTTTCCTAAAAACTTTGTCTCTACTAATCTATCATATGCCTATTTTCCATAAATTTTGATTTTTGACTATTTTTGCACTAAATTTTATAGGTTCGCCTAGTCTTCTTCACATTAGGTGCTTTCACCTTTCTCTTGTAGTATAATTATTTATCTAAAGCACTAAGGTAAGTAAAGGTATGCTTTTTTCAATTATGTCATTTTTTTTATCTTATTTTTTGCTTACTACACTTTACTTAGCATCAATGTTGTGTGTATCATGTTCTATTTCTCGAACCACCATCCCATGTTACACTTACATGAAACATGATGAGATTTGAGTGGGGCATATATATATATATATATAAAATCGATTACTGACACTTTTTATCTTGCAAGAACCCGTCGAGTCTCAATCTCTTTGACTACAGGTCTTAAGGGGTACATCAGGAAAGGGGTGGGCAGACCATTGGTGCTTCATAAGATTTTTTTTACTTTTTCTAATTTCCATATACACACTTGACTCCTAAAACCATTTAACCCAATCTTATTTTTATCATCATTACCCATTCCAATTATTTTCCATGTTTTATTCTCCTTTCTCTTACCTTCACCCCCTTTCACTAGTTGACTGTACTAGGTCAATTAGGTCGACCTTGTACCATTTTCAATGTCTAATTATTATATAGGGTCAATTGGGTAAAACCTATAATATTTAGGGGTATTTTTCATTAAAACATTTGTTATCCCTTTAATCGACTTAGCTCAGGACCTAGTCAATTATCTATCAAAAATATACAAGGTCGACTATGTCAACCATGTACAGCTAACATATTTGAAAGGATTTAGGGAAAGATTCACCTATATATAAAAGTTAATTTATAACGATTTGTAAGAGGATAAGTGAAAAATAATAAGTGAAAATGAACATCTGATTTTGACCACTATACTTGAGAAATAAATATTAGGTTTCCATACTTTATTTACAGATACAGATCTTATCTTGTGGAGAAGTCTTTTGGATGTATAGATAGGTTGTGTAGCCTAGAGTTGATTTTTCTTTGTTATCCTTACATACCAAAATAATCTCTTGAGAAGTACTTGGGGCAAGGTAGAGATTGAGGCTCAATAGGTTCATCTCCAAGGTAAGTACTCGTAACTTTATTTCTCCTTTGTAAGAGTAGATAAATAATATAGTTGTGTTTCTCTCCCATGTATTAGAGTTTGGTATACATTGATATGAGTATATTTATTCTATGCATGTTTAGTTTAGTTTTTTTTGTTTCTAACCCCCACTTTGTGCCATAAGATTTTGTGTGCACTAGATTAGATTTACTTTCTTTTTATTTAGAATAGAGTGAACATTAAACCTAGGACTCTTTTAGGGTTTTTATGTGATTATGTTAGATTTTGAGCTTTAGAACCCTTCCTATCTTGGTGTATTTTAAAAAGTGATCCACTAATCAAGTTTAGTGTATTCCCATATTAGTCATGCTACAGCTTAATAAATGTATTCTCAATCAAAAGTGTAAGTATGCTCTATCTTCTCTAAGCCAGGATTGAATTATAGACTTGATGCATTTATGATTGCATACATAGTCTTTCTCATATTTAATATAATAGTCATATAGATAAGTTTTATCATTTAAATTATTATAAACATATGCATTCAATTAATAATCATTGATCATTACATGATTATAAATATTGGCATTCAAAGAATAAACATTAGTCACTATATAAAAAAGGCATCTACATATACATTAATTAATTATAATTAATAAAATGTTTTTATGCACTTAGAAATCCAAATCTATATTGCATTAGCATATTTTTTTGAGGATAGCACATTTTTCCTTACTAATATTTTATTTCATAACAAGATTTGGAATTACATGATCATGATGGCCTATACAAAGGAAACCAACATTCATATCATTTTAATATTCATTTGGTAATACTAGGTTAAAACTTAGTTTCCCTAATCTTTCATCAATGTTATCCTCACTATAATAGTAATTATAATTAAGACCGTTTATATATCATTCATATAATTATTTTCAATATCATGAAAAAATACATCTAAATTATGATCTATCACATATAAACTAGGGTTTGAATCAAGAATAAATAAATTAGGGGTAAATAAATATTAAATAAACCAACACAAACCCTAAGAAAAAGTAAAATTAGGAATAAGTAAGATCTAACCATGTTAAGAGGGCAGAACAACAAAAAGGGTTTAAAAAAGCCTAGCCAAAATTAATTCCACCATAATGGAAATAATATCTAACCCTTAGGGGTTTAATAGGGCACGAGTTCACAAAAATATATGTTAAAATGTTTTTACACCAACATGCACTATGCCTAGCCATAAAACAATGTTGCAATTCATATCATCTAAATAAATTATAGTAATATAACAATAAAAACATACACAATTATAATAAAATAATATTTTAGAATAATTAAAAAGTTTAAATCTATGGTTCTAATAATATTTCAAAATAATCCTAAACCTATAGACTTTTAGAGGGTAAAATTTTTTAGAAACAAATATCATAACCAACATGAACACAACCCAAAATATTTAGAGAAAATTTATAACTTTTATAATTTGACTAGGAGTGGAGTGTTATGTTTTTTGTTAAACCAAATACATACTTTATAAGTAATAAGGTACACTCTATTTAATTATATGATTCTTTATTTTTAAAAATGACATCTCTTATTTTATTCCCTTGAGTTTCAAACAAATTTCTCAATTTTACAAAATCCATTATGTACTACTAAAAAACTTTATCTCATTTAAATTATTAAAATCATAGTCAAGCCACAAAACATTGTAAAACCTTGTAAATTGGTGTATATCCATTAAGTGGCTTGTCACAATGAGATCCCTATCCTTGGAAATGGTTGAAACTGATAAGGATTCTAAGAGATTATATGCATATTTAATACATGTCAGAGAAGTAAATACATAGAGATAGCATATTTAATACATGTCAGAGAAGTAAATACATAGAGATAATTATTTCAAACACTCTCAATATATTATTTCACTCTATCTAACCACAACAAACATGTCACTGAGGTTCATCTCCATAAAGAAATAAGGTAGTCGTGAGATCTCTACAGTAACTTCTCTCCTAACATTTGCTAAACAATGTTCATCTCCTAGTGGTTCGCTGGGCTACATAGTCTACCAATGCCATATCAAATCACCTAAAGGCAGCGACTGTGCATAAAGCAATTGAAGCAGCACGTCGACATGGGAATTGGGATGAGCGTCAGATTAGACCACAGACCATATCTGGAAATATATTGAGAGGATCTTACTTGGATTAGAAATCGTGTGGATCCAACTGTAGCTTCGAAGCTCAACTTTCTATTTATTCTCTGTGACTTTTGATCCTATGACAAGTGTGTTTGCATATAGCTTTAACAGAGATGCTGACAGAAGTAGAGGCATCGACTAGATCATGCTTCTGTAGAAATAATAGCTAATACATGAACGAACTCTTGGATCTACTAATACGCATAGAGATACATGATAATGCCAGTTGATCTAATAAACATAGAAGATAAATAAACTAGGGGAGAGAGATAAAATGAGAGGAAGGTTAATAAAATGTCACCCAATAGAAATAAAATCAGATTCGATAATTTACTAATATGAACTAATAATTACAAATATAAAAGTATCCTAAGTCAATGCAAAATTAACATCTAATAGTACCTTTAGAGCAGAATTAGGTGTCTCAAAATATGGATAATTGGAGTACAATTAAATTTCAATATAAATGCTAAATTATAATTAATTAATATAAATAATATGTACCAAAAAAAAAAAGATAATTGGAGTACAACTAAATTTCAATATAAATGCTAAATTATAATTAATTAATATAAATAACATGTATAAAAATTTCTAGTTTAATTAATTAATATTAAACTATAGATACCCATATTTGGTACAAGCATAGTTTCACAATATGTTTTTCATAGCTATTGCATGTATAAGCCTCTTGATGGAGAGTTAGATATCTAGTGGTGTAGTCTTATATGGACCTCTCTGGTTACATATTATTTCAGTTCCTTTGTCTTACCTTTTGCTCCTATATGTTATTTTATTATTTTTGGGAATCTAGTGTTTAGATCCTAAATAATTAGGGTCTGGAATAATAGGAAAAATCTAGCTTAATAAGAAAAAATATAGATTTTAACAGGGAATTATGAAAAAGAAAAAGAAATAAAACTTATCTGGTTTTGGACTGAAATGAAGGATTATGAGGCTAGAGATGGAGAACCAGGACTAAGACACTATCAAGAATCTAAATCTGGCATCAATTTTTTGATTGGATAGGAGCACCGAAAACAAGACATAGGGGTCCTATGCTATAGTCCTTCTTGGCGCTATTATCTTGAGGATCTAAGCTTTCTAGGTTTTGTTTGCTTAGTCAATGTGAGACTGTGTACCAAATTTTAGGGGCTGGAAGTCAATGGATCTTGCTGTGGGTATGTTTTAATCTTTAATACATGTATTCATCTACACACCTGCAAAAAATGAATACATCAAAATCAAAAGGGGGAAAAAACTGGGTTAAGAGAAGAATGATTGCACAATCAAGAACCCCTGTTGTTCCTGATTGTTGCCTACATTAACCCTAAAGCTAGGGTCTTAGATTTAATGTATTTCTCCCTTAGGGAATGTGCATAATCAATGCACATGATAGATGCAAGAATGAATTTCACCTAGGCCCTTCCTTGATCAAGCATGCAAGTCTATGTGAGATGTAGAGAAGTTGAGCTATACTATTAACTGATTTTTATTATGTCTAATATGTAAAAGTAATAAGTGCTAGATATAAAATGCATTGTGTAGTCCTTTATATAAGAGACTCATTATTATAAATTTGGAAGTTTTATTCACATTTGACTGACATTGAAAAACTTAGGAACAAAGAAAAGACAAGGAGTAAGATTCATCTTGTGAGAGAAACTGACCATTTGAATCAAATTTACACTTAGAAAATAGCACCAAATATTGGATACCCTGGGTTTCAATGTTGTAGTCCTATTTGGGTGTTGTTATCTAGAGGGTTTAGGACCTAGGGGGATGGAATAAGCATGGAAAGAGTAACATGGGTCAGTAAGGGTTAAGTTTGGTAGGCTACGAATGACTGAGAATGGTTAAAAAGGTGTCTAGGGTATGAAACAACACCAAGAAAAATCAGACAAAAAGACAGGGCTAAATATGAATAAGACTCATATTCTCCAATCAGAGTCTCTTGTGAAAAGACATGATATGTGTGGTTGCTTGACCAATTTAGGGTGTATATATTTCCCCCCTTATAATCTAGTGATGTAAAAAAATGAAGTACTAGAGTAAAATAAATAAATAAGATGTGTACCTGAACTTACCTATATGGCGATAAGTGTACTGAAAAAAGATCCAACATCCTGGCTAGAGAAGTGGATGGAGAATTGAATAGTGCTTGGAGAAAGAAGGAATCCCTGTAATAGATGCCCCCATACTAAATTTGAATAGTGCTTGGAGAAAGAAGGAATCCTTATAATAGATGCCCCCTGTATTGAATCTGAATAATGCCTAGAGAAAGAAGGAATCCCTGTAATAGATGCTTCTTGTACTAAATTTGAATGAGAAATGAGAAATGCTCAGAGGTCCAAAACTAATGTATGCTCTCTGTCCCACACAAAATCCTAGGTCTGAGTAATGCTATGGACCAACCACTATAGATGATCATACGGTCCAACCTAGTGACAACCTAGGTATGCCTGGGTGTAATCTAAAAACTTTGGTAAAATGTGTAAGAATAAAATGGCCTATCTTGCCATTCTACTCTGCATAATATAGGATTCTAAAGAACATGATCATCTGTGTCATGCCCCCAAATCTATTATATGAGTGATGTATCTAGATATTCTATAAATTTGTATCACCACATGTGTCATGATCTATCATGCCATGTACCATGTGCAAAACTGGAGATAAAAACAATGTGCTCTGCATTATGCCTATAATCTACTATCTAGTTGTGTAATTGTGTCATGTTATATGAAGCTGTATGTATGAGATGTGTAGTAATTTACATGCTCCCAAATTTGGTATCTTAGTCTGAGTCTATATCAAAGTCACTATGAATCCATATAACCTAAATCACTATATCTGAATAGTCTATATATCTTTAAATTGATGGTGTATCCCTCTAGAAGTCTAAGTGGATATGAGTGATGCTAAGTGACCCATATAGTCTAAACCATTGTATAATCTTGACCACTGTGTATTGAGTATGATAATCTACCTATTGGAGGTGTGATAACCAAGGTGTATTTACCTATAGGAGTGTATAGGGATATTATGTAATTTTTAGAGATAGTAGGAATGATGCCCCCCTTTTGAGGAGAAGAACAAAGGAGGTTGAGCCAAAAGTGAAGACTAGTGGCATATGAATAAGAACTAGATTGGTATGTATTGAATAGATTGATAGTCTATTTTTTGGATGGGGGAGAGTTGAATTACTAGGATTGAAAGGTGTCCTTGACTGGTTAGGATCAAAGCTTGTATCTAGGTATAGTAGAGATGTATAAATGTTCATACCATGGTAGGCAAATGAGGTAGTAATAGATTGAATGGAGTGAAAGGTTGATTAATTGAATAGGTTGGGTTATTTAAATGTTTTGATTAATAGGTACCAATTTGTATTTTGAGATATAAAAGAGGTATAGGGATGCATGTATGCTATAGTAGGCAAATGATGTAGTGAGAGAGTAAGGGTTATGTGATGTTGAAGGTATCATCTTCATGATTATGTGGAACTAAATAGTTTGTAAAACAGAGCTATGGGGATCAAGTTATAGGCAAAATGGTATTTTGACTTGAATGAAAAGTCATTTGATATAGGAAAATTTGGATTGATTCTTCATTCATTTGTGCATTGACTAGTTTCAGATTTGGATCTCTGGAGTAAAAAATGACTAGGAGATGAGCACCTTTCGTGACTCATTTTGAGTAACTGGTAGCCTAGATTCAGGTTGGCAGGGAGATAGACTAGTGAGGAAGCTTAACAATTGATTCTTACCTATTTATAAGTCTATTTGGATATTTTTGAGTTATTTTAAGTAGTCTAGGAAAGTTCTTACTAGTTTTAGTGCTCATGTCCTAGAGTCAGTGCTGCTATTTAGGATGCAGTGTTGTTGTCCAAGTTTCAACTTTATATTCTAGCACTAGTGTCCATCTATAGTGTTGTTGTCCACTATGGATGGTTTTATCAATTTTTAAGTTGTTCATGCTTTTGTAATTCTTAGCTATTTTTCTTAGCATGGTTGTCTAACATATAGTCTATTTTCTAATGTTTTTAGGGTGAGGTGTGGATGCGAGAGTTCTATAGAGGTTAGGTGATGGAGACACTGAGGATGTTACCATTTTCTATTGATGATTGTGTTGTTATGGATAAGGCAGAGCTAGGTAATGTATGTGCCCTAGGTACTATGCAGTGGGATAGGTATTTGATCACCACCTTATGTGAGAGGTGGAATGTAGACACTTGTACATTTTGGCTTCCTATAGGGGAGATCACTATGACCTTGGAAGATGTGTATCAGATTCTACATTTGCCAATAGTGGGTGATGGGTGACATTGTAGGATGATATGCATGTCGATGCCATTGATCATGCATCATTGTATTTTATTGGTGTAGCTTCAAGTGCACATCATAGAGGTATTGATGGTCATGTATTATTGTTGGTTATTATGTAGTTGAGTGTTCTTTACCTACAAAAGTGGTTAACTATGCTATTGGCTTCATTTGTTGTAATGGATGGTAGCAGATTTTCTATTGCCTATAGGATACATAGGGTGGTTTCTAGTGTTGAGATGTATGATACTATGTTCTCATGGGGTAGGTCTATGCTTACCCATTTATATAGAGATTTATATATATTTACATAGGAGGCATTAAGTGGTGGTGTGGTTGTAGCCACTTTATTACATTGTTGGGCTTATAAGCACATAGTAGTTGTGCAACTGATTAGATTACAGAGGGTGAGTTAGGCATATCCATAGCCATTTGGCAAGTGATTAACAAGTGATTTGGCTATCTGATCTCCTAGAATAGATCACTAAAAGAGGATTCTATATAGATTGGTGGCCTGAGAGGCCCTATAAAAAATTCCCTAGATGGATTGAGGATGGAAAGTAGCTATGGTATATGAGGGTCAGTTATTGGTTACATGATTATTGGGATAGAGTATATGAGTGATTTAAGTATCAATGCATGACTAGATAGTTTGTAATTTGATAGGATGTTCCTCTTGTAGCATGGGTATGGTTGAGGAGTGCATGGGTACTAGTGAGAGCAAGGGCTCATGCGAGACCTACTAAGGATGAATTAGCACCATTACCTTTGGATACATGAGATGTGGCTATAGATATTCCTGATATAGATGACATGAGATGCACTAAGGCATATACTACATGGTGGGTGAGGCATCAACGGACACCATTATATCCTATGGATGGAGTGGATGTTCCTGTATATGAGCAACTTGAGTTGATCTAGATGATGGGAGGTAATCAATGATTGTATTTAAATTGCACCTATGTTTATGCTTTAGTTTAGATTTGAAAGTATATATATAATGTAGTTTTGTACTTCTTATGTGTGCAGGTGGGGTGGGAGGTGCATAGGATGAGGCACCTATTGGGGTGCGGAGGGGAGATGATGAGTTTTAGGAGACCATCATTAATTTGACACTCTAAAATCTCATGCGACATGTTCTTGATGATGCGATGAAGGAGGTTTTGATAGAGTGAGCAATGGTTATGGCTAGCATGTATGCTCATTTATTTGATAGGGATACTATAGCTAAAGCTACATATGTTAGGTTAGCAGGAGAGAGAGATGAGCCTAGAGCTAAGTTGGCTAGGCATACGATGCCTCTACCTAATTGTGGTGTGGTGAGAACAAAGATTATGGATGACTATATGGATCTTTAGTAGTGATATGCAAACTTACTTGAGGAGCATGGTCAGCTTTTGGAGTGGGATAGTCAGTATAAGAGGCATTCAGGAATTCAAGGAGGTGCAACGTCAATGAGTGCTAGACAAGATTATGGAACTAGTATTGGAGGAGAGAGTGAGACCAAGAGTGAGGGCATGATGCCCATTCATGATTGATTGTTTTTTATATAGTATATATGTATTTGAAAACTTGATTATATATATAGATTTAGGTTTGATTTTGGTTTTACACATATTTGTATTATGGATTCTAGAATATGTTGGTATATTGATTGTAAGTGGTTGATTTAGAAATAGTTGATCTTGGTATTGATTTGGAATTTGCATGTGCTTGGTAAAATAGTATATGGGATATGTGGTTTAACTATTTTGATATGTTTGGAGGTATTGTTTAGGTTTGATTTGTGATTATATGTAAGAAAAAAATTGTTGGTTTTTGTAATTGGTAAAGTGTTGGGATAAATTGAGATAATTTGAGTTTGGTAAATTGTTTGGATAAGTTGATTTGGTTTGATGTTGGTAAAATAGGATTTGATAGGATCTAAATTTTTGATAGTTTGGTTTTGGCTATGGATAGTTATTTTGAATCAGGAATGTTACTTTTTAGTAGAGGGAGGAATTTAAGATATCACTGTGTGAGTATTACATCCCTGAGAGTGGCTCAAGAATATAAAGGTTAGCTAGACCTTTGCCTCCATCATTGTCGACCTAAAGGAAGCTTACGAACTAGGACTAGTATGAATATTCATTTGCATTATTTTATGTTGTATCACTATCTAAATCATGTTGGCCAAGTGAACAAGTGCCCATACTACTCATGTTATGTAGGTATGTGTTATATATTTGATACTACTTGCTACGAACTAACTGCAGTTGTACATGGAGATTTTGAAAAATGAAACCTAGCTAGATGTGAAACTAAAATTATGTGTTATGTAGGAGGCTCATCGATTCACAATCATAGTGGATTACTAAGTGAAATAAGACCTTGTGGCCTCTGTTGTGTTAAATAGTATTAAACAATAGATAGAAATGAAATTATAACATGTGATAGAGATTCATATAATCATAACTATAGAGGGTTATGTGAGATATGACCCTAAAAATCTATCCATAGTGAATATTTATCATGAGTAGTAATTTTTTGTTATGCCTATGACTTTGTGGATATGTATATGGAACTACACTATGTATTCCTCATACTATAGTGTTTTATGTAATTTGTTCTCACTATACTAGTTTCCAAACTTTTTGAGATGGTGGAATGGGAGATCTTCTATGAGATTCTATCCTAAAACCTACATTGTGTTCATGATGAGTGATTGATGATTCCTATAAAGGAATGTCCTAGGATGACTTAGTTATGGAGGAATGAGGTCTAGGGTTCTATAATGGAGGAGATATTTGTGCCCCGTATGTGAATGATATGATACCATTATCAACACATCTAGTAACTTAATATCTAAGTCCAAAATAGTCATTATGTCTATGTCCATGTATACGATGATAGTTGCAAAAAGGTCAATGTGGTTGTCTATGTAAGAGATGTGGATCTCATCGATGAATAGAAGGTAATGTGATTAACCTCTTATCTAGTAGTGTTGATAAAATGATAGATGGACTATCCTAATCTGAATCAAACTATAGTGGTGATCTACTATTGTTCTTTATAGTACATACTATAGGTTGTGCTCTAGAAATTGGGTCTTTGTTCTTAACTGGTTGCTTTTCTAGTTGTGGTCTCCTATCTTGTATAGGACATGGTGGATGCTGAGCACTAGGATTTATATTTGAAGATGTTTCTATGAAGTTAAGAGTGATCTGGTCATTTCAATTTACCTTAATCAATCCCAAGTTCTTTTCCAAAGCTAGAACTGTATAACATAAATGTCTAAAACAAGACTCTATCTAATATAGTAGATGCTCAAGGAGAGGTTAGCGAAGTCCCTTGATAAAGATACGTTGAATCACTAGATCTGTTAGTTTGTATATCAATTTTAACATGTGAGCCTTGAATATTAAGATATACTCACTAACTAGCTCTAAATAATTCTGATGTAGTGTGGCAAGTTTCTCATATGTAACATGAGGGCCCGTGTTTACAATGTAATATCTGATAAATGCCTCCTCTAAGTCATCATATGTGTGCAATGAATGAATTGGGAGTAAATGAAATAACCAATTATGTGCTTCCCCAACTAATGTCTGTTGGAATAACTTAAGTAGGATAAATGGTCTTGCATGAGATGATAGAGTCCTCTAAAAGGTCTAAAGGTGTATGAATGGATCTCTAGTTCCATCAAAATGAGGAAATGATGGTATATGTAAATGCTTAGGTGATGAAGCTTTTATGAATGTCTTTAGAAAAAGGTTACCATGTAGATCATTAGCATCCATCAAAGACTTATAATCTTTGTTTTCCAAGGTAAGGAGATGTACTTGGTGTTATAATTCATTGACTACATGCATCAAAGAGATGATCTCCTAGGATAGTACATTAGTATCTTGAAGTGGTTTATTTAATATTTGAATTTGATCATTTGCTTTAGCCATAGGAATTCTACATTTAGTAATTGGATCATAAAGAGGGGGTGTGCTCACTATAACCTTTGGAGGAATGGTATCCTAGACCTTATTAGAGGGATATGGGGTACCATCCTTTTTGAGTGATGGGTGAGACATCGGTGCTTCTGTAGTAAGGGGTGGTTTGGGGGATTCATTCATATCATTAGTTTTTAGTGAATCACATTTGGAATACATAGAATATGTAGTATTATTATTAACATGTGCATAATTTGAAATAGAATAATTCATAGAAGTAGGATCCATATTTTGACATGCATTTTGTTTAAGAGAAGAAGTGAGAAGAGTTAGAAACATGAGATGCATATTCTTCTTCACTATGTACAAAATTATCATCATCATTATCATATATGTAATATTATTCATAATCACTCTCATTTTCATATTCATTGGCATGCTCACTATCATATTCATTATCACTTGCATCATTACTAGGGAGAGGTGTAATACAAGTATTGAGTTCTTTTCAAATATGCAATAAATTATCATTTGACATTGGAATATCATATGTGTCTATGTTATCCATGGGTGAAACACATGCATTATATTCATATGTATAATGAGAAGTGAGAGTGAGAGAGTTATCATTTGAATATTATTTTGATAAAGTAGAGTTGAGAGCATGAAATGCATCATTTAAACTATGCTTTAGTAATTTGATTCTATTTAATTTATATTGTTGTATTTTGAACAAAGTAGTAGTAGCAGCAATAGTAGTAGTAGTAGTAGTAGTAGTAGTAGTAGTAGTAGTAGTAGTAGTAGAGAGAGAGAGAGAGAGAGAGAGAGAGAGAGAGAGAGAGAGAGAGAGAGAGAGAGAGAGAGAGAGAGAGAGAGAGAGATTAGGTTCACATGGAAGTAAATTATCACCTATTAGAGGTTCATTTGAAAGTGCATGACTAGTTTGTTCATTTTGTGCACTGTGCATAGGAGAATGAGGTGAGAAGTATTTTCCCATTTATCAAAAGTATTTTCTTTAAAAGAAGGGATGAAAGAGATAGGTTTGAGAGGAGAAGATACATCTACTTTTTCTTCACTATCACTTTCATATGCTTGACAATATTCCTCATTATAATAATGGTAATTATCTTCATTGTAAATAAAATCATTTTCCACATTTTTAGTTAATGTGCAATTTTGCAAATTTGTCCACTTAATATCATAATTTTGAGAAAATTTAAGAAATTTGTCTATGGGATGAGAGGGAAGAAGTGCCTTAGTGGCCATTTTATTTCTTTCACCACAAAGAATATGAAGAAGTACTATTAGCAAATAAATGCAATAATAACTACAAACATGGAAATTTTGAAAATGCTTGTGACTATCTCAATAATTTGAATTTTTTTAAATTAATTTCTAAAAATTACAATGATGAATGGTTTGAAGGTGGAGGACCTAGTTTAGGAATCTAGGGTTTTAGGCTAGGGTTTCAATTTTTTTGAAAATTATGGCTATAATTTAAATTCTAAAAAAAAAATTGAATGGAATAATTGCACAAAAAATAGTATAAAAATCAGAAATTTGTAAATTAGTTTTTTCACAAAATATGAAGTAAAAACCCTAAGGGTACCTAGGGTTTTTAGTTTATTCAAAGTAAGTCAGGTTCACCAAATGTTTTATTATTTCTAGGAATCTATTATGTAGATCCTAAATAATAAGGGCCTGAAATGATAGGAAAATTATAATTTAATAGAAAAAATATAGATTTTAACTGATAATTATATAAGACAAAAAGAATATTTCTTAGCTAGATTTAGGTTGAAACGGAAGATTCTAAGTCTGGAATTTGAGGAGCAAGATTGGGATAGTGTTAAAAATTAGACTCTGGCTTCTATTTTTTGATTGGATAAGAGTGCCTAAAATAGGACACCCTAGTGTTTAGTTTTATATTCCTTCCCAGTGTTGTTGTCCTAAAGATCTAAGCTTTCTGGGTTTTGTTTGTTTAGTCAATGTGAGCCTATGTACTAATTTTTAGGGGTGAGAAGTAAATAGAGCTTATTATAGTATATTTCAATCATCAATACCTATATTCATCTACACACATGAAAATAATGAATAAATCAAAAGCAAAAAGGGGAAAAAGTAGGTTAGGTGAAGAATGATTGCATAAACAAGAACCCCTATTGTTCTGATTGTTGCCTACATTAAACCTCAAACTAGGGTCTTATATCCAATTTAATTCTCCCTTATGGAATGTGCATAATCAATGAACATGATAGATGCAAGAATGAATTTCACCTAGGCCCTTCATTTATCAAGCATGCAAGATTATGTGTGATGTAGAGAAGCTGAGCTATACTATTGACTTATTTATATTATGTCTAATGTGCCAAAGTAGTAAGTGTTAGATATAAAATTCCTTGTGTATTCTTCTATATAGGAGAATTATTATTTTAAATTTGGGAGTTTTATTCGCATTTAGCCGACATTGGAAAAATTAGGAACAAAGAAAAGAAAAGGGGTAAGACTCATCTTATGGGAAAAACTGACCATTGGAATCAAATTTTCACTTGGACAACAACATCAAAAATTAGACACCTTGGGTTTCAACATTGTATTCATATTTGGGCACTATTGTCCAAAGGGTTTGGGAACGGGGGGGATGAAATAAGCATGGAAAGATTAACTTGGGTTAATAAGGGTTAAGTTTGGTAGGCTATGAATGATTGGGAATGGTCAAAAAGGTGTTTAGGGTATGAAACAAGACCAAGGCAAATCAAATAAAAAGAAATGGCTAGATGCAAATAAGACTCATATTCTCCAGTCATAGTCTCTTGTGGAAGGACTATGAAAAGACATAATATGTGTGGTTGATTGACTAGTTTAGGGTGTATATAGTTGTTAAATTACATCTTATCTAATGCAAGCTAGGGATCCATGAATGTGTTTTTTATTCATGTTGTTAGCCTATAGACACAAGTGGATAGACTTAACTTTAGATAAATTTACATAATTTTTGCCTTGTGACCATTTATTTAGCCTAAAACGTTTATTGTATTTTTAGCCTTTTGCATGCCACTAGGTCCTAAATAAAAATAATAGATATCTATATATAAAATAATATGGTTTATTTCATGTTATGAAGTATTACCCATAAAATTTACAAATTAAAAATAATTTATATTCCAAGCTATCAAATTTGCATTATATTATTGGAATTGAAAGTCTAAAGAAATCAAAGGGTCAATTTTCCATTGTGTTGCTTATACCAAGGGTTTCAATATGAAAAAGAACATATATCAACATAATTAAAATGTCAAAACCATGCATACGAAGGATAAATACATCTGAGTTTGAATCCCTCTTTGGAGTATATGTCTATGTAGGCATTACTTAACAATAATAGGGATTGTTAAGGCTAGTTTGACTCCCGTGATAACCCCTTTCACAATATTTATAGGAGGTCAAAGGTAAGATATCTAGGGTTTCACTTATTATCTAGATTAAACTAATATTATGAAAAATTCTAATGGATAAAACAAACATACATGTGACAATGTAGCCTTAGGATAGATTTGGGTTCATTATTGTAAATATTCTAGAGAGGAAACCTATGATGAACCAAAACACCTATGTCGACACTAGGGTTGAGAACCCAATGCAAATATCTAAGAGGAAAAAATAATCATATAACAAAGATATTAAATCCTAGAGCATATTCACTATCATGAAATGATTATAGATCATTATCATAGTCCAAAACATAACATAAAATAATATACACTCTATTTATCCCTTGGTGGCCTAGTATTTATTGCATGTGTAAATAAGTAAAATTTTACATAATTTGGCATATAATATTGAAAAATAAATATTATATTATTCCTTTCAAAAAAAATTGTTTTCTTATTTTTTTTATGTATAAAACCTGAATAGCACTAAACATTTTGGTGAACCCATCCTCTATATTTTTAATGAAACCCTAGTTTACTTGTAGTGTTTTCCTTTGTCAATCTAGAAAAACTTTGGTTTCTTTTTATTCCTTTATTTAATTTTTAGATAAATTTTTTTTCATGAACATAACTTAATAAATCTTATTCATATATTTATTTTAGGCACTGTGCTTATTTACTCCATGATTGTGCTCGAAATTGGATTCCTTATCAGTTTTATCTTAAAAGGCCATGAAAATCCACATCCTTTAAATAGTTTATTTAATGTTCCTGATTATCAATGTATTGCATATGATGATCTTATGAAATATCAAATGTAAGATAAGGCCTCTTAATTTACTTATAACTATCATAATGAAACAAAGAATGATGAAAATGCAAGTGTAAATGAACATGTTGATACTCATAGAATTATTTTATATGCTTATGAGTGTGATTTTGTTCTTTTTGAATATAAGTATTAGGATCCTAGATATCCTATGTATTCTATTTCCAATGATGAAAGGCCTAAAAAGTTAAAAATTATCAATTTTGTTAGTTCTTCACATAAAGATGATAGAATGGATATGCAAGAAATTAGTATTATGATGTTAAAAGTTAAAATGTTTCATGTAGACATTATTTAGATGATTCAAAAATTGAATGTTCATATTCTATTTCCATTGATGCAAATATTTAAATAGTTGAATGTGTGTGTTATTTTAAAAAAGATGATAATGTTGAAAAATTTGAATGCTCCTCTTCTATTTCCAATGATGCCAATATTTGAAAAGATGAATCATTTTAAGACGTAAGATTTAGGATTTGATAGATGCCAACATCATTGACATGGGCACATAGATAGAGAGTAAACTAATACAATAACATGAAAATAATGAATATATTAGTGGTCCTTTTCCTAAGTGCATGACTAATGAGACAACATATACATCAGGTGTAGATTATGCATATAATACACACATTACACCAGTATCTTACCATTACCATGCAGAAGAATAACATCCTTTGAATAGTATAATAATTTATTATCACAATAAATTTCCATATAGACCACTCATCACATTTTCATAACATGAGATAGTAGATTATGACTCATATTTATTCACACTCACATTGATCACCAACCTATTAAAATTGTTACGGTCGATAATGGTTCAAGTGTGAATATGTGTACTAACACACTTATTTACCATCTTAGATAAATATATTGGGATATAATTCCCACCAACATGGTGGTATAAGGATTCAATGGTCACATACAAAGTTCCATTGGTGATATTAAATTACCATTTCAAGTTGGTCCCATACATGTGGCCACTAAATTCGTAGTAGTACCCAGTGCAAGGGTATTTGATATATTATAAGGATGCCCTTAGATTCAGTATATTCATTAAGTTATTTATATAGTCCAAATATTTTTATAATACATATATGCAAATGGGGTTATTGTATTTCTAGGTATCCCTTATGAGTACCATCTACCATAGGCAGATTTAGTTACCATCCAGTAGATTTCAGCCAAACCACCTAAAAAGGTAAAACATAATCATAGATTATCACAACAGAGATATAAAATTCAATGGAGGCCTATCCTAGAGAGGCCCCTTTAGTATATATTTATCATATATTCTAGGGAGCCACTGTCTAGTCCTACACATCTTTGATTTATGCTACAAATTATCACGGGTACTTCACATAAAACACCAACATAGGATTCACCTACTTTGAGATGGATTCTAAAAATCCCCATAGTTCATCATGATTAAAGGTAGAGATAATATGTTATAGATAATCAACATGGTAGTGATAATTATGACATAGTTGATGTCCCATACTTAGATTCCCCATTGAGATCAGTTCATTCATTTTTACCATACCCCTTTCCTTTCATGAAAGGTCACCATTTTGTTTTTTGACACATGGCCTATTGATTGTGAGTCCCTATATGGACTCATCAGTTAGTAAATTTATTCTCTCTTGTACATTCTCTTTTCATATATGTGTAAAAATAATAGTAAAATATTTCAAAAAATACAAAAACCAAGACTTATGCATGATTATATGTATTTTTTCATACATCAGTTCACTTGTGCACAATATTATATAAATGTGTTAGCCAATTTTATATCATACATGATTCATTAGGTTATATGAGTGATTGAAAATTACATAACATATCATCCCCAAACTTAGTTTCAGTCACCTTAACTATTATATATGAATAATATGTATTCATAACGGAGTGCATGCTCTAGTCCCCCTCACACTGTTATTATCCTAGTGAGATCATACTATCACCACTTAGTTCCAAACTACAAACAATATTTATATAACATACACATTCATCAGTTCGCTCACTAGGGGTAGTACACATAGTTTTTATCCTTCTTTACCCATGTCATCTTACTCATAATTTAGATCCTTACATAGCATTACATATTTCAATATTTCTCACTCACTAAAATTAGTATATATTATTGTTTATCTTGGTTATAGAATATACTTAGGTCACAATTTAACTTTTTAAAAAAATCAAATTACATATTCATATAAGCTCTATACATTTATTTTCCTAGCTTCATTTATTGGGTGCATTCTCTATTCCTTTTGAGTACATTTGAATATGACATTGCCAAGTGGATCTAAGCCTTTATATCTCTAATTATATGGATGTGAGGAAATTTTCACATGTCCTTGCGTGTTCCTTTAATCATATGTGTAAATTTTCACTTGTCCTTCTATGTTTATCTAATCCTCCTTTATTTAATTTTATGCATGTGAGGGAATTTAAACATGTCTTTCTATGTGACTTATATCCAAGTGAGTGATATTTAAACATGTCCCTTGTATTGACCCCTTGACATTCTATTATGTGTTTTTTGTGTACTCTATGATTGTGTTTGTCATGGCCATGACATATTTCTTTCTTATTTCTCATATTTTTGATGCCATGATGGATATCATGTATCCCTCCCTAAGTATCTCTATTCAATGTTATATACTTAGTTAATCATTTATCTATGTGATTAATTGTCACATATATCAAGAAACACTTACTATAAATGCTTATTTCCACATGCTTACTATGTTTAATTTACATACATAATGATATCATGATTCTCCATGTTATCAATATTAATTATATTTCCATTTACATCATAATAACCTACTTCACAACTTTTTATTTTAAGTTATGTTATTGTGCAGGCTTATAAAACTTACCTCAAAAGAGGGGAATTCACAAAGTTTTGCCTTAGAGACTAGAATTCCTAAATTGGTAGAAAGACCTGATTTCAAATTGATTGCATAATTGACACAATTTTAAGCCCAAAAATTACATAGAAAGTCATGTTGGATAAAAGCACCACATTGGATGGGAAATCACACATAACATCCTTCTCAACATTTTTATATAAATGCCTAAAAATAGGGAATTGAAAAAGACATCAGAGCCTTAGTTTACTCAAAATAATACTCAACAATTTCATAGTCTCATTTTCTAGAATTGATCAAAATTACACATTTTTGTCTATTATTTTCTCAATTTGGGAGCAATCATGTGCGACATGTTGTTCAATTTTAGCACATAGGTTTTTTCTTAGAATCATAATTTTTTTACTCAATCTCAGGATCTATATGCACTAAATATCAATTGGGGGCATGTGTGTGGCACACTACTTCTTCATTTCTCAATTTTTGCACTAGTCTTAAAGATGGAATCACAACTCATGTCATTCTCCATGTTGTATACATCAAACCCATATTACACTCAATCTTTGCACCAGGTTTGGAGCTAAGTTTTTGATATTTTTTCATTATAATTGAACCATATTCCATATAAAATGGTTGCTTCGATATTTGCACCAGTATTTATACCAATATAAACACTAGTTTTTGCACCTTTTTTTCACCATAAATATTTATTGAGATTCATACAAGGATTCCAAATAACTTCACTATTATGTGTAGGCAATCATGGAGATAAACACACTTTGATTTATTAAGCACAACCACTTATTGATGAGGATTGTGTTGTCAAGCACGAGATCATTGCATATGAAGGAATTCATGGGATTGAGTGTTTTAGAGGGGGAAATAGGAGAAAACATATGGGATAAAGATATACCACATTAATTTTAGGACATATTTTGGTTCAATCTAAGGACCAAGTGGTTTTACCTCGTTTTACTTAGAGATTAGTTATTACCACCAGAGGCTCAATGTATGTGTGTTTACACTTAAAATTCATTAACCACTAGATAAAGCATTACTTAATATTTCATCCATACCAAACATTACTAATTTTATAAATTATGGATAGTGTTTTAATCCAAAAAAAATAAACATAAAATGTAGGGAAATGTAAGGTAGAAAATGGGGGTTCCTAATTAAGAGGATGTTAGTTATTGAGAACTTAAATATGCCAAGTCATAATTATACAACCATTTTACTAGTCCAACATCTACACAAAATTTAGCCACTAAGTGGGCAAGATTCAAGAGGGACACAAACATGAATACATTACTTATAGGTCCTACACATAATTAAAAAAAATAAAAGATTTGCATTAATTAACACATAAAACTTTTAAAATAATTTATAACTAAAATTAAATAAAGTATAATTTGTTCACAAAATACTAAAAGGAACATAGAAGAGGTTAGACTATTAAATGCATTACCTAAATACCATATGCATCTCTGTAACACCAGCATATAATCATTCCTCATACATAAACATTAACTTATAACTTAGAGACAATGGACCACATTCCATGAGTAGATAACCTAATTAAAACAAATAAAAACATTATATTCAAAGTTTTATAGAGTTGAATTATATAAATTCTTGGCCTTTTGTAAAAGATTATAGTTTAGAAGATATAAAGGATGGGTTTTTCCTTTAAATAGTATGATATTCCCATCCTTGGCCATGATGTCCACTCAAGGTTTTAATAATTAAAAATATTTTTAAAAAAATAAAAATATTTCCCACTATCCTAAAAGATTCCCTAGGGAGCACTTACTTGATATATTAATGAGTTGGAGAAGACATACCTCTCAACTACTTGGGTTGTGATTATTTGGATACCATTGCAAATGCCACTAGGTCAAACTCTAAGTAAGGCTTGGTCAGGTTCAGAGGTGGCTATAGAAAAATCATCTCTAAATAAGTTATCTGTCATTGATGTACTTATAATTGGCCTTCATGGACACTTTCACTTCTGAGACTTCATTGATGCTTATAATAGACTAAGTTGAGAATTTTAGAGCTACCTTGGCTCTATCTCTAGTAGCTTTTACCACTTTTATCTTCATGACCTAGTCAAAGTGACCCAAGTGAACTTCAAACTTGCCTCTATCTATTAGGGTTCCATCTAGCGGTAATAATATAGTGATGTTGACCTCCCCAAAATAGGTCAATATCCATTTTATTCTCTCTTATAGATGCCCTATAATTGTCTATGCTAAGGTTATCCATTATTCAATTGAGGTCCTCATAGTTCCATTAGAAATCTAATAAAGGCTTAGGTCTAAGATAGGCATGAGTTTTAGCTATGTGAACATACCTTTGTGGATAATCATGACAAGATTCTTACACTTGTTATATATGAGATTAGTTATTTCTAAGCACACATGGGCATGTTGGAAATGTTCCTTACTTTGGGCTAGTGCTTTAACTAGCTCACTGAGAGATGATAAGAATTGTTTGAGGTCTAATTTGACCCTCCAAATCAATTCCATAAGGAAGGTTCTCTTTACTTATGCCTCAAGAATCTGAACCTACTCATGTGTGTCTTCCATGATTTTTTCTAACATATCATGCATGACATGGATCACAGAGACTATATCCTCAACCACACTCTCTTCTCTTATAAATGTCCTTATTTTGGTGAGCAAAAAGAGGTTTTACTAATTCCACCAATTTATAGGGTCTCTTCCTTGAACAAACTTTTTATGTGCAGATCCTCATCATGTCACTTGAGGTCCTATCAAACTACCGCTACACTTAAATATGTCCCCACACAATCATCTCACATGCATGTGGCATCATCGCTACACCCATGGTAAAAGGGGGTGCTGGTGGGGTTGTATATATTGAGGTGATAGGTGGAGTCTTGGGTGGAAGAGGAATCGATGAAGTAGAGTTAATGAAGGATGAGATCAATGGATTATGAGGAAGCATGGGTGCATAAGGAGGCAAGATGCAATGGAAAGCCCATGGAAGCATCTAGGCATGCCACTAGCTCTACATAAAATTGACTTACAGGTAAATAATGCCAGGGATAGAGGTATTCAATAAGAAGGATAAAATTAGATGATTAAATCCAAATCATTAGGCACTTGGGATAATGGAAAAGGGAAGCCTAGGAATTATATGTGGAGTAATAAGGGGCTAAAGATAAGAAGTTACCTTTTATTTATTCATGGGCCTCCTACCTATATCAATTTTTCATACTCTAGTGGATGGATTAGTAGTGGAAGAGGTTATAGGGACTGACTAATAATATTTTTGAGATAATTTAGGTGCCACTAACATGATTGAGGCCAATTGAATTATGCACATAAGTGAACTAGTTATTTGGGAGTGCAATTGGGCCTATTGAAGAAGAAATACTTGGAGGTGATTAAACCTATGGAAGAACTAGCAGAGGTGATATTAAGAATCCTATGGTTGGAATGACTTGAGAAGAAAAAAATTGGGATGTTAGTATACTGTGCATAGATGAATCCAGAGGTTCTTGGGTGAATTTTAGAGGGGGTGAAATAGGAAAGAAGGGAGGATCCAATAGAATAGTTAGTTGTAGGAATGGAAAACTAAGGGGTGCTCAACTTAGTTGTTGGGGAATGGTGGAAATATTCTATGGATCCTACCATTGGTCATGCATGGGGCTCACTTATGGTCTAATTTTTGATATCAGATTGAAACACCTATGTAGCCATTGTTTGAGCAATTGAAACCACTTGAGGTAGTGGAGGTGGACCAGAGGGCTTGGGAGGAGAAGCTCAAGGAGGAAAATCTTGAGGAGAAGGGGCTCAAAATACCTATAATTTCCTCCTTGAAACTTGACGAGAATTTACATGAATGTCCTCTTAGGACTGTGTTGATATAAAGGAGGTAGGGACACCTTGGGTGGATGGCCCAAGCTAAACCTATTTTCCCTTCTTATTTTTTGCCATGATTCAGGCAAGCATCTTATTTTCATCTATGAGGTTGAGGTGGACTTCATATTCCTTGTTAAGTTGGTGGTCATAATTAATGTTGAGATGGGATTGATACCTACTTACATGGGCCTTGATAACATTGTGGGGGTCCCAATATCTATATTTAGGCATATGAATCTCTTCCTACAACCATCTTATATAATAAGGTAAGAATATGGTATATGTGATGCCTATTGGTGATGGGGAAGGTTGGGTCAGATTTATGATAGTAAATAATGAAATCATAAAATATGCCCTCAACTAGTTGGTAAGAAATATCTTTCTCTACCAACTGGTCTAAAACTTGGTAAGGTAGGTAAAGGGGAGCCTTGAGGAAATCATCCCCTTGAATGATGGTGTCTTCTGTATAGTATCATTAATCACTAATGAGGGTGAGATACTACTGTATTTCATTAGAGAGATGAGGCATGGTTTCCATGTTGATGGTCATATAGACCACTACGTATAAGGACTCATAAATTTCCTAGATTTGATTCTAGTAATGGCGACTATATCCTTTATAAAAAACTACATAGACCACTATGCCTTTAGGAACCCATAGTGGAAAGGTAGAGGATTTAAATATAATGGTATTGCACACTATTTCTACCAAGTATCTCATCATATTAAAACATTCTCCACCTTGAACATCTAGCACTACCTTGACAAGGTTGAATTTGATCACACCTCTAATGTCTAGGACTTGATTACCTTTGAGGATTATATGTAGTAGGAGAACCCATATGATTTGGCATACACATAGTTAGTCAACCCAAACATTTGATCTAGTAATATCATCCCTACATAAATCCCTTCCTTGAATGTGCATACTATGTAAAAGTCTATATTTACCTTGTTAACCCATTTGGCACCTAGGTTTTCCATCCAATACATCGACATCATAAACGTGATATGTGTTGGTCCATGCATCAACTATAGTAGTGTCATAGGAGATTTTGTATTTAGGGAGTTTTTAGTAGGATTTGAATTCACTCTATGAAATATATATGATCTTGTGTCAAGAGTTTGCATAACACATAATATCACAAACACTATCTTATAATCATTTGATAGTGAGCAACAACCCATTGAATAGCTCTGCATAAGGGAATAATTTTTTCTTAGTTGAGGATTTTTGTAATACACACTTCTTGTATGCTTGAAGGTCATCTTGGAACTTGGCCTAGACCTTATCATCACTAGAGGTTGACTTAGGCAAAGTCTTAACTAATTTGAATATGTTGTAATGTTTGAAATGGGTTAATTCCTCAAAAAAGGTGGTGTCCCTATAATTGGTCTCAGTCTTGGGGTTAGAGGATGAAGTAGCCATGATATAAAAGGGATAAATTTCCACAACATTGAATTCTAATCAAAGAGAGCATGGGGGCACAAGAATTAGCATAAAACTAGGAAGAAAATTATGTGAAGATGGGAGTAATAACAGTAAAAGGGTTTATCATTGTGAACTTTAAAGGATCCTCAAAGATCTCCTACATTGGCATCACTTGATGAATCACCCCAAATGAAATCAATTTTAAGTTGTTAGCTATATCCTCTCATTTATTTCCACATCTGGAATTAAACTTAGATATTTCAAATACATTTTGCTTGCTATATTTGGAGACTAAGAAAAGATGTTTTGAATTATCTAATCAGGGCCTAGTTTCCCATTTAGTTAATGCATAGATTTTGGTAGTAGGCATATTTTTCATGTGACATTCTAGGTATCCTTTATCATTTTTCATGTTTCCATTGCCAACTAGGTATTCCTATAATGGATACCACCTATGCATGGCTTGGTACTACACCTTTACATGTTTGAGAGTAGAAAATGAAAGCTAGAGGAGTGAGATGACACATGTCATACCATAATTATCCCTTTAAATATTATTGTACCTTCTATTGATCATCTTGAGGCATATCATGCCACTTTTTCTATTTTGTATAGAGGGGCTATGTGGCATGGTCTAGTAGGTTGAGCTCTTCTAGGCTATGACATATCTGATAGATCTAAGAGACTAACATATCTGATAGTGGGATCCACATGGAACTTCTTCATTTGGTCAAGCTCTCTTGGGATCTAGCATATTGGATAGGTCCAAAAGATTGATAGCTCTGATTGTCGGGTCTATATGGTGATTTTTCATTCAATTAGTCTCTCCTAGGATCTTACATCTTTGATAGGTCTAGGAGATTGACAACTCATACAGTCAGTTACATGTGGTTATTATTTATTCATTCAAGCTCTCCGAAGATTTAACATCTCTAACAATTCTAATAGATGGACAAATCTAATAACTAGGTTCACATGACACTTATTCATTCGATCAAGGTCTCACATGCTCTCCTAGGCTCTAACATCTATGATAGATCTAGGAGACTGATAGCTCTGATATTGAGGTCCACATGGTTCTTATTCATTCAGTCATGTTCTCTTAGGATATGAAATCTCTAATAGGTCTAGGAGACTAACAACTCTGATAGTAGGTTCCATGTGGTGTTTCTTTATTTAGTCTCTCTTTCTGCATAAATTCATGGAAAAATACTAAGTAAAAAGGGTAGCCACGTAATGAATTCGAAATCTCACTTGCCTGATAATGAAGCTTTTTGAGATACCAAGTAGGACTCTAGGAGACTGAGACTCTGGGAGAGGAAGACACTAAAAACCTTAATAAAAGTCCAAATCTATGAAAAATATTAGCATGATAAAAATTTATAAGTATGAAAGTGATTTTTTATTCTTATGATACAACAAGGACTCAACTATGCTTAAATAAAAAAGGCCATAGAATTTTTAAATAGAGATCAAATTATCAATTTAAGCACATTGGTTGTTGGGTGAACTAGAGTAAAACATAAATTCAAGTATTTTCACATAAATATGATGTTTAAAGAGGGAGAAAAAATCCTAGAACTTTAAATTGGGTGATTTAAGAGGGTTCACCCACTTCTCTAAATAAGGGGTTGTCTTGGCCATAATAAATGATGATTTTACATAATAAATGTTACCCCAAAGTTTAGAAACTAGACTAAGATCATCCAATATTTAACATAGAGATAAGTAATCCAAACTCTATCTAATATAATGATTATGAAAATCACTCAAGTCTACTTCAAAAAGTAACATATCAGGCTCTAATTCCTTCCAAGGCCATTTTGCGCATTAGTAATTGGATGGATCACTTCCTGAAGCTTAGGTACATCTAGACCATCAAAAGGTTTTTGAAGGAGTATGCATTTTAAATAATCTTGGCTGAGGATGGAAGACTTGATCATTGATCTACTACCATCTTGGTGTTTATAAACATAAAGATATTCTTTTGGTCTCACTTTTGACCTTGTTCCATTTCTAGACGAGGTAAAAATCTTGTGATAGAGGTTGTCTAAATCACCCTTTCTAAGTATATAACTTAAAATATATATTTTGACACTCAAAATTATTTTTGATCTAATATTTTCTGTTTTATCAATGAGGGTTGAAAACCAACATAACCAAGTTGTATGCTAACTTCAATAGGCTTCTAATATCCATATAACCTTTCACTTATTTAGCAATTTACAATACCTTTGTTCATTTCATTTGCATGCTTATGATGACCTTGGGTCAAGGTATAACTTTTCTCGATTCAATTTCTTAGTTTTAAATCAATGGTTTTTTATTTTATCAATTCATATTCAAGAATTTACTTCCTTACCATTGTGTTTAATATTTGGGGTTCACCTTTTGTTTCCTAATCTGGGTATCGATTTTCATTATTTGGTCATTTATTGGAGTAGTTATCACTACCTATGAGATTGGTATTTCTTTGAAAATCATGGGACACATGTATTTAATTTTTGGTAGGGAAATTAGGGACCAAATAAACTAATTTTAGGTTGCTAAAATAAACACAGGGCACAAGAACACATGAAAAAAGAATAAAAACAAAATAACAAAAGTAAACACATGAAAAAAGCAAACTAACCTAAGCCTAAAATTATTTATATATACATTTACACCCTTGTAGTCATTATTATAAAATTACATTAGAAGGGATAACCAATAATTAATTCTTTAATAATTTTCCATTCATAGGTAGTGGGAGGTCGTTACCTTTGAAGTCTTTTAGGCAAAAAGCATTATGCTCAAGTAGCTCAACAATTTGGTATGGTCTGATCCAAAGTGGATCAAACTTGGAATGCTAACCATTATTTTCATGGGCCTTATCCCATAATAGTACCAAGTCTAAAATCCTAAAGGATTTATCTTTGAGATTCTTTTCAAATCAATTCTTGATAGCAATCTAATCCTTTTTGAAGTTTAGTAAGGCTTCATCTCAGGGTTCTTCAAGTCAGCCAATGTCTAAGAGCATATAATTCACTTTATCATTAAGATCCATGTAATGGTGCATAAATTTATAGGTAGGTAACCTAAGTTTGATTTTTATAACTATATCTAATCCATATACTAGTAGAAATGCTGATATTTTGAGTGTATCCTTATGCTTAATGTAGTCAACCCATAGACTAAATTTTAACAGTGAGTGTCATTCCTAGGGCTTCTTAATAATGTCAATCAGGTTTCTATTAATTTATTCTACCAATCCATTCCCTTATGGGTAATAATTTGAAGAGAACATAAAATTTATCCCATTGTCATATGCTCATTAAGTTAACTATTTGGATTAAAATGTGGGGCCATTATCACATACAAATGAGACATGGGTCCCAAACCAAGTGGTCACATTGTTTTCTAGGAACTTGATCACTTTATTAGCAGTGATTTTCTTTGTTTCCACTACTTCACCCCATCTTGTGAAAAAATACATGGACATGAGAAAATATTTATTTACTATCGGGGAGTTGGACTTTTCAGGAATCTAGAACATAAATGCTCTAATACTAATTGTCAGGATCCTACTCCTTAATAAGAGTATAATATGATTACCTTGTATAAGCAACTAAACACGAAATTATACCAGAATTAACAAGTAACTAGAATTCACAAATGACACAGGATATGAGAGATAATACACAATCGTGTATTAATACTCATCCCAGAAGGAAATACAATGAATATGCCACAATCTTCCACACCTCTCAGATGTACAGATCTCTTTCCCTCAAGAGTTCACTCTCCTACCAAAAATGGTCCCAACACACAACTCAAACACAAAGTTGGTGTTCACCTCCAACCAGTCAGTAATAACACTACCAGTACACAAGTACTCAAAGTATTTCAATTAGATCTCCCATGAACCTGCAACAGCCTGAAACTCAAATGATCTTACTTACACATGTAGAACTTCTCCTTGATCGTGCAACAACCTGCAGATCACCTATTCTTACAATTGGAAGGATCTACCTTGCCTTCCTCTATTGCTCTTTTTACAATACATGCCAATGGGTCTATAAATAGATCCCATACTAAATAATAACTTAGACTTCTAATTTACAATAATTAGACACGCAGCTCAAGACTTGAAATAGTCTTTACATGCAAACAATCGGTTTAACAAACTAACTATTCATGTAACGAATAGTTCTGGAACTACACAGGCAACCGACGTCAGTCCCTATCTACCTGGAGGTGACTGATGTTTGCCAACTCCTAACCGATGTTAGTTGCCTTCCTGTCCACCACTGATTGACATCGGTTGGCCTGACCGACGTCGGTGTTTGTGACACTCAGTAACTCCTCCATGTCTGCATACAGTGAAGCTTTTATCTCCACAACCTAACAATCTCCCACTTGGAGATAAACAATTGCACCTATACCTATACCTATACATCATCTAGTTTGTTTCTTGGCTTTGTATCCCTCTTCAATATCACTCTCGAAGACCAACCACCACAAATCCTATGGTGCACCTCCTATCATCCAAATCACCTTGCCACATCTGATTCTACAAACCCATGTAGAGAAGTGCTTGACCCTGCATAGCATGTATACCTACTGCTGGTCCCTCTCAGATACCTAAGAATCCATTGAACTGCCCTCCAGTACTTCTTTCCCAGATTGGCTCCAAACTTGCTGACAACTCCCACTTCTTGGGAAATCTCAGGTTTAGTACACATGTACTCAACCTCATCATGTGAATCAAGACACTGTTTATAGAACTATCCAACCATCGGCGTGCTAACTAGTTTCACACAATCATATGGAGACAAAATCAACCTGTGACCTTCCATGTCTCTAGAACACACTCATGCCAAAGAATCTTGTTACTCCCAGATTCCTCATGACACACCTCTGAACTAAATTTACCTTTAGTTCAGTAACTCCCTGCATATGTGACCCTGCAACAAGCACATCATATAGTAACAGGATAATGTAGCTAATATTATCCAACTTGGTAAAGAAAACACAATGGTTAAACCTCCATTTCCCTGTAGCTTACACAAGACCATATACCCTGGCCTTCCATCTCACGTGTCCATTCCCGCTCTTCTTTATCCTAAAAAACCATTCGTCTCTCAGTGCTTTCTTCCAGCTGGCAACTCCACCAAAAAACTCCTGTTTGGTTCTTCTCCAAGGAATCACATTCCTCATCCATGCCAAGCTCCCACTATTTCCTGGATTCTACCTACTCTACTTCTTTAATAACTTCCTAGTTCTTGACCATCAGTGAGCAACAAGTAGTGTAAAGAAGGGAAATGATGAATTTGAGGCTTACTTACCTTTTCAATCCTCCATATGAGCACTTGAGACTCCTTGACAGATTGCTTTCCACCCAAAATCCATCTCAGTGACCGATGCCGGTCACATCTCAGTCTACACCCAATCGACGTCGATTCCATGTGACTGCCTCATCACTGACATCGATTCTCCCTGACTGATGGTGGTGTTTATTTTTCCAAAGTCACTGACATCAAGCTACACATAATTGACATCGGTCCCTGTCTAGATGCTGATGTTGGTTTTCTAACCGATGTCGGTCTCTTTGTTTTACTTATGAGTGATGACTTCTACTCGTGAGCTCCTTTTGGATCAAACCCTTGTCCATATCAACCTTGCTCTACTCAGAATTCTTTAGCCCCTTACACTGATCTATGTCTGTCATCTTCTCCTTGAAAACCAAGGCTTTCTTATTCTTGTCATGAACATCAATTTTTTCAAGAAATGTCACTTTCTTCTTTTGCTTACAGAAATATTGATCCATGCTTTTCAAATCTGAAAGCATACCCTTTGACTCAAGAACATGCATCCCCTTCTTATTCATGTGACCAAGCCTATCAAGCCACATCTTTGAATCTACAGCTGAAGTAGATAAACCATAAGGAGAATTATTAATACAAGTAGATAGATAAAGTGTACCTACTTTCTTACCTCTTGCTACAACAAGTGCACCCTTGGAAACTTTCCAAGAGTCCGCTATGAGAGTTACTGTGCAACCCTCATCACCTAAGTTTCCAACATAAATAAAATTCTACTTCAGGACTGGGACATGCATGACCTCCTTCAACACCCATGTGTTGTCCGTCTGCAATTTTAGCTTCACTTTCCCTTTGCCAACCATTTGACAAGGCTTACCATCTCCTAAATAAATTTCTCCAAAGTCTCCCTGGACATATTCCTAAAAAAATTCCCTATTTGGGGATGCATGGAAAGAGGCACCAGAATCTAAAACCCAAGATTCTACTTTATCCAAGGAACATACCAGAGCATCCTATACAACAACATCTACTTCTTCATTTCCTTCTTGTTGATCTTCAACCAACCAACAATCTTTCTCTACATGCCCTTGCTTTCCACAATTCTAGCAGGTTATTCTTCCATACCTAGATTTGGATCTCCTGCCTCTCTTTGACCTTGATCTCCCATGCTTGATCTTCTCTCTTTGCCTTCCCCTGCTTTCAACACTCAAGCATTCCCTGATGATTCACCTGTGCTTTTCTTACAAATTTCTTCATTCAAAATTACACTCACAACATCATCCACTTTTATGATTTTTGAAGCAGACACAGTATTACTAACTGCCATTACCAAACTCTCCCAACTTTTAGGTAATGAGCACAAGATTAAGAGAGCCTTAATTTCATCATCAAAAATAATATTGATGGAATTTAATTGGTTTACCAAACCATGGAAATCACTAAGATGACTATGTATAGATCCACCTTCCAACATTTGTAAATTAAATAATTGCTTCATAAGAAATACCTTATTCGAAGCTGAGGGTTTTTCATATAAATTTGCCAAAGATTCCATCAACTCTACCATTGTCTTAGCCTGAGATAAGTTGGAAATCAAAGATGATGCAAGGCTCAACCTTATAGATCCCAGAGCCTTTCGATCAAGAACCTTCCATTCTTCATCCTTCATATCCATGGGCTTGCATGCAACCCCACCCAATGGTAAGTACAAATCTTTTTGATACAGATAATCTTCTATCTACATCCTCCATAATTGATAATTCTTGCCATTAAACTTCTCCATTAATAGCTTACTTTCTTCTACCATTGCTATACTCCCACTCAAACAGAAACCCTTGTGAGTGACCTATAATCAACAAACACTAACTATATCTGATACAACCTGTTAGTAACCCAACTAAAAGCTCTGATACCACTTTTCAGGAATCTAGAACATAAATGCTCTGATACCAACTGTCAAGATCCTACTCCTCAATAAGAGTACAATATGATTACCTTGTATAAGCAACTAAACACGAAATTATACTAGAATTAACAAGTAACTAGAATTCACAAATGACATAGAATATGAGAGACAATACACAATCTTGTATTAATACTCATGCCAAAAAGAAATACATTGAAGATGCCACAATCTTCCACACCTCTCTGATGTACAGATCTCTTTCCCTCAAGAGTTCACTCTCCTACCAAAAATGGTCCCAACACACAACTCAAACACAGAGTTGGTGTTCACCTCCAACCAGTCAGTAATAACACTGTGAGTACACAGGTACTCAATGTACTTCAAGTAGATCTCCCATGAACCTGCAATAGCCTGCAACTCAAATGATCTTACTTACACATGTAGAACTTCTCATTGATCTTGCAACAACCTACAGATCACCTGTTCTTACAATTGGAAGGATCTACCTTGCCTTCCTCTATTGCTCTTTTTACAATACATGCCAATGGGTCTATAAATAGATCCCATACTAAGCAATAACTTAGACTTCTAATTTACAATAATTAGACACACAGCTCAAGACTCAAAATAGTCTTTACATGCAAACAATCAGTTCAAAAAACTAATTATTCATGCAATGAACAGTTTTGGAACCACACAGGTGACTGACGTCAGTCCCTGTCTACTTGGAGGTGATCGACATCGGCCGACTCCTAACCGATGTCGATTGCCTTCCTATCCACCACTAACTAACGTTGGTTGGCCTGACTGACGCCAGTGTCTGTGACACTTAGGAAATCCTCCATGTCTGCATACAGTGAAGCTTTTAGCTCTGCAAGCTAACAAGTTGATCACCCCAACAAAATCTAATCCCCATTGGGCAAATGGTGTCATTGCTACTACTAGATGCAATAGCAATTCAGTGTGGGCTTATATTTGGAAATTTTTGTAACACTAATGGCATGTCTTGACATGTGCATCAACCTAATTCAATAGGGTTTGCCAGTGATAACCCAACCATAATGTTTTATGTGCCTCATATTTACTATAGGATGACCAGAGCCTAATTTCTCATGGAATTTTGTCATTACTTCTCTAGCTTCAAATTCTGTGAGGCATCTAAGATAGATGCCTTCATGATTACTTCCAAAGATAAATCCTTTCTTCAGCATGTATTATGTGGCATTCAATCTGAAGTATCTCTTCTATTTTTTATTGATTCCTATAGGTGGGTTTTTGTAGAGAATATAATCGATAATTGGGGGATACCAATCCTATTGCATTATTAGCTCCTGGTCTAGCTAGTGCACAATGATCCTTGGGTCAATCTCAGTTATGATTTGGGTAAGACCTTGACCTTTAACCATCTTGACACATTTTATTTCCATGTCATATCCCTATAACTTGGTTATCCATCTAACTTTTCACTCACCTAGTTATTCTAACCCAAAATTTTCTTGATGATTAAGTTTGGTATGATTGTATGCACTTTATTCCTAAGAATGTAGTTCCTGAATGTTTTCACATCCTTTACCAATGCATATGTGTTTTTTTCCAAAGTGGAATAACTCATTTATATATCCTTTATATTGGTTCTCATAAAATCAACATGGTGTTCTTATCCATCCAATCTTTGCATGAGACATGTAGTATTGGTGTGCTTAGAGTTAATAGGATAAATGAATAAATCCTTAGTGTAGTTTGGACTGATCAATATAGGTGATTTCATGATGGTATTGATGTGAATTTTGACACAACCAATAATTTATGTAGGGGTTATTAATCCCTAGGATCTCTTAAAAAGGAGATACTACAAATAAAATACCTCCCCAAGGACCAAATGTACTAGGTGCTGGTATATTGATCTTCATTTAGCTAGCTAATGTGAAGTATTCCATTATAAGGGGTTTATTTTAACAATTTGAGGCATAGTTAAATTTGACTAATGGATTCAAAATAGGCCACACACTTCACTTGGGATGAGTTTATAGGGTTTATCCGCCAACAAAAATAAAGCTTCTAATATTTACTTCCTAACACAAACTAACTTAATTTATTAGTTTATCATGTCTAAGAATGCAACAATGCAATAAGAATGATAAACTTACATACATACATATACATATATATAATCAACCAATATAAATAGTTAAATTTATGTTTCCATGTTCTTAGATTAACTTGATCATAAAGAAAGAAAAAAATACATGCTATAAACATAAATGAACCCACAGTTATCTAATTGAGTGAATCCCATGAAATCAGTCTTCTATTGAGCCAGACCTCACACAAATCCAACTAAAGATAGTGTAATATTCTATGGGGGAGTGATTGTAATAAAGAATGACATGACTACCATAAAATTGTGTATAGAATGATGACATAGACTTAACAATCTTCTAATTATCAGGATTCTTCATTTTGATTAACAATATCTTGGAATTTATACAATCATCAAAAAATCAGAAAATAACTATGTAATAGTAAGGATAAAACATGAAAATGTAAGAGATTATCTAAAAATTAGAAGAAAAATTTAGTTATATATATCTCCTTTCATATCCATTAAGGTCCAACCTTTATTATGTTGATATATTTGATCTTATATAGCCACATAGGCCTAAGGACTTCAAATTCAAATTCAAATTCACCCACTAGTGGTTACTTACAACAATCATCATTGTGGCCACCCCATTTGAGGTTGTTTTGGAAGGAATCCCACCCAATTAAAACATGAAAATATCAAGAACCATGTTAAACCAAATCAAGAATGAATGCCTATGGTGGAATGTAGTTGATATTACTTTAGGATTACCAACCACCCACATATTGTGTAGATAGAGCCATGACTCTGTAAGGAATATATTTTTTCCTTTATATTTCATGCTTAATCATAATGTATAGGCCATGATTTGGTTAATGATGGTATTCACATCCTTAATGATTTTTTTTAATCCTCAAATATTTCACTGATTGGGGTAACTCAATAATTGATTATGTAAATTGAATTGAATGCATAGTTAAATCTCAGCTTTTGAAAATTTTGATGGTCAAATGAGAATTCAAATTTAAATTCTTGCATTTTTGAATATGCAACCAAAGTTTCCTTAGACCTAACAAGTTACATCCATGTGGATTATTTTGGCTTTCCCTCCACTTTTCCCTTGTTGCATGGTTGGTTTTTTTCTATGATACCTAATTTTGACACTTCATCAGTGCCTAAAGTGTGAGAATAGGGCATATCATCCCCAAAGTTCCCAAAGTTGTTCCCACAATATGCCATGTGTCATCTGTTTATTGGTTTTCACTACAAATGTTGACACATAGGTAGGACCGAGCATTCTATTCTTATACACTTGGGAGGGTGAAGTGTCAACTGGGGATAGGTTGCATCTTTTGATTAGCCTCTTAAATTCTACATATGGTTCATTATGATCATCTTGGGGCCTTGAGGGCCCCATTTATCAATGTCTATATATGTTCCATGTGGCACTTGATAATACATTGAACTCTCTTGGGCTCTGACATATTTGGCCACATGGTACTTCTTGGTTATGTCCAGTTCTCTTAAGCTTAATCATATCTATCATTTTTTAGAGACTAATGCATCTAACATCCAAAACATGCAGTGGACTTCCACTTGATTGGTATTTCTTGAGATTTGTCATCTATATCAGGGATGATAAATTAACCACTCTACCTTTAGTTGATGTGGAACTTCTTGGTTGGGTTAACCTTATATTTTTCCACTTGGCAGCTTGTCGGCATCCATAGACTCTATATTTTATATTTTACTTAATCATATCCATGATCATGTGGACTCTATTCATTCTCCTAGTCTCTTTATGAATTTGGCTCATAATGCAATGGTTTTGATATTTCGAGTTTCAATGGATCCACCTTTAAAAGGATTTGGGCTTCTAAGAAGCTGCAATATAACATATTCTTGGGACTTTAGGACCATAGAAGGATTAACTTTTGGATCAATGTCATAATCAGTCGAGCTTCAACACTTTTGTGTTTTTTCACTTTCACTCCTCCATATGACTTTTACTACTTCACAATTTTCCTATTGTAACATTTTTTTGAAGACCCAAATCTTTATAAGTTTTGTGTTCAAAAATTATGTTTTGATCTTGATCTTTGAAAAAAATTTATGTGATCCATCGTATAAAATTTATGAATTTTGTTCTTGTCTTTTCAAACTTTTTCCCTAGCCTTTAAAAAAAAAATTGTTGCAACTTTTGTTTGGAATAAAATTTCTTCAGAACACTTTTTTATGAAGATCAAAAAACTTATAAAATTATTGAAAAGTGATTCGAGCTCTCTTTTTTATTCAATATTTTTTTCAAAATTAATCTTCACCAATTTTACCCTCATGACTTTTCTTTGGAACTCTTATTTGAAAATTTTATAAACTCTCATTCACCCAAAAAATTTGACACAATTCTTACGACAATGCAAGCCTCTTTTCCGTTCTTGGAAACTAATACTTCTTCATGGTGTTCACAAATTTTGATTTGGATTTTTTCAATAATTTTATTGTTGTGACACTTTTTTCAAAGACTCGAGTCTTCATAAATTTTGGATGTGCAAAATTTCTGTCTATTCCCTTTGGTGCTATTGTCCCTCAATTTTGCACAATTAGAGAGGTAGTTTAAGCCTAATCCAATTGAATGAAATAATGGGATTACATTTATACCTATGTTTTGTCTATAGTAGGGGTAAACCTCTAGATTTAAGGGCTATCTCCCTTGATATATCTATTTAAGCTCATCACCTATGATACTAACTTATTGGGATGAAAATAAATAGATAAAACATGATATAAACCTAACCTAATGAGGTGATGCATAAAATATGAATTAATAACTACCAACAAACTATAATTTTACTTTAAATAAGAGCCTAACCTGCACATGACACTAATCCAAATATACCTCTCTACATTAGTATTTCTTATGGATGTTTTTGAAGTAAGCTTAAGCTAAGAGGACTAAACAAGAGGTCATGACATGACATTACTAAAGATAAAACTCACTAAACTCATACACACTTCATTTGAACACTTAAAGAGACCTAAGAAAATACTTTCAAATTGAATATGAATCTTAACAAGGACAACACGTTAATGAAGTGAATATATCACCTAACAAGATCAACTATTCTAGCATGCACATTGAAATAGTCCTTGGAGAAGGTAAATCTAGGTTATTATTCATTAATAAAAGTCTGAAAATGGGTAGGGCTTCACCATACCCAGGTGGAAGATACAAACTTAGACAATTAGGGCTCAATATACAGAGAAAGTGAGAGAGAAGAAGAGAAGGGCATAGGAGAGAGATAATTGAAAATTTTATCATGAGTTAAAATCAAGATAAGAGTTATGAAAATGCCTCAAAATGTCCTAAATTCCATTTTTAGATCCTTTATAAATTTTCCCTTGCTTTTAGGTGGCATAGGAGTTAGAATGCTTATTTGACACCTTGACTAGCTCTGCAAAATTGCCTTTTGCCTTAACATGTTAAAGGATAGGTGGCCTTATTTATTGAAAAATTAGTTTATATTACATGTTTTCTATACTATTTAAACCTTTAAAATCACCCCTTCAAGTTCTCTTTGACACATCAATTCATTCACTTGTTAAGTGTCTAAAAGGATCTTCATCTCCTTAAGTCAATCTTGCATACAAGTATAAAAATTGCATTTCTCTTCTTCAACTCATCCTATCTTTATGGATGGCCTACTAAACTCATATTATACCTATAAAAATAAATATATAAGTCTCAAACCATCCCAAAAAATTCATTCTCTATGAAAATCTCCAAATCGGGTCCATTCCTTATATCCCTAGAATCATGCAAATCTCCTTGTGTAGAGATTTTTAAATATTTTACCAAGAATATGGAGGCATTTTTTATGACCTATTATTTCCTTATATATTCATTTTGAATTTCATGTCTTTATAATGGGTGGAAGTCCATTTTTCTATTGCTTCTCTCTCCTAACTAGGTCTCAATTAGGCCTCCCTACCTAGAGACTGAAAATTGAATATACAAGCTACCCACATGATAAAAACCAAAAATAATTTTTTTATTTCATCATATTACCTTCTCCTCATTCTCCATGGTAATTTTTAAGTGATGAAACCTTGTATATACCTTTCAAATAACATATAAATTGTCTTTTTAGCCTATTTTATATAGATTCATTTAGTATTGTAAAAAATAGTGGCATGGGGTGATGATCAAGGGATTTTTAGACATGTTTTAGGTGATTTGGAAGTTTATCCAATCAATGTTGAGGAATATAAATCCATTTCTCTCTCATGGGGTCGTTTTAGCTCTCCTAGGTAGCTTGAAAGTCCCTCAAGGTCTTAATAATTTCTCATACATATTAGGGCACCAACCCTCCAAAAAATGCAATTAAACTAGGGTATCTAACTTTCCCTAGGATTCCAAGGTCCCATGCAACATCTATGTACCATACCATGTGAAGGAAGATAGCCTCTTGATCTACTAGTAGGCATTTTATAAGGGCTAAGAAGGATTGATGCTTGTAGGTGATTGTTTGAAGTTTGGTTTTAGCTCCAAACACCTCAATAAGGTATTTAATATATTCCCTAACATATTATAATGGTTTTATTGTTACATACCTTCTTAAAACTCTACTATATCTTCATTGGTTTATGCCTAGGATTTTTAACCCAACTTGCACAAAATTTCCTAGCTAACTATATTATCTCATTTCTCTCATTTTCAAGGGTATATATCATCATGAAATGTTTTTTCATATTCCTTTCTCTCTCCTTAGTATGTTGATACTCTTTTTACATCCTAAATAAACCAACTATATCTCACTTTGAGACACACATGACTATGTGTGCATTTAGGCTTAGTAGGACCTAAAAGCATTATCAAACTTGACTCTATCTAAATTATTCCTAAAATATACATGAGATTATTTATGGTTTAAAATGGTTCATAAATTTTATCATCATTTCACCTAGATTCCAACTCCAACTAACCATCTCTTCAATTGGTTACCCATATAAGCCTGTGCATTTAATTAGGCCAAAATAGTGTTTGACTATGATTGGGCTCACATAAATCTTGATTATATAGCTTATGATGGAATAATTTCATCAACATAAAATCACCATAAACTACCTTACAATCCTTCAGTCCTCCTACAGTCTTTTCAACTTCTCAAATAATAAACACTTTCTATGAATAAGTAGATGTGTGCATGTAATTAGCTGAGTACGTAGGGTTTCTAATATTCTCTTGTCTTTATGTGACCCATAGAGTTTTGTGATGTATTTATATCACCTTTATACTATTTTTCAATGGTATATATTTATCTCAGATCTCATAGAGACCTCAAAATTATTCAAAAAAGCAACTTCCTCTTAGCTGGGTGTGTAGAATTGGAATAACTTGCTCACACTAACAAACATGTAGTGTCTATTAGAGAGGTCTAAGTGTATTTGAGGGATTTTAAGACATAAATTACCATTAATTGATAAATATCCATGGATGTATTTAATTATTTAAAGTCTAGGATCTCATAGTGTCTTGAAACTCAATACTTTATCAACCCACTCTTCAAGATAACTTCTGTAAAAGATGGTTGTAGATGTCAATTAGGATGGTCTGACTATATTTAAGGATTTTATATCTCCAAATATAAAATAACACATAAATTATTCAAATTATTTTAAGGCTCATTCTCATTTTCTAAAAGGCTCAATTCACCTTTTGTAGCACTTTCAACCTTGTGTTCCTTATTTGTACCCTCTTTCTCTTGACTGTATGCATATAACTGAAAGTCATAATTTTGTTCATTAGGATGTTAATTCCATAGAATGATATATTATAAAACTAGATCATTAACCAATAATAAGTTAATAATCCTCATTTTAAGTCTCCACTCATTGCATTGTAAGATACATATAACATTCTCAAAGCATGTCATAATGTCTGCATTCACTATCCACACATAAAGTGTTGTGTAGAAACTTTAGGTTTGTTAGCTTGTCATCAAATATATATAACTTAATATGACTTATAAATATCCATTATTTTATGTCATTTTTCAACTTGAAACCATCACAATGATTTCATTCCTAGGTATATCACTTCAAACATTATCACCATTATATTTCTATTGAAATTGCAAACCTATAGGTCTACAACCCTATGTAGAAGCATTTAAAAAGTTTAAACATAGCTACTAGGCATCAGATACCATGCCTTACTTTCATCAACACATTTATAAAGAAAATATAACTCTCAATCTCTTTGTAAAAACATATTCAAATCCACTCAAATTAACTTGTTATATAGGAACATTATAATGCATATAAAAAGTGAATGAAAGTATGACCCTTTTTAACTAGTATAAAATGTTTATATGATTATAGGGCCATGAATAAATAATGAGGATGATATAATACAATTATTAATCACTTAGATACATTAGACCATCTTTATAACCCTAAAATGCATAAATATTGATAGTCACTTGTAAATTATGCAAAAGAGAAACTTTTCTTTCCAGAAGACCATCTAAACATGAAAAACTAGTGGATGAATATGTATTATGCATTTATAAACCTATTATAACTCATTAAAATTGGTTTCATGTATCCAAAGAGTCCATACTTGCACTAAAGTTACATAAACTCAGTCTGTGGGGATTTAAGCTTCAAAAATGCAATCTAGATCCTTAGCAATTATTCATAAAGATAAATATATCAATCCAAAAAAAAATGAAAAAAATTATACGACAATAAGGGTCCCAAACTATGGCTAAAATATTATCTCCCAAATCCACATGTACATCCTGTACCATGCAGTTGAAAATGGCCTTCATGATCTTATGAATGGAGCTATGGAGTAGAGAGATATTTCTAAAACTAATGGAATTGAAACTTATTCCCATGGTTTTTTATAACCTATAAAATATTAAAGGACACCTTTGTAATTTTTCTACCTATAAATAACTTCAACAAGTTTGTACAAGTTTATTAACTCCTTTGTTGGCATTGAAACTCAATATTCTAACCTTTACCTGATTTATTGATAGGTGTGACTATTGTGTAATTGTTCCAAGGTATTTCTAAGGTGTATGTTATGGATTTATGTCTTGGTTATCTTTGACATACGTTTGAGTTAGTCAAAAAACTATTTTTCCTTCATTTTCACTACCTCAAAGTCTACAAATGAACCTTAAACATTCCAAGTTATCACAAAATGTATGTATGAGTTGAATTATATATAAAATGACCTTGAGAGACTCCTAAAAACCTATTACACCACTTAACCAAGACTTATCTCTCCATGACATGTTTAGACCACTATATGACCAAAACAAGACATTACCTTAACTTCTCCAAACCTACCTTAAACACTGCTAGTAAGGTTTTATGAAGGTTTTTAGGGACAATATAAGGCATGAAAAGACCACATGACAACCTTATTGAAGTTTATATTTATAATGGGTTGATCCATTTTTATTTGAGATCAAAATTTGGTTAACAATTTAGCAATTCATAGGGGTAACATGCCTACAATGCTAAATGGACTAGTATCTTTGTCCCTCCACTAGGAAATGGAATCACTTATACTCAATTTTAGACTTAACTAGACCTTTATCATGATGTAAAAACTGATTTGACCTTCAAAACACACCAAAAAAAGATAACACACAAAAATCAAAGCAATAAGACTCATACATATACTAGCTAAGAACTTAGGGAACACAACAAAAACATAAATAGACTATGTATAACTAACCTTAAAACAACTTATTCCTCATAGATCAAAAGGGAAGATTGTACAATCTATTTCTCCATGAAATGAAGGATGACATGAAACAAGTTATCTCTTTAGCCTTTTTCTTGATGTCTCTATCTCCTTCATGTTTTCCAATCTTCTTGGCATGATGTCAAATGAATTGATGATAGCTACAAACTAATCACCTTTGAAGGTGAATTTTTCTTGTGTTTCAACAACCTTTGCATGACCTCTATAGATGTTTGTGCTTGTATCAATCATGGCCATTTCTTGACTTATGGGAGTAACCTCAATCATGATACTTTTGAGTGTGTCATATATTCCTTCAATAAGTAAGGCATCTTCAAGAAAAAATTCAAACTGACTATTAAGATGTGTGGACCCTTGAAGAGCCTCAAATTCATTATAAATCTCCTTGAACCTCAGTGATGTATCATCTTGGTCTATGTATTTAGTAGTATCTTTAGCCTTTATTGGTTTTTCAAATTCAATATGTTGCCCATCATGGACTTGAGACTCTTGGTTGTTTCTTTTAAGGCATGTTAGCTCAATAGGATCCTTACACCCTTCATGAATAATCTGATTCTACTCTTCTAGAGGTGTTCTCTTCTCAAGAGCTTCCTTTTCCATGTCTTGATCAATCTCTTCATTGATAGGTGTAGCCTAATCTAGATCATCTCTTTCTTCACTCAAGATAATTGATTTGTGTTTGTCTTCACTAAGAGGAGTACCAATAATGAAATCTTCATCATAGAAACATGATTCGTTTTATTCAATTTCAACTATAGATTCATCCTCTTCACTTTATCCTTATTAGTTCCAATTTTACACCTCTCTAGTCTCACCTTTCACACTTAAAGAAAATGGCAAACAATGATGAGAAACCCTCTAGTATATTGTTATATCCGAAGAAGGGTTAGGCATCAAAAATGGATCAAACTAAGAAAATGACTAAGAGGCACTAAAAAAGGGTATGGTTATCTCCCCACTACTTCTAGATCTACCTGAACCAAGGTGAGAGGAAATAAGGGGTAGCTTGCTCACATGGAGAGATTATGCAATTTAACCTCCATGGGGATTATTGGCACAAAGAGACACATATGTGATTAGGGCATAACCAAACTTTCACACTCCACCTAGGAAGGGTTGTCATAAGGAATATATAAATGTACTAGGTCATATTCAACCTACTGAAGATAGATATGTCTATGAATGTAACTTTTATTTTAAAAAATATTCAAAATATAGGTTGAATAGAAAACTACATCACTAGTATTCAAGGCACAAAATGTAAATACATGTTAGTTAAGCAATATCTTATGCATTTTTAAGGTAAATAATAATCATAATATGCAAAATATGTATTATATGTATTATATGCAAGGTGGGAAGAGGTAGAATATTAGATGATTATATAAAATGGAAGGTGGTGTGCTGGTGGCCTATTGAAATAGTAGGGTCTATTACAATGTTTATGACATTATCCTTAGTAAAATATGTAGAAAAGACTCAAATACAAGATAATGGGAAATACCAAATGGTCCCTAAAAACCTATAGCATACACTGCAACTAAAATTTCAAGAAATTTTTGCCTATCAAATTTGTAGACCTAAGGTGACCTAAAAGGTCATTTAATAGCACATTTTCAAGGTTAAACTATAGAAAAGGATTTAAAACCTAGATCTATGCTCAAGATGACAACTAGTAGTGAACATAAACCTAAATATCTAATTAACAGGACTTGTAAGGCATATTATAGCACTTCATCAACAAGAAGGCGTAAAGAACCACAAGCATTCTCATTAATCTTGAAAAGAAACTTTACAAACTTCAATTGTTAAAAATGTTTCCAAGGGGAAAAACATGGTGATTTTTCTCGTTTGACAAGGGAGACATATAAACATGATCTCAAATCTTGCTAATGGTTGTATAGTTGCAACCACCTTAATAAGAGAGACAAGATCTACACAAAACAATTGATCCCAAAAAGCTCTTGTAGAACCTAGACTTATAGAAAATGAACACCTAAAAAAATAACAACAACAAAAAAAACCAACAAACAACAACCTTAAAACAGATGAAAAACCCCTATTTATACATTTTTAAATATGGAACCATGGGTCATAACTTTCAAAATTGAAAAACAAACTTTTAGGTCTACCAAGATGCTTCTAACTAGAATATGCCCTTTTCCACACCTGAGATCTTCATCCATTTCCAATAAAAATCATTGTTCTAACTACCTCTACAAGGAATGATGAAGAATTAGAGCATATCATTTGATATTTTGGTTAAAAATACCTTTCACGTAAACTGGAAGGAGGATATTCATTTGAGGAGCCAAACAAATTTTGTTATTATATACAACTACTTGAAGATGTTTTTCTATTAATCAATGGTAAATATAGAATCTTCTGGAAAGCTACCCTTCTTTTATCCACACCATGGAACAACTTGCTCTTGAAATGATGATTGGAAAATATTCTTGATTCATTTCTACTTGGAAATCTTCCTGGGAGTGGTACATATTGATCTTGCAAACCTATAATATCTTTCCCATGGAGGAGCTTAGACAAATAAAGCAGATGAAAAATGCCAAACTTAGGTTAAAATAACCTTTTTACCCTTTTTTCTCCAATCTACTTTTTCACATATTCACTCCTTTTGCACTTTTGTCCCTTTAGAAAATATTTATTTTTCAATACATCTATCCTTTTGTAAAATATTACTTTTTAATTCATAAATGCATTATTCCCACCATTAATATACTAGGGAAATTTTGGCCCCACTTGCACATCTATGAATTGCCAAGTTACAACTAACAATTATAGTCCTCCTAGGAAGCTTCCCTAGGGAGGTCTTCTAATTAGCACATGAGGGGTTAGTATATACACATTAAATTATAATGTATTAAACACATACTTGTCACCCTTTTAAAACTCCCCCTCATATAGTCTTTACCCATGATCTACATATAAGTCATTAATTAATGAACATAAACCCCTTTGTATTCTATATATGCTACAAGCATGTAATATATTTTTCCTATAGGAAAAAATGGGCTTTATATATTGTCTAGTCATTAGGGTAACACATTAGAACCAATATTTGACATATATGGAAACCCACTCTCTACCCTAACTTTATAATTTAACAAAAATGCCTTTAACTCCTTACCATGGAAAGCTAATGACATCATAAACATTTAACCTCTATGTTATTCATAACATCTCTAGGGACTACATTATGAGCCTCTAGATAAGCGACCTATGGATGCCTAATCAACTTGTGCCCTGTGGCTATAAAAGTGCCTTTAAACTTCCTATAGAGCTCCTATGGTTCATTTGAAATTTGCCTAGTCAATTCGCTTATCATTGGTGAAAGATCCATGAACTACTCTACATAGGACCTTTGAATATAATATGTATGCTCATGTGTAATTCACCATGTCACACTATTACTTATCTTGAAATGTGACCTTTGTCACCCATTAGACATGTGTCACTTTCTTATAGTTTTTGATCCCTTTGATGATTCATGTCTCACTCACACTATCAATTTATGTGCAAATATTTATTCAAATTATCGATCTTGATTCATAAAACCAAGTGTTAATAGTTTTTAGCTATATTTGGCCTTTAGGTCATACCATTTGGTAGCCCCAAAAGATTTCTTCACCTTATTATACCATCTCTTCTAGGCTAAAACATTTTCACCACATGGTGGTATTAGATTATCTTAGAGCTTCATTTAATAGTCCACCATAATCACACACCATCGATCTCAAAGCTCAATCAAATGTGGACCATTGATCCCAATTTCCATGGATAAAATGCTATTATCTATCCACTATGGATTAAATTTGACATCTACATACCTATCATTTAACATCCACATGAACATCTTTGATGGGTGTATGATCATCAAATTTAATCCCCAATAGATAATCATTGAGCTTAATTTTGATGTTTATGCACTTATCATTTGACATGCACATGAGCTTCAATGATGTATGCACGATCATAATATTTAAACCCTTGATGGATAATTATCATTGCTTAAATTTGATGTTTGCATGCCCATCATTTGATTTCTGAATGACCATCAATGACATCTACATGATCATTACATTTAACCCCCAATGGATGATCACTGAGCTTAATTTTGAATTCCACATGACCGTCAATGACATCCGCATGACTATCACACTGCTTGTTCATCCTTTTTGAAAGCTTGCATCTTGAGTCAAAAAAAACATGAAGGCACCAAACTTGTAGGAGATATTCAAGGCATGAAAAACATCATTTCCATATAATTCCTTTAGTCTAATATGATTTTTGAACAAACTTATAAAAATTCACAAGTGAACTGACCCATTTATTTATACATGACTTTAAAAATGTCTTGGTCTAGCTAAATTTGTGCTATGAAATTTGTTCGATCCTTGAAAGCTTTGATGATTTTTGAAGCTTTGACCAATTTTTTCATGACATTGAGATGTTAAGATTGCATGAAACCTTCTAGGATCCTTCTCTCCTTGATTGTATGTCGAATGGAGGGTAGAGGAGAATGGCTTGAACCAAAATCTCTAGGTACAAATGCTTCAAATAAATTGTCTGCATTTTGGCTCTATTCATCCGTTTGGTCTTCAAAACTCCTATCTTTAGCATCAATTATCATGCAACAATTGTTTCAGGCTTTTTGTCTTTGGTATTGGGAGAATTGTTTTAGACATTTTGTCTGAAGCAATTTCCCCAAACAAATTGACCTTTGCACTTTTCCCAAAAAATGAGTCTTTAACATCATAGGGATAATTGTTTTGAATATTTATTTGAAACAATTTCCCCATAGAAATTAAACTTGGCATTTTCTTTGAAGAAATTGAGATTACACTTTTGCTGAAGGAATTTGGACTTGACATTTTCATCAAGACAAAGGACTTTTGCACTTTTATCAAAGGAATGACTTTTGTCAAGGTCTTTAATGTAGGCAAAATTCTTGAAGGGTAAGTATCCTTCAGAATTTTTTATATGGACAAAAAGTCCAAAACAAATAAGGACTTCAATTTTTCCCAACATAATGTAAAGACCAAATTAGGACTTAGTCAGTTTAAAATGAACCTAACCTATAAGGAACATTCAAAAATAGTACTGAGGATGAAGACTTGGGCATTAATACTTGACTTAGACTTGACTTTGGCACTTTCATTTGATAATAGCCCAATTTATTTAGTTTAATTTTGGGTACTAACATTGGATCTCAACCGGGGATGCATACCCCATGTAGGTGTGCAAAAAACCTCAAACATACAACCAAGTGCCAATCCATTGGGTCACATAGTCAAGATTTAACAATTTTAGAAAAAATTTATGAAGACTAAATAAAATAATGGAAAACTTAATAAAAAAGACCAATAATATTTGGAAATGAACACATGATAGAAACATTGAAGGAAATTGTACAAACAAGGCCTAAAATAGAGGGGCAGCAAAATGATGAAACATTAAAGGACAAAACACTATATAATTATATACATATTTATAAATAGACTCAATATAGGAAGTACTTCAGATGTCTACCATTAACAATAAACTCAAGTACTTCACCACCCAATCCTCTTAATAATAATGTATGCTCCCCAATTTGGAAGTTAATGGAATAGGGACCAATCCACAAGGTATCAAATTTACCATGCTTGCCTTTCTCCTCATTCCCAAAGTATAACCAGATCATCTAATTAGAAAGTTATTGAAGTGACCTCCTATCAAATATATTCTTTATCTTTTCCTTGAGCTTGAGGTTCCTTTCATGAGCTTGTCTTTGAATTTTATTAATATCAATAATTTGGTTCACCCTAGTCTCATAGTGGTTGATTTACTCATCATCTTCTAGTTGTTGCATGAGTTGTTAAGTGGACAATCTCAAATTCATTGTCAAAACTAGTTGAGCTCCATCAACAAGTTTAAAAGTGATTTTTCCTATAGCTATCTTAGGCATTATCCTATCAGCCCACAAAGCAAACTTTAGCTATTCACCCCACTTCTTCTTTTTTGATTCCAATGTTTGCTTAATGATTTTGAGCAAGTTCTTATTACGTTATTTCTCTTCTCATTCCCTTGATGGTTGTAATTGGAAACATAGGTAAATTTAACCCCATACTCTTTGAAAAATGCCACTAAAGGTTTAAATTTGAAGCTCATGGCATTTTCAATAATAACCTTAATATGTACACCAAATCTGCAAATAATTTGATTTAATAAAAAATCCATAAACACCTAGTGTGTTATTTTATTTTTAAGGACCACTTCAACCTATTTTGTGAAGTATTCATTTACAACTAGTATCCATATATGCCCAATTCTTGATGAATCAACAATTTTTTAATGAAATCCATTCTCGATTGTCTGAATGGGCCTTCAATAATCACATGATGTAAAGGAAGATAACCTAAAGCTTTCTTCATCTTAGAAAATCATTGACATTTCTCACACTTTCTGACTATATGAACAACATCCTTGAATAATGATGGACACTAATAATGATCTCTCAAAATTTTATGAGATATATCCTTAGGCACAAAATGGCCACCACATACTCCACTATGGAAGTCTTCAATCAAGTCATAAGTTTGTTCTTCTAGCATGCATATTATGAAGGACCCATCTAGATTCTTCCATGATAATCTATTATCAATCAAGAGGTACTTTTGGGAAATACGCTTGAGAATTCTTCTTTGATTCTTATCCAAGTCAGGGGGACAGTTTAGATTGTGTAAGTAGTAAACAATATCTCTATAACATGGAGACATGTTAAATTGACTCAAAGAATCATCAACATTAAAAATAACATTGTTTCCCTCAATAAATTATAAATTGGTCTCAACTTTAAGCTTGGCTAGACTCATCCCTCTTACTAACTTATTGGTCTAAATATCCATGTCATACTCTTGTAACTTGTCGACCCACATACATCTCTTATTGGATACGTATGTCTGAGTAAAATGTCCTTCACCATGGTGTGCAAGACATAGGTAATAATATTTAAACTTAGAATATAAGGCCTAAACATTTTAACATCCTTCAATAGAGAAAAATCTTGTTTTTCCATGATAGTATAATTCAATTTAGGATGTTGCCTAGCTTTGCTAAATAAATTTATGGGTTTCTCATGATCATCTTCATTCTTTTACAATAGAACAGTAGAAATAATATTGTATGATACAAAAGAGAATATCTAGAATGGCTTTATGTAATCAAGGCTAGCCAAGATAGGAGCAAAATTTAAATATCCTTTTATGGCATTGAATTCTTGCATAACCTTTTCCTCCCACTTGATGATTTGGTCCTTCTTTATCATGGAAGTGATTGGCAGAGTGATCTCTACAAAATTGGACACAAACCTCCATACAAAGTTAATTTATCTAAAGAAGGATTGAATTCCCTTCTTGAATTGTGGGATAGTTAATTTGTAAATGTATTATACCTTTTTGGGGTCAATCATGACACCATCCTTGGACATTATATGTCCCAACAACTTGACCTTTAATATTCCAAAGTGGCTCTTCTTTGGATTAAGTGAAATGTTAAACTACCTACATGTAATCAACACCTACTCTAGATGCTCCAAATGTTCTTCTCTATTCTTGGAGTAAATATTAATGTCATCCTAATACATGAATATGAAATTATTAATTATCCCTACAAAAGTGATGTCCATAGCTCATTGGAATGTTGCACCAGCATTCATCAACCTAAAAGGCATCCTCATATATATGTATGTTACCCAAGGCATTGAAAATATAGTATTGGATATCTCAAATTCCTTCACCATAACTTAGTTTTACCTTGATAATCCATCTAATGTGGACAACATCTCTAATATAGTAACACTTTATAGTAGGTTATCCATATTGGGTAGGGGATAATTATCTTTTAAAGAAGCTTTGTTCAAATTACTGAAATCCACACATAAGTTGAAATCACCATTATTGTTTCATACAGGGACTAAATTAGTAACCCATGATGAATACTTGATGGACTGAATGATTCCACTATCCCTCAAAATTTTCAATTTATCCCTCATCTTGGTGGCCAAGATGGGGTTAATAGGTCTTTATTTTTGCCTGAAAGGCTTGCTATCAAGCTACAATGGGTTCATATGCTAGAACAAATCTTCCTTATACACTTTCAACATAGAATATGACCATGATAATCAATCTTGGTACTTCATTAGTAGATGTATGCAATCTTGATTCTCATCTACACTTAGGTAAGTACCAAGCCAAACCTTTCTTGGATTCTCATGAGAACCCAAATCACACTCAATCATGTCTTTTGAGATGAATGAGTCTCTTGATTTGATTCTATCATCTCCATCAAAATATGATTTTAAGCTTACTAGTCCTCTAGGGAGTGCATTTATCTTTAGCTAAATAATGTCCTTCCCAAACAAGGTTTCTTTTCCATCACAAACTTGAACCATAGATTCTAAGTCTATGAGATGATCATGGAATGTAGTATAATAATTTATAAACCTCATAATATAATTATCATCTTCAAATACCTAGAAATGATGGACATTATCTATTACGCATGATAAGCACCTCCACTTGATACTGACAATGAGGGCTCATACTTGCAATGTCAAATTGATCACCTAGCCCTACAAGTCTATCAGCTTCTTGGTTGAAAATTCTATCATGGTATCAAATGTTGAATGAATTAAATAATTCAAGAAATTATGAAATAGCATTTTGATATTATTTCAATCTTCTATTCTTGGTGGCATTAGCATTATGGATCTTCTTAACCACTAACATAGAATCACCCTTGACAATCAACCTTTAATTCCATATTCGTGAGCAATACTTAAACGAATCAAGAGTACCTCATATTCAATATTATTAGTAGTACACTCAAAGGATAGCTAAGAAGAAAAAATGAAACGTTTACCATTAGGGGTATACAAGACAACCCTAACTCCATTTCCAAGATTGGAGTAAGCCCCATCAAAGCACGTTTTCCAAACTACACTTTTTGTGTTAAGTTCAACATCAAGAATAGGAGGCTATTCACTAGTATCAATATTCCCAAAAAAAATTCCAAGATCAACATCCATGTACATCACCTCATTAATATCACATTTCAGATCTTCAATTACATGTATCATCTTAGGCTCTCTATAAATCTCGACCATATTACCCTCTAGTGGAATTGTGGCATAATAAATGTCCATCTGCATGCTTCCACCAATGCTATTATCTCATTTTCATGACAACAACATGCCCCATTTAGGTAGTAGTCCATAACTACCACATCCATATTCAAATACTTACTAGGATGAACTACAAACCATATAAATAACCCCTTGACCTATCCAAAAACTAGAACCTATCATGAGTCCATGGCATAACACTTACCAAAGGTTGATGTAATCTTAACTCTAATTTCATTTAAGACACCCAAGGGCATCACATTTTAGGAATATCTAGAGTTAAACATGCATTTTTTAATAATCAGGCCATTGACTAGTAGGGTTGTATAAAATGGATCCACATTTAGCTGACTTTCTACTAATGTAGTCCCTAAATAGACATTCAAATTAGGTTCAACTTCTACTGACTCTTAATCACTTCTCATGGGTGTTTGGGGTAACTCAATTTCACTTATAGCTAGCTTCTCACCAAATTCCAAGTATTAAAATTCCCTCTTCCTATGTTCAGGTATTTTTAATAATTTAACAAGTGGTACAGTGATTTTTATTTGACTCAACACTTGGGACATATCACATATGCTATACTAAAGAAGAGGAGTATTTGGTGGAAGAGTGACAACACCTTCAATTAGAATATAGTCACTTAAGGTTTGAATTAGAGTAGGTTGGGATGGATTTGCATATTTAATAGTAGCCTTTAAAAGTGGAATTTGTTTAAACTCATTAGCACCCTTAGGGATACTAGACAACATGGGTACTCTATTCTTGGCTGCAGCACCTCTTGGCTTAGCAAATTGGGAAATGGGCATTGGTTTTCAAGATTTAGGGATTGTTGTAGCTTCCTTATCATACTTATTAGCATCCCCTAATTTTGAGTTTGCAAGGGTAGTGTTTTGAGGAGCAGCAGCCTAATAGTTGCTTCTCAAGTGATATTCCTTCTCTTGGGGAATTACTACATTAATTAGTAGCTTCATGTCCTCAACTGATATAATTCCCCCCATCATATTTCTTAATCATCATAGAATGTAATAAATTGAAATAATGAATGGAAAATTCATAATCTTATGCCATATTAATGTCATAAGCAAATTTAAGAGTTGGGACACTTACTTTCTCAAATGCACTCCAAAATTGATCAACAATAGTATCACTCATCAATTCTATGGAGGTAATCATCTCACTTTGTGGGCTTTGATAATTGAACATTAGGATCTCATCATCAAATAATGTAGACTCATTAATCAGTTTAGTTATATCACATGGGGGATGTGGAAGGAATCACTTGTCACACCAATCAATATCAATTTCATAACCTATACCATTTACCTTAGCATTCAAAATAGTAGGCACTTCTTGTCCATCCCCTCTATTTTAGTTTCTATTTTTCCTTTATTCACATGTAGGCCTTTTCCTTCTATGATTATCTTGATGGTGGAAAGTAGGCCTTCCTTATGCTTGATTTAGATTTGGAGCCCTTTCTTGACTGGTAAACACATGAAGGATCCATTTCTCATATCTATCCAACTTGTATGACATTTCTTTAATAGTAGAGGCCAAAGTTTTAAAAGTCTCCTCAAGGTTGGATGTCTTTGTGGACCATGTCTTTTTTAGATTGACCAATTTCATATCAACCTACTTATTCATGGGATTTCCCATAGCCTTTATGTTATTTTCAATTTAGATATCCATAATGAATGCTAACCATAGGTTTATGAGATCTTTGTCCCTCAAATAGTATGCAACCTTTTTGTCAAAGGCATCATAATACTTTATCAAACATGTTGTATCACTGGGCCTGATGCTTTTGGGTACCCACATCATACTTTTTTTGAAACTTGTATTGAAGTACTAAACACACTCATTAGGATTATTTATGATGTTTTAAAACTCAACTAAAATAAATATGGGATCAACTCTAGCACCATACCAAATTCTAAGAATACTGTTCATATCTTTCCATGAAGCAATGCATGTAGCAGGAAGGGAATGAACCATTCATGAGTGCCTTCCTCCAACAAGTGCACAAATAACTTAATGCACACATCCTCATACTCAGCCTCATAATCTTCAATGTTATTATGAAAAACTCACAAATGTTGATCACCACTCACTACATTTTTCCCTTGGAACTTTGGAAGGCATTTCCTCACTTCATTTGGGACTTCATTAAGATATCTTGCCATTTCATCAAAATTGATAAGATTAAATATGGTAACATGGAATGCAAGATTATCATTCTCATCTTAGTCCCTATGCCTCATGATTGGTTCAATTAGAGGTTCAATAATAAATGGCAAAGGGATATCAAGGGGTGAATGAGGTGGACCTAGTAGATCAAATTAGGGAGGGGATTCAGTTGGTTGAGAAGGAACTAGGTAATACACATGACTATAGGTTTCATAGTTGCTAGGTGAACTATGATAGTCCTTAATAATGGGTAAATAAATAAAACAATCAGAATTATCAAGATCTTGATGGTCCTTAGCAACTAAACATTTCCCTTAAACAAGCCTCCAAACTTATCCTCTTATCCTTGGATGAATACTTAAAAGAGAGACAAGTTTATTTGAAGGGTCACCTTTGAAAGATGATCTTAGTCCTTCCAAATTTTCAAGAAAGAAAATAGTTAATATAAAAGGTTAACATAATATTCAGAATAGACAGTAATCATTTTTGAAAATAGGTGATAAAAATTAGAGTCACCACTAAAATCACAATTCTAGAATATAACAATTGATAAACCAACAATGATACATGATGAAATCAAACTTGCTAAAGCTTGATGAGATAGAAAGCAAAGACACTAAATTTTTTATAATAATGTTCAAAAGGGAAAAACACCTTCCAACATGCAATCTTAATAGCTCTTATCAATCAATGCAATAGGAGTCAATTTTCAAGCCTTAAAATTTTTTGGCACATCCCCAATGGAGTGTTGTGGTGCTGACAACCAAGATGGTCAAATCAGTGTAATAATAATAGAGAACTTCATAACATGAAATAATTACATCTCTCTACAAAAGTCCTTAAAAACATACAAGTCACTAGAATTTTAGTTTAGTTCCCTGATAATGGTCCCAAAAGAGTGTTGGTTCCCAATTGTACACCTCTCTAATCTAGCTTTGCACTTTTGAAGAAAATGGCAAATAATGATGAGAAACTTGATAATATGTCATTATACTTGGAGAAGGGTTGGGCATCAAAAATGAACTAGATTGATAAAATGATTGAGAGGTACTGACAAAGGATCTGGTTATCTCCCTATTACTTCTAGCTTTTCTTAAACCAAGGTTAGAGGACCTAAGGGGTAGCTTTCTCACATGGAAATATTATGCAATTTAACCTCCATAGAGATTATTGGAATAAATATACATAGATGTTACTAGGGTACAACCAAACATACACACTTTACCCATGAAGGGTTGTCACAAGGAATGCACAAATGCACTAGGTCACATTTGTGATCTAGGAATTTGACTAAAGAGAGGATGGTTAGTATCGTGTTAGTTTCAAAATGAAAACAAAATGAAAGAAACACACTAACTAGCATAACATCTCTAGATATAGACACTAGGGAGAGTTTAGTTAACAAACATGAATAAAACACACAACTAAAATGCAAAATAGACCCTCTTTTACCTTCCTTTGCTGCTCCAAAATGCTTATTGTAGTGGTTTGCTCAGCTTGTGCTCATGAAGTCTTCATCAAAGGAGGCTCATCTATCTCCTCTTCTCCTTGGCACCTTATGGATTTGGCTTAGCTTGGCTTGGCTTGGAATCAATTTGGCATGGTAACACTAATTTCAATATATTTTGAAATCATTTATGTATTATAACTTTGCATTATCATGACTTAGAAATGATGTTCATAGCCTTTCTATTTATAGATTTTTGAGATTGATTAGAATCAACCTAAACCATCCATCTTAAGATTAATATGTGTGGCTAAGGATTAAACCAATTATGTAATTAAAATCCATAAATAGGCTCATCAATATTTGGGATAGAGGAGAAACTAAGAGGCATGTAAGGCTTTGATGAGGCATGGGAGGCATGAATCTTGATATTTGTGACATTTATGGCCTAGGGATGTCTTCCAAAGAAATGAGGTCACTTGATGACGTAGATATTCAATTTTAATTTCCAAAAATAAGTATTCAACAAGTTTCCATGGAATTATTAATTAGGCTCTAATTTGGTTTAATTAGCTCATTAGCATGATTAAGCAATTTGTGCACAAATTACTCAAATTGATCAGAATGCCTTATTATTGGTCCAAAATTAGACTAGATTGGAATTGGAAGTCAATTTTAGATGCATTGGAACCATATTCCCATTTAAGATTTTACAAACAAAAAATAACAAAGGCACATATCTCATGTAAGAAATTTGATAGAAAAGAGCAATCCAGAGCACCCAAGTGTAAAATTGGCATTTTGACTTGAAATGATCTGATCAAAGTTAGTTGGCCCATGAATTGAATTTCCCCATTTAATGATACCATAGCCAAAATTGTCACTTGAATATATCAATTTCAACTCATTTAGTGTGTTTTAGTGTTTTTAGGCCAAATTGTGCATTTTAGTGTAAATTGGTCAAAAGCCTCACTAGAGGTTATTGATGGCCAAATTTAGGTTTATACAACATTCAATCTACTGAAGATAGATATGTATATGACTAAAACTTTCATTTTAAAGAATCTTCAAAATATAGGTCTAATAAAAAATTGCATCACCAATATTCAAGGCACAAAATGCAAATATATGTTAGGTAAGCAATATCTTATGCTTTTGTAGTGAAAATAATACTCATTATATGCAATATGGGAAGAGGTAGGATAGTTAGATGATTATATAAAATAAAAGGTGGCGTACTAGTGGCATGTTCAAACAATAGGGTCTCTTATAATGTTCATGACATTATCCTTAGCAAAATATGTAGAAAATACTCAAATATAAGCTAATGGGAAATACCAAATGGTCCCTGAAAACCTAGAGTATACATTGCAACTAAACTATCAAGAAAAAATTTTCCTATCAAATCTGTAAACCTAGGGTGCCCTAAAAGGTCATTCAATAACACATTTTCAAGATTAAAATCTAGAAGCATATATACAACCTAGATCTATGCTTAAGATGAAAACTAGTAGTGAACATAAACCCAAATATCCTATCATCAAGGCTTGTAATACATATTGTTTCACTTCATCAACAAGAAAGAGCAAAGAACCACAAGCATTTTCATCAATATTTAAAAGAAACATTACACACATCAATTGTTCAAAATTCTACCAAGGGGACAAGCATGGTGAGTTTGATATTTTGACAAGGGAGACATGTAAACATGCTCTCAAATATTGCTAATGGTTATGAAACTACAACCACCTTAACAAGAGAGACAAGATCTACACATAGCAATTGATCCCAGAAAACTTTTGTAGAACATGGACATAGTTAAAATGAAAACCTAAAAAAAAATAATGACCAAAAACAACAACAAATAGACAAAAACCCCTATTTAGACATTTTTAAATATGGAACTATGGTTCATAACTTTAAAAATTGCAAATCAAACTTTTAGGTCTACCAAGATGCTTCCAGCTAGAATATGCCCTTTTCCATGCCTAAGATATTCATCCATTTACAAGAAAATCATTGTTTTAACTACCTCTATAATGATTGATGAATAATTGGAGCATATATTTTGATCTTTTGGCTGAAAATGCCTTTCACACAAGCTAAAAGGAGGATACTCATTTGAGGAGCCAAACAAATTTTATTATTATGTGCAACTGCTTAGAGATTCTTTTTTTAATTGATGGCAAATTTGGACTCTTTTGGATAGCTACCCTTATTTTATGCACACCATGGAATAAATAGATCTTACAATGATGACTCGAAAATATTCTTGATTCATGGTTTTCAAAAGATTTTCTTGGTAGTGGTCCATATTGATCTCAAAAAATTGTAATATCTTTCCCATGAAGGAGCTCACACAAACAAAATAGATGAAAAATGCCAAACTTAGGTTAAAATGGCCTTTTTACCCTTTTGTCTCTAATTTTATTTTTCACATATTCACCCCTTTTTCACTTTTTTCCCTTTAGCAAATTTGTCTTTTTCAATACATCTGTACTTTTATGTAAATTTGATTTTTTAATTCATAAATGCATTATTCCCACCATTGAACTACTATGGAAATTTTGGCCCCACTTGCACATTTGTAAATTTCCAAGTTGTAACTAACACTTATAGTCCCCCTAGGAAACTTCCCTAGGGAAGTCTTTGAATGATTACATGAGGGGTTAGTAAAGCCACATTAGATTATAATGTATTAAACACACACTTGTCACCATTTAAAACTCCCCATCAAATAGGCTTTACCTAAGATCTACATAGAGGTCATTAATTATATGAACATAAGCCCCTTTATATTTTATAAATGCTACAAACATGTAATATATTTTTCCTACAGTCGTAAATGGGCTTTATACATTGTCCAATAGTCAAGGTTACAATTTAGAACCAATATTTGACATATCTAGAAACCCACCCTCTACCTTGACTTTATACTAGAGTAAAAGTGACTTTATCTCCTTACCAAAGAAAGCCAGTGACATCATAAACATTCAACCTTTGTGTTATTCAAAACATCCTTGGGGAATACATTATGACCCTTTCGATAAGGTACTTATGGTTGCCTAATCAAAATGTGCCCTGTGGCTACAAAAGTGCCTTTAAACTTCCTATAGAGCTCCCATGGTTTATTTGAAACTTTCCTAGTCAATCCACTTATCACTAGTGAAAGATCTATGAATTACCCTATATAGGACCTTTGACTATAACATATATTTCCATGTGGCATTTACCATGTCATGTTGTTCCTTATCTTGAAATGTGACCTTTGTCACCAATTACACATGTGTCACTTTCTTAAAGGTTCTGAGCCCTTTGAGGAGTCATCTCTCACTTGCACCATCTATCTATGTACATGGATCAATGCAAAATATCAATATTGATTTGAAAGACCAAGTGTTATTGGTTTTTAGCTATTTTTGGCCTTGAGGTCATGTTGCTTGATATCCCCATAGGCTTTCTATACCCTATTATCTCATCTCTGCTAGGTTAATGCATTATCGACACATGGTGGTCTTAGATTTACTTAAAGATTAATTAAATAATCCACTATCATCATGTACCATCAGTATTAAATCCCAATCAAATGTGGATAGTCAATCCAATTTACCATAGATCAAACACCACTAGCTATCCACTATGGATCAAATTTGATGTCCATATACCCATCATTTTATGTCCACATGAATGTCTTCAATGGGTGAGAGACCATAAAATTTAATCCCTAATAGATATTAATCAATCTTAATTTTTTCATTCACTCACCCATCATCTGATGTCTGAATGATTATCAATGACATCCACATGACCATCAAATTTAATCCCTTGATAGCCAATTATCATGGCTTAAATTTGAAGTTTCCATGCCTATCATTTGATGTCTACACAATCATCAATGACTTTCAAATGACCCTTAAATTTAACCCCCAATAGATGATCATTGGGATTAATTTTGATGTCCACGTGACTATCATTGATGTCCATGTGGTCGTCACATTGCTTATTCATCCTTTTTGAAATCTTGCATCTTAAGTCAAAAAAAACATGAAGGCACCAAAATTGTAGGATATATTCAAGGCATGAAGAACGTCATTTCCATATAACTCCTTTGCTCTGAGATGACTTATAAAAATTCACAAGTGAACTTACCCATTCATTTATATATGAAGTACAAAATGGCCTGGTCCAACTAGACTTGTGTTATTAACTTTGGTCTATCCTTGAAATCTTTGATGATTTTATAAATCTTGGACCAACTTGTCCATGACCTATAACTACTTAAATTGTATGCAACCTAATAGGATGTTAGGGTGTGGAGCTAAAAGCTTCAATTGTTGCAGACATGAAGAGGTTGCTGAGTTTCAGAAGTACCAGCATCGATAGTATGACCGACGTCAGTCACATATAGTGCAAAAGGCAACCGGCATTGACAGGGAGTCAACCGATGTCAGTCAGCACCAGACAGATAGGGACTGACGTCGGTCACCTGTGGTAGTTCCAGAATTGTTGTTGACAAATAGTCAGTTAAGTGAAGCGAGTGTTTGCATGTTTAAGGGCTAATTATAGTCTCAAGCTACGTGTCTAATTATTGTAATTAGAGGTCTATTTTTGTATGCATGTGATCCTATTTAAAGACCCATGAGGCATGTATTGTAAATCAAGTAGGCAAGTAAAGCATTGAAGCAAGGAAGCAAGGTCAAGGAGATCTACAAGCAAGTAAGGTCAAGGAGATCAGCTGTAGCATTCAAGGAGGGGATAAAAACTCAGGTTGTTGAGTTGGTTGTGTTGAGCAAGAGAGAGAGAGAAGAAGGTCTTGAGGTGTGGCAATCCTTTGAGGTGGAAGAAGAAGTGGCATCTTCTTTATTGTATTTTTTTCTAAGAGTATTTAATACAAGATTGTGTATTGTCTCTCAAATTCTTTATTATTTCAAGTTTCTGGTTACTTAATCATTCTGGTATAATTTCATGTTTAATTGCTTATAAGAAAGGTAATCAATTGTGCTTCCGTTGGATAGGGGTTCCTAACAGTTGGTATCAAAGCTACAGTTTGCAGGAAGCAGGTTATTGTTTGATTACAGGTCATTCTCAGGGGTTTCTGATTGAGTGGGAGTTCAACAATGGCAGAAGAAAGTAAGCTATGAATGGAGAAATTTAACGACAAGAATTATCAACATTAGAGGATCCAGATAGAGGATTATCTATATCAAAAGGATTTTTACTTACCATTGGGTGGGGTTGCATGCAAGCCCACAGATATGAAGGATGAAGAATGGAATGTTCTTGATCAGAAGGCTCTAGGTTCCATAAGGTTGAGCCTTGCATCGTCTGTGATTTCCAACTTATCACAGTGCAAGACAATGGAAGAGTTGATAAAATCTTTGGCGAATTTATACAAAAAGCCCTCAACTTCAAATAAGGTATTTCTTATGAAGCAGTTATTTACTTTGCAAATGTAGGAATGTGGATCGGTACATACTCATCTTAGTGATTTCCATGGTTTGGTAAACTAGTTAGCTTCAGTTCATATTGTTTTTGATGATGAAGTAAAGGCTCTCTTGATTTTATGCTCTTTACCTGAAAGTTGGGATAGTTTGGTTATGGCAGTAAGTAATTCTGCATCTACTTCTAAAATCTTAAAAGTTGATGATGTTGTGAGTGTGATCTTGAATGAACAAATACACAGGAGAAGCACAGGTGAATCATCAGGGAATGCTCTAAGTGTAGAAAGTATGGGAAGGCAAAGAGAGAAGATCGAGCAAGGGAAATCAAGGTCGAAGGTGAGAAGGAGATTCGAATCTAGAGGTGTCACTTGCTAGTTTTGTGGAAAGAGAGGACACACAAATAAAGAGTGTTGGTTGAGGGATAAAGAGAATCAACATGAAGGTAATGAAGAAGTAAAGGATGCAAATATTGTGGTACAGGATGCTCTCATACTTTCTTTGGATAGTCATATAGAATCATGGGTTTTAGATTCTGGTTCTTCTTTTCATGCATCTCCAAATAGAGATTTGTTCTATGAGTATGTCCAGGGAGACTTTGGAGTGCTTTATTTAGGGGATGGTATGCCTTGTCAAATAGTTGGCAAAGGGAAAGTGCAGCTAAGATTACAGATGGACAACACATGGGTGTTGAAGGAGGTCATGCATGTCCCAATTCTGAAGCAAAGTTTGGTTTCTGTAGGAAGGTTGGGTGATGAGGGATGCACAATAACCCTCACAGTGGATTCTTGGAAGGTTACCAAGGGTGCACTTGTTTTAGCAAGAGGTAAGAAAGTAGGTACTCTTATCTATCTACTTGTATTACTGATTCTACTTCTGGTTTATCTACTTTAGCTGTAGATTGAAGATGTGGCTTAATAGGCTTGGTCACATGAATAAGAAGAGAATGGACGTTCTTGAATCAAAAGGTATGTGTTCAGATTTGGAAAGCATAGATAGAGTTCATTGTAGGAAAAGGAAATTTGATGCTTTTGATAAGAACAAAGAAGCCTTGGTGTTTATGGAGGAGATGATGGATAGAGATTAGTCACATGGGCTGAATAATTCTGAGCAAGGTAGTATGGATAGGGGTTTGATCCAAGATGAGCTCGCGGATGAAGATTTCATCACTTATAGGAACACACAGTCATCGACGTCAGTCACTTGGAACCGACGTCAATCAGGCAGATACCGACATCGGTCATGTGCAAACCAGCAGGGTTGGTAGAGTTGGGCAGGAGAAGTCTGATGTCGGTCATACAAGAACCGACGTTGGTAGAGGGGACACCGGTGTCAGCTAGGGAGACAATGTCGGCAGTCAGGGTCAGTGTAGGTAACTGACATCGATTGGGAGTAGACTGGGAGATGGCCGAGATCGGTCACTGGAATGGATGTTGGGTAGACAGCAAGCTATCAAGGAGTCTCAAATGCCCATATGGAAGTCAAAAAGGGTAAGTGAACCTCATATTCATTATTCACTTTCTTTATATTGCTTATTGATGGTCAAGAACTAGGAAGATGTGAAGAAGCAATGCAGGTAAAATCCAGAAACAGTGGGAGCTTGGCATGGATGAGGAGTGTGAGTCCTTGGAGAAGAACCAAATAGGTATTTGTTGGTGGATTTGTCAGCTAGAAGAAATCACTAGATGAGGGATGGATTCCCATGTTAGAGAAGAGAGTGGATGGACACGTGAAACAGAAGGCTATGGTATATGGTCTTGATTAGGCTGCAGGACAATGGAGGTTTGACCATTGTATTTTTATTTACCAGGTTGGATAATATTAGCTACATTATCTTGTTACTGTATTGTGTTGCTTGTTGCAGGGTTACATATACAGGGAGTTTTCTGAGCTAAGGGTAAATTTAGTTTAGAAGTATGTCATGAAGAATTTGGGAGCAGCAAAATTCTTTTGGCATAAGTGACAGGTATAGCATCACAAGTTTTGTGGTGGTTGGTCTTCAAGAGTGACTTTAAAGAGGGATACAGAGCCAAGGGAACAAAGTAGATGGTGTACAAGTATAGGTACAGTTTTAGCTATTTATCTCCAAGTGGGAGATTGTTAGGGTGTGGAGCTAAAAGCTTCAACTGTTGCAGACATGAAGAGGTTGCTGAGTTTTAGAAGTACCGGTGTCGGCAGTATGACTGATGTCAGTCACATATAGTGCAGAAGGCAATCGGCATCAACAGGTAGTTAGTTGATGTTAGTCAACACCAGATAGATAGGGACCAATGTCAGTCGCTTTTCGTGGTTCTAGAACTGCTGTTGACAAACAGTCAGTTAAGTGAAGCGAGTGTTTGCATGTTTAAGGGCTAATTATAGTCTCGAGCTGCGTGTCTAATTATTGTAATTAGAGGTCTATTTTTGTATGCATGGGATCCTATTTAAAGACCCATGAGGCATGTATTGTAAATCAAGCAGGCAAGTAAAAGCATTGAAGCAAGGAAGCAAGGTCAAGGAGATCTACAAGCAAGTAAGGTCAAGGAGATCAACTGTAGCATTCAAGGAGGGGATAACAACTCAGGTTGTTGAGTTGGTTGTGTTGAGTAAGAGAGAGAGGGAAGAAGGTCATGAGGTGTGGCAAGCCTTTGAGGTGGAAGAAGAAGTGGCATCTTCTTTATTGTATTTTCTTCTAAGAGTATTTAATACAAGATTGTGTATTGTCTCTCAAATTCTTTGCTGTTTCAAGTTTTTAGTTAATCATTCTAGTATAATTTTGTGTTTAATTGCTTATAAGAAAGGTAATCAATTGTGCTTCTATTGGATATGGGTTCCTAACATAGGATCCTTCTCTCCTTGGACTACATGTCAAATGGTGGGTAGAATATAATAGTTTGAACTAAAATCTCTGGGTATAAATGCTCCTAACAAACTATCTACATTTTGGCTCTATTCAGCCTTTTGGTCTTTAGGATTCCCATCTTTGGCATCAATTTTCCCACAATAATTGTTGTAATATTTTTGTCTTTGGCACTTATGCTCTTAGGCTCTCTGTTTATTAATAAATTTTTTTTGAAGATTTTGTCTGAAACAATTTCCCCAAAGAAATTGACCTTTGCAATTTTCTCACAAAAAGTGAGTCTTTAGAAGTTTATCATCGTAGGGATAATTATTTTGGATATTTTATTTGAAACAATTTCCCCATAGAAATTGAACTTGGTATTTTCTCCAAAGTAATTGAACTTACACTTTTGTTGAAGGAATTTGGACTTAACCTTTTCATTGAAATAAAGGATTTTTTCACTTTTTCCAAAGGAATGACTTTTGTTTGGATTTTTACCATAGGAAAAATTCCCAAAGGGTAAGTGCCTTTCAAAAAATTTCCCATGGACAAAAAATATAAATTAAAAAAGGAATTTACTTTTTATTGACATAATGCAAAGACCAAATTAGGACTTAGTCAATTTAACATGAACCTTACCTATAATAAATATTCAAATATAGGACTTGGGCTAAACACTTGGACATTAATACTTGACTCAGTCTCAACTTAGGAACTTTCATTCAACAAGGGTCAAACTATTTCTATGTAATTTTGGGCACTAAAACTTCCCATAGTATAATTTCTTCTTCAAGTAGGGAGATGGTGGGAGGGTGATGAATAGTTTTATGGGTTGGAGAGGGAGTATGAGGTATGGTGTATGGATCATGAATGGGATTAGGGATGGAGTAAGATAATTTCATAGGTTTATATTCTTCCACAAGAGTTGGCATGGTATAATTAGGAATCATGGTCCAAGAAGGCCTCCAAGATGATGAGATATTTATTTATTGAGGAGGGATAGATGTAGCTTTAAGAAGACTTAGAGTCAAAAGAGGAGGACTAGGAATATGATATGATGGTTGAGGTTGCTTGGATTGGGTCTCTTGATTATCCACCTCTCTAATCTATCTATCCACCCATTGGATAAAAATTCTCATTTCATATAACTCATCATTTATAGAATATTGGGTTTATTATTCAACTAACATCCACGTACCCATAAATAATTGAAATAACTTCCTCATCCTCTCTATGAGATGGAAATGGATCACATCAAGTTATCTATCCCATGTTCTTAATGCCTCTTCTGATTTTAGTGTATTTGGATTGAGTTTTTATAATGATATGGAAGGAAAAACATAACTTTGAGATGAAATTAAATTAGGAAGGGAGGAGCATGATTGTTGCAATTCTTGGTAAGTCTATTGAGGTGTGTAATTATAATTATATGATAATAATTTAGGAAGCCATAGGACTTATATGAATCATTATAAGGTTGATAGGAATCAAAGTGAGGTTGATATGGATCATCAAGTTGATAGGAGTTATGTTGAGGTTGATAGGAAGGCATAAAATTGGAGTTCTCTTCATACCTAACCATTCCAACTTTATGAGTCAAAATAAAATAAAATATATTATCAAATACCTTTTACAATAAGTACTTGGGCTGGTATAACTAGTTGATTGCATTTAGAGTCACCATTAGTGCTTGTTAAATGCCTCTAATGTTTGATAGGTAGAATAACACACCAAGAATTATTCCACAACTTTGTACCTTATTCCCATCGAGCATGCCAAAACTATTTTTACTCAATTTTTCACCCTTGGAAAGGTAGTTCAAGCCTACTCCAATTAAGTGAAATAATGGTATTACCCATATAACTATGGGTTGTCTATAGTAGGGGTAAACTTATAGACTAAAGGTATATCTCCATTGATATATCTATCTAAGCTCATCACCTATGATACTAACATGTTGGGATGAAAATATATAGATAAAAAATGAAGGAAACCTAACCTAATGAGGTGATGTACCAAATATGAACTGATCACAACCAACCAACTATAATTTCACCTCAAATAAGAGCCTAACTTTCACATGACACTAATCCAAATCTATCTCTCTACATTAGTTTTTCTATGGAGGTTTATGAATCAAGATTTACCTAGGATGACTAAATAAGAGGTAACAACATGCCACTAGTGAAGACACAATTGACTAAAGCCATACACACTTCATTTGAACACTTCAAGAGACATGAAAAAATATTTTAAAACTAAATATGAATTCTAACAAGGACAACATGCCAAGGAAGTAAATGTATCACTTATTAAGATAAACTATTCTAACATACACATTGAAATAGTGTATGGAAAAGTTAAAACCATGTTTTTCTTCATTAATCAAAGGCTACAAATGGGCAGGGATTCACCATGTTTTTCTTCATTGATCATTATGTAGAGAGATTTATGGATGTTAATTGAAATATTGAGGCATATTATATGACTTATTATGTCCTTATATCCTAATTTTCAATTTCATGTCCTGAGAGTGAGTGGAAGTCTATTTTTCTACTACTTCTCTCTCCTAATTATGTCTCAATTAGGCCTCCCTACCTAGAGACTAATAATCAACTATAAAAGATTAACACGCATTTAAAACACATAATAAACATGTTATTCAGTTAAATTAACTCTTCCCCCTTCTCCATGTCAATTTTTAATCTCTAACACCTTGTACAAACCTTCCAAATAGCATAAAAATAGATTTTTTGACCTATTTCATATAGTTTTGTACAATCTTATAAAAATTAGTGGAATGAGGTGATGGTCATGGGATTTTTATACATGTTTAAATTTATTTTGAATTATTTCCAATCTATATGGAGGCATAGAAAATTTTTTCTCCTTCATCAGGTCATTTTGGCTCTCCTAGGGAGCCTAAAAGTGCCTCAAGGTCTTAATGAATGTTCATATAGCTCAGGGTACCAATCCTCCAAAAAATTCCAAAAAAATATATTAAAATAGGGTAGATAAATATCCCTATGATACCAAGGTCCCATGCAACATCTTTGTACCATAGCAAGCAAAGGAAGAGAGCCTCTCGATCTATTAGTAGGCACTTTGTAAGGGCTAGGAAGGATTTGGCCTATAGGTGACTATTCTAAGTTTGGTTTCATCTCAAAAAACCTAAATTATATATATAATATCCTATACTACATATTATAATGGTTTGATTATTACATCCCTTCTTAAAATTTGCTACATCTTCATTGATCTATGCTTAGGGTTCTTGAGCCAACTTGCACAAAATACCCTATTTGACTATATTCTCTCACTATCAACTACATAGGTAATCATGAAATGTTTATTAATATTCCTTTATCTCTCATAAGTACCTTTAAAATCTTGTTACATCCTAAACATACTAACTATTTATCACTTTGAGACATGCAAGACTGTGTGTACATTTAGGTTTAAAATGGACCTAAAAGATTTATCAACCTTGACTCTGTCTAAATTATACATTAAAGATAAATGAGATTATTTATGATTTAAAATGTATCTTAAATTTTTTCACTATCTCACCCATATTATAACTCCAACTAACCTTCTCTTCAAATTTCTTCCCATATAAGCTTGTGCATTCAATTAGGCCTGTTAGGCCTAAATAGTGTTTGACTATCATTAAGCTCACTTCAAGCTTGAGTCTAAGGCTTATTATGGAACAATTTCATCACAATACCATAAAATTAAAATAAATTAATATACTTCACTCATCATATATTATTTTTAAATTCTCAAACAACAAACACTTTTTATGAGTAAGCATACCTGTGTATGCAATTCGTTGATTAGGTAGAGTTTCCAATGTTTTCCTATTTTTAGGTGAGTCATAGATTTTTTTGAGTATATATTATAACCATGATACTCTTTTTAAATGGTATATATTTCTCTCAAATCTCACATAGACCTCAAAACTCTTCAAATAAGTAACTTCCTCTTGGTTGGGTGTTTAGACTTGGAATAACTTGCTCACCCTAATAGAGTTGCAGGTCTCTATTAGAGAGGTCTAAGTGTATTTGAGGGATTTTAGTACCTCCATTAATATTCATTTATAAATATTAGTGTATATGTTTCATTTTAAAAGTATAGGAGATCACAATGTCTTAAAACTCAACACTATATCAACCCACTATTCAAGATAACTTCCTTAATAAATGGTTATAGGTGTCAATTGGGATAGTTTGACTATATTTTAGGATTTTAAGTATCCAAAAATAACATAAAAAATAAAATATTAAAATTATTTTATGAATCATTCTCATTTTCTATATGTTTTAATTCACCTTTCGTAGCACTTTCAATTTTGTGCTCCTTATTTGTACGCTCTTTCTCTTGACTATATGCATACAACTGAAAGTGGTCATTTTGGTGATTAGGATGTTAAGTACATATAATGTGATCTTATTTAATAGGGTTTTTGACCACATGGAAGTGAATAATACTCATTTTAATTCTCCACTCATTTCATTTCAATATCCATATATCATTCTCAAAGTAGGTCAAAACCTCTGCATTCACTATCCACACACACAATCCTTTATAAAAGCATTAGGTTTGTTAGCTTGTCATAAACTCTTTTTGGATTAATATTCCTTGGAAATATTCATTAGTTTATTTAATTTTTAAACTTAAAACCATCATAATTATTTCATTCCTAGGTATATCACTTCAAACATTATCACAATTAGATTTCTATTGAAATTGTAAACCTGCAGGTCTGTAGGCCTCTAGGCCTACAAACCAATGTATAAGCATTTGAAAAGTGTAAATATAGATTATAGGATTCATATACCATGCCTTAATTTCATAAACACCTTTATCAATAAAATAAAACTCTCAATCTCTTTGGAAAAACACACTCAAATCCACTCAGATCAACTTATTATGCAACACACTAGAACACAGTCTACAAATTGAATGAAAGTATGACCCATTTGGAACTAGTACAAAATGTTTAGTTGATTATAGGGACATGAATATATTTTAAGGATTGTATAATATAATTAATAATAACTTGGATACATTAGACCATCTGGAGTACCCTAAAACACAAATATTGAAGTCACTTTCAAATTATGCACAAGAGAATCATTTCTTGCAAAAATACCATAAAAATGTGCCAACCTAGTGGATGAATATGTATTATGATTTTACATACCTATAATAACTCATTCCAATTTGTTTAATCTATCCAAATATTTAACACTTTTACTAGAGTTACACAAACTCAACTTGTGGGAATTTAAGCCTGAAAAAGTAGTCTAGCTTCTTAATGATTGTTCATAAAGATAAAGAGATCAATAGAACAAAAAATTCCACAAATTAGAATAACATATGAGTCTCTAAATAAATATAAAATATTATCCCCCAATGTACATCTTGTACCATGCAGTTGAAAATGGCCTTCATGAGCTTGTGAATGGAGTGATGGAGTAGAGAGAGATATTTATGAAACTATTGTAGTTGAAACTTCTTCTGATAATTCTTTATGACCTTTAGAAGATGAAATGACACCTATATAATGTTTTTACCTACAGATCACTTTGAAAAGTTTGTACAAGTCTCTTAACTCCTCTCTTTGGTATTGAAACTCATGATTCTTACCTTTGTCTAGCTTGATGATAGGTGTGGTAGTTATGTTAATACTATAGGGTATTTGGAAGGAGTCTTGTATGGATTTATCTCTTGGGGAAATTTGACATATATTTTAATTAGTCAAAAAATCTCTTTTTCCTTCATTTTCACTACATCAGAGTCTTTAAATGAACCTTAAACATTCTAAATCATCATGAAATGCTTGTATGAGCTGAGTTAGAAATAAAATGAACTTGATAGACTCATAAATACATATTACACAACTTTACCAAGTCCTATGTCTCCATGACATGTTTGGACCACTATATGAACAAAATAGGAGATTACCTTAACTTTTCCAAACTCACCTTAAACAATGATAATAATGTTTTATGAATATTTTTAGGGACTATATAAGGCACAACAAGACCAAACTATAACCTTATGAAAGTTTCAATTTAGAGGGGGTTGACCTATTTTGGCTTGAGGTCAAAATTTGGTCAATAGGTACTTGTGAACACAATATGAAAAGGCATAGTTAGAAACTTTGTTTTAAATGCCAATGACCAAGTATTAAAATAAAATGGATAAGTATTTGAAAAATAAGAGTTAGATATTTGAAAAAAAATGGCTAACTATTTGAAAAAATTGGCTAAGGCAAAAGCCAAAAAATTACTAAGTATAAATTAGAAATTATGTAATGACTTAGTCATTTTCTTAATTCCAAAGATAATTTCATCCATTTTTATGAGAAGTGACAAAGCTAAAAATTAAAACCTTACAAAAATTTACTCATTTAGATTGAAATTAAAGTAGAAATGGATGAAAATTATTTAGGAAAAGAGGTAGAAATATCTTTGGAGCAGTCAAATAATTTACATAAACCTAAGGAAAAATAGTCTAATAGGAATCTATAAAAGGTGTTTCAAAACACAAGTAGACGAACAGACCAAGACTTAGTAGATTTATGTAAATTTTAATATTAAAATCAAGGCAACCCAAGATGTGAATTTCCATGCCAAGAGTTTATAATGAAGACTTTTTTTTTAAGTTTGGCTAAAATCATGAAGCACACCCATATTTTAAATCTTTGAATTTAAAAAAATAGGCATATCATAAGACTAATTTAAAAAATCATTCATAATGAAATCTTAAAAGGTATAAGACCAGACTCTAAAGTAAATAGAGGGTCCCCATTTTTAGACTAGAAATGGAGTGTGTTGTGGAAGCAACAAAAAATGGTGACTCCTATTAGGAAATACTCTTAAGTATTTTGAGAATCTATAATCTATAATTTCACAATAATAAAAAGCATTATCTACAAGATATCACTTTAAAAAAATTAGAATTCAAAGACACTAAAGTCTATGGGAACAAACGACATACTAAGCCATAATCTTGTTAAAATATTATGTGTGTAATTACGTGATTTATTCATTTCATTTGCATTCATACATATTAATTAAGGTTTGCATAAGGCTATAACTACTATAGGAAATAGATTTTATAATTTAGCTTAGGGGGAAGTAGTGTGGGCATTGCTCTACTACTAGCCAGGTATTTATATCCTTGATAGATATACCTCTGATCTCTTTCAAAGTCCTTGATCCACTACCATTTAGGCCAAATAACCTATGGTGGAGGTTTACAAGATCACCCTGTAGAGTAAAAATTTTACTCTACGTTGCATTCTGATTGTTGATTGCAAACTACAAATTTTGTTCCCACATACCTTGGTCATGATAGCAAAATTTTGAAACAAAGCACGGGCTTGATTCATTTGATTCATTTTCCATCTAAGTGTTAAAGAGCAGCAGAAGCTACCAAGTGGAGTCATCTGAACACGGGTTCTTTTTCCCTTTTTGATTCTTTTATTTCATTTTTTCCCAAGTGTTGAATTTGAGTGGAAGCCGCCAAGTGTCACTTTCTGAGATACGAAACCAGCCAAGTGGCATTGTCTGAGGCACTTTTCATAACTTTCAAGAGGGCCGCAGAACGTGCCACATACCCAATAACAACTTAGTGGAACACACCACATGTCGGCATCCACATTCCTTTTTGGCACCCGTGCTTCATCTTTTTTTGGCAAAAGGTTTCAACAAGCTAAGTATCAGGATCAGGCAAAAAGTGCCAAGTGGTAATCATGAAAGGCTCTAGACTGTTTTTCCAGAGGAATGCAGAAGTCACCACGTGTCAAAATCTAAGAGATAGTCAGTTTAATGCCTTCATTCAACATTTTTGGTTTAATACCTTGGTCAATGTGTAAGCAGTGTGCAGTGTTGAACCATTGAACCATTGAACCATTTTTTGGTTCAATTAGCTGGTTCAACGGCTTGGTTCATCGGGCAATTCAAAGGAGTGTCCCAAAAACCAAAGGGGTCAAGCACCCCTTCAGAAGGTAGTAAGGCATTGTTTCTTTTTGTTTTTTCTAAGTGCTGAAGACAAGCGAAGGCCCCCAAGTGTCACTTTTCGAGCCCCCTTCTACTCCATTCCTAGGAGAAGTGGAAGCTGCCACATACCCTTAGCAAGAGCAGTGGAAGATGCCATGTATCTTCCCAGAAACCATGGAAGCCTCCATGTGTCGACATCTGAGGGATCATCTTCGAGTTTTATTGCTGAATGAAGATTATGGTGAGTCCCAGGTTTTATTTTAAAGGTCTGCGGAAGCCACCAACTATCACCATCTGTAGAAGCCTAACACATGACCCAAATATTTCGACAAGCATAGCTAAAGAGCAAGTGGAGATTTCCACGTACATCATTCCCCCTTTTAAAGGTTGCTTGGGAAAGGAATGCAGTGAGTCTTATTTTGTCAAAATTGTTAAGTGTCAAAGAAGTGGATTGTGATAGGTGTCAAAGGTGGAGCATTCCTGAGCAAGATATAGGGAAAATGAAAAGTGTTGCGTATCTTCAATAAATTAGGTGAAAAGAACCAAGTGTCATTCTCTAGTGCCTCCTAAGAAATAAGTAAATTTTTAGGAAATTGACTAAGTGTCCTCTTCCATTTCAACAGAATAGAGGGTCCTGTATAGACACTACCAGCTCGGTTAGAGTTTAGTTTGGGCTGTAAATTTGGGAACGCATGATCAATCTGGAGGGAAACTTAGTAGGAGTTATTTCTAGTAGATGGAGCAGTTCACCAAGTAGATTTTTGGGGCTGTCAAACATTGAAAGCACCATCTATTTGTCCCCTATGAAAGAAAGATAGAATAGAATTGCATGGGAAAGGAGGTGATGGAATGAGAAATATGAGGCTATAAAGGGGAGTACAAGGATCACCAGATGAGGATTATCATATACTCAGAGAGAGAATTTTCTAAAAAAATTATTATCAAGAGTTTTTAAAACTTTCTAGAGTAGTGATTAGGAATATCATTTGCCTTTATTCTATTTTCTTGAGTTGTAAAGTTGATGTAACTGTGCATGTTTCTTGTGCCTTTTATATGGCTAAAGATTAATGAGAAGACATGGTTCTATGCCTTTGTTGATGTTTCCTATATCATTACAAAAGTAGTCTAAGCTATGAGCCTTTATTTCTATTATTTCTATCTTTTACATTGATCATGCCTCATTTTCTCTTTAATGTAATTGAATCTTACATATAGTTTCACAGTGCTTAGGATTAAGGATCAAAATTACACTCAGGCACATTGCCATAATTAAATTTTCTTTCTTTGCATTTGTGTTTCTGTTTAAAATTCCTATTCCTTTTCCCCCCAAACACTTGATATAAAGAAGAGACCAACTTCTCTAAAATCTAGAGGTTGTTTCAAGACACAAGTCCCACATCTCAAAACTTCCCATTGTTGGTGTCTATTACAAAGCACAATTTTAAACATCAACAATTTTTTGGCACACTTGGTGGGATCAGTCTTGAAGTTTCTTCCAAGACTGTATGAACTAGAGAGCTACAAGGAGTCAGAGCTATGGACTAGTCACCAGATCACAATCTGCTACAAACCCAAGTATTCTTTTGCCACCTTTGGTAACAAGTCCAAGGAGAAGAGCTAACCAATTTATACCAATACCAAATATTAGAGCCCCTATACTCCCAAGAAATTATGTAAGCTAGAACACTGATAGTCCCTTAATCCTCCCAACACCACCAACCATTTGGGATCCTATCCCAGTGAACGCCCTAAAAGCTCTACCCAAATTCAGTGGAAAAGACTCTAAAACACTTGTGGAACACCTTCAAGATGTATCAAATGTCTGTGCTATACATGTTATCACATAGCAAAATGTGGCCATAAGATTATTTACAGCTTCTTTCAAAGGGAAGGCTTTAGAATGGTATTGGTCTTTGACCCTAAATACCATATCTACATGGGACCAGCTCAGAGATTTATTTTTTGAAAGATTTGTAGAGAAGGGTGATAAGTCTTCCTTGTTACAATAGTTAATCACCATTCAAAGGGGACCACAGGAAGACATGACTGACTTTAATAGCAAATTTCAAAAGACCTGGGACAAAATCCTTGCTATAGCTAGACCACTACCAGGTATGGCCATAGTGTTTTATCTCAAGGCTTTAAATTTAGATATATCTGTTATGATTCAGTCACTGGGAGGACACACTTTGCCAGAGGCTTATGAATATGCGGTCAGAGCTAAGAATCATTTAATAGATGCTGGAAAGTTACCTCCAAGGCCTCCCATGCCCATGTTCCTAGAAATTTCCTTGCCATTACCTCAAGAAGTTCCTAAATCTTTAAGCCCACCTATGTCTATGTACACTTACCCTCAATCATCTATGAAAGAACTTGTCCCTACTCAGTCATCTGAGATGGATGATATCAAAAATATCCTGAGGACATTTTCCAATGAGCTAATCAATATAAAGAGACAATAGAATACTTTCCCTAAGCCTCCTTATCAAGGCTATCAAGGAAAAATGTTTTCATCCCAACCAAACCAATATCAGGGTCCTCCAAAACAAACTAACCATCAGCCAGCAAATCAATTAGTTGTAGTTCCCACACCCTCACAGACCATTCCTCCCAACTCAAATAGGGAGATGGTTCCAAGGCAAAATAATTATGTGGATGTTATTAATGCCTGGTGTTTCCCTTGCAATAATGCTCATACGCCTAGGGATTGTCCTAGGGGTAATCTAAAACAAAGGGTGGTAGAGCAAAGAAGAATGGATGGTCAGTTTGCCAGTACCAATGATAATCAAGCCTATCAGTCTCCTGGTATGTAGAATTTAGTCCTAATGGCTTAGATGCAAGGAATGTCCTTGCAACAAGAGGAAGAAATAGCCCTAGAACATGCTTTTTTCTCATGGGTTGAGGATGAAGAATCAATTTTCTTGAACAAAGCATCCACCTCCCAAAGACCAGTGGTGCAATCAGATTATTACACCAGATCAAAGAGGAGAATGGTGGAACCACCTACAATTGTAAATGGTCAAGTCATGAATAATCCTCCATTTCAAGGGAAAATAAATGTTGTTGTTAGACAAGAAGTGCCTCAGCTGATGCAAGATCAAGGGATTCTTACCCAAATTTAGGAAAAAATGAGATATCCTTATGTCTAAAAAACTTAGTCTTTGGGACCGATAAATGTAGTGGATCAATTAAAGAAGACTCTAGTCCAAGCATCAATAGGGGATATATTGGCTATTCCTAAACAGAAGACACTACTATAAGAAGCTCTACAAGGCCAAGTAGTGCCCAAAGGTATTGTTACCAAAGAAGGACCTGCTAGAAAGGAAAAGCTCAAAGATACAGTTCCTCATCAGACAACAACCTTTGTAAACGATGTAGCACAAGTACGTAAATCCAAACCTGAGCCTTTCTATTTGACTCTGATAGTTGGAAAAAAACTCTAGCATAATGCATTGATAGATTTAGGAGCTAGTACTACAGTGATGCCAAAGCAAATAGCTGATGCTTTGAAAATAAAATATGAACCCCTTACAAAAGGAGTTATGCAGCTAGATGGCAAAACAATACAAACCATAGGGAGAATTAAATAACTCCCATTGCAGTTATACACATGTCTTAATATAATTGTCAACCAAGATGTAGTAGTCATAGATATACCTCCCATTTTTGGTTTATGTTTATCCAGAGACTTTACAACAAAAATAGGAGGATATATGTCTCTTGTTTGGTCTCACCTCATCCTGAGAACCAGATACAGTTCAAAGATGAAAATTCTATCTGAACCACTATCAAAAGACCATATCACCAACAAACCAACAACAATATTAGAGGCAGATCATGCTATGTTAAATAAGGAAGAAAGGATTTTTTTTGAAGAGCTAGGTGACTAGACTGAGCATGATCAAGAAGAAGAAAACAACCAGTTGTTGGCTATGATGCATAGCGACCCATATGGGAACTATGACTCTACTAGTCTAGGCACATATGTCATTTTTTATGAGGACTAGGCAATCCCAAATGTTATAAGGGAAGGGGCACCAACTACCCAAGATTCAAAGATCTAGACCTTGAATTTTGATGGGGCTAGAAGTAAACATGGTGCTGGAGCAGGGATTTGTCTTACTGCTCCAAATGGTGATAAAATTTTAAGGGCTATCCGATTCCAATTTGCTTGCACTAATAATGATGCTAAGTATGAATATTTAGTACATGGGCTCTTGTTAGCTAAGAAAAAGGGAATAAAGAATCTAAAAGTAAAAGGAGATTCAGAATTAGTAGTAAAGCAAATCAGAGAAAAGGCAGTAGCCAAAAATGTGAGAATGAGATCCTACAGACATAGGATTTGGGATTTGATAGAAGATTTTGAAGATTTCAATATTGAGATAGTCCCTAGGAGTCAAAATTTTGAAGTTGATAAGATGGCCCAGATTGGCTCACAGTTTAACCCAACAATTGGCCTTTTAATTAATAATGAGTCAGTAAAAGTTATAGTGAGGCCGACTATTCCAGATAATGATGAGAATTGGCAATTATTTGAAAATGATGCTCAGGTAGTCTCTTTCTTACAACAATCAAATGAGTTTGTTGATCAGTTACAAACCAAAATTAAGGAAGCATATGGGGATCAGATTATACAATTGAAGACTAATAAGCTCCCTAAGGGCTTGATCACCTTAGAAAACTTATTTGATCTAGAGGATGTAAGCTTGGAGAAGAAAAGGTTCCAGATAGACAAAGCAGATTATTTTGAAATAGAGGTGAGTCAAGGGAAGAAACTAAAAGTTGGGAATTCTACAACTTAAGTGGAAAAGGAAATACTAATTGAATTATGTGAAAAATATGACAGAGTGATAGCCTGGAGCTATGAAGACCTTCATGGGTATAATAGAGACATTATTCAACACACAATAGAACTCACTAAAGGATCTAAGCCCATCAGGTAGATACAGAGGCCAATAAATCCAAAGATTGAGCCTCTAATGGTAGATGAGTTGCATAAACTTTTAGATTCCAAAATAATATTTCCAATCAAGCACTCAACCTGGGTATCAAATCTAGTACCAGTTAGGAAAAAGAATGGAGATGTAAGACTGTGTGTAGATTTTAGAGATCTAAATAGAGCATCTCTGAAAGACCACTACCCCTTTCCCTCCATGGAACAAATTCTACAAACTATGGCTAGATCAGAGAGATTTTATTTACTAGATGGTTTCTCTGAATACAATCAGATTTGGTTGGCTAATGAAGATCAGTACAAAACTACTTTTACTACCAAATGGGGAATATTTGAATATGCTAAGATGACATTTGGTCTATCAAATGTAGGAGCCACCTTTCAAATAGCTATGGATGTAGCCTTTGGGGAGCTTATAAATAGGATCATCTTGGTCTATCTGGATGACCTCACTATTTTTTCAAAAAATGCTGATGATCATTTTGATCATTTAGAATCTGTCTTTAAGAAATGTTAGGGTTTTGGAATATCACTAAATCCCAAGAAATGCATCTTTGTTGTGCCTCAAGGTAAATTATTGGGACATATAGTGTCTAAAGAAGGAGTTTCCATAGATCCTGAGATAATTACAGCTATAATGAACCTACATCTTCCAGTGAATAAAAATGCAGTTCAGTCCTTTTTAGGGAAGATTAATTTTGTTAGCAAGTTCATATCTGATTTTGCAGGCTTGGTAAGACCAGTGACACTCTTTCTAAAGAAAGATCTGATTTTTAAGTGGACTATAGAAGGAAGGCAAGCTTTTGAAGAGGTCAAGAAGGATATCTCAACAACCCCAGTGCTTAAAAACCTAGATTTTTCCAAACCTTTTGTAATGTATGTCTATGGAGGAGAGTTAAGCATTGCTGATATCTTGACACAAAAGGATGATAAATAGGAGGGAGAACACCCAATAGCCTTTTTTTCAAGAACTCTTAGAGATTATGAAAATAAGTACAACTTTGTAGAGAGACAAACATATGACATGGTAAAAGCCCTCAAGAAATTTAGGCATATGGTATCAGGGAGCAAAATCTTGATACTTATAGCTCACCTAATTGTCAGAGAATACATCATGGAGGGAGAAATCACTAAAAAAAGAGCCAACTGGATCACTAAGATCCTTGAATATGATGTAGAGGTTAGACCCACCAAGTTAGTCAGAGGTATGGGTTTGTGCCAATATATGACCCAAGAGCTTGAAAAGATGTTACCCAAGGAGACAGATTCAGAAAGAGAGACGGAGACCTTGTTAAAGATACAAGAGGTTGATCAGGAATCTTGGGTCACAAGCAAGATTCATTTTATGAAAAATGGGATTTATTCGAGAGAACTCCCTCAAAATAAGAGGAGATATTATAGGATATAGGGAGTTCATTTTGTTTTAATTGAACAAGTCCTTTTCAAAAGAAATTTTGATGGAAAGATGTTAAGATGTGTAGAACAGGCTGAGGCTAGGAGAATACTACACAAGATGCATCATGGAATATCAGGGGGGCATTTTTATGCAAAGACCATAGCCATAAAGGTAAGTGAGGCAGGATATTTCTAGCCTACTTTATTTGTAGATTGTTATCAACTAGTTAAAAAATGTCAATCCTGCCAATATTATATGGGGATGAGGAGGAATGCAGCCATGCCCCCTTAGTCCTATAATTATGGATGAACCTTTTTCTCAATGGGGTCTTGACTTCATTAGAATGATAAATCTAGTGTCTAATATGGGTCACAAATGGATATTAACTACCACAAACTATTTCACCAGATGGACTGAGGCAGTCCCACTTAAGGAAGTAACAGAGAATGTGATCCTAGATTTTCTAGGGAGTATCACTACTCGCTTTGGGGCTCCTCACACCATAATTTTAGATAATGCTAAAGCATTCCTAGGGTCTAAAGTATCCAAATTTGCATTGAAATATGGAATATATCTAAAAACTTCATCTAACTATTACCCTCAAGGTAATGGTCTGGTAGAATCAACCAACAAGAACCTGATAAGACTCATCAAAAGAGTAGGGGCTGATCATCACAAAGAGTGGCATAAAGTGCTTAATCTAGCACTATGGGCTGATAAAATCATGCCTAAACAGGTGATCAAAATTTCCCCATATGAATTGGTATATGGAAAGTCTGCTATAATGCCCCTAAGCTTGGAAATCCCTGCTCTCTAGTTGATCAAACAAATTGAAATTCAAGAAAATGGCCCCATGTAGGTCAGACTTGCAAAACTTTTGGAAGTTCAAGAAAAGAGGGATACAACCCATGATTCATTGATTAAGCATTAGGGAATGGTTAAAGACTATTTTGATAAAAGGACTTCGAATCCTCATTTTGAAGTAGGCTTGATTGTTTTGAAATGGGATGCAAGAGCTGCTAAGCCAGGTTAGCATACAAAATTTGAAGCATTATGGACTGGCCTGTATAAAATTTGCACGCTCAAGTAGAAGAATTCATTCAAGCTGGAATCGATGGAAGGAGAACCTAAAGAGATTCCTATAAATGGAATCTATTTAAAGCTTTTCAATTAACTTGGGTCTCTAATGTATTATAGTTAGATAGTTTCCCATTCCCGCATTGTTTGTTTGTTTTTTTCATTGTGGTTTTCCCACTTTTCTTTTAAATAAGTGTTTTAAACATAGATTCAGTGGCTCAAAAAAATTTCAAAAAATCTTCAAATTCTCCAAGCATTGAATGCTTCCCAAATCTTTCAAAATCTCTAAGGTACCTTGCACCGTAACGTGCATAACGTGTCCATCTCACTATCCCCAGAAGATTGAGTAGGATATGCTAATGGCTATCTAAATTTAATGCATTTTAAGACTTGAAAGGTACATAAATATTGTTTAGCAAGAGTTAAAGTTCACCACCTCTCAAGCATTCTTGCATTTGCAAGAAAATATCCTACTACTTGTGAAAATTTTTAGTGCCTAGTAAATTTACTTCAACAAGCATGTTTTTGTTTGCAAAGGGTTCATACTAGTTACCAAAGAGAGGACATAGAGATGGAAGGAGCATCATCTTCACAACAAGGAGTTGGGATTTATGAATCCCTTGATAGGTTTTTATCATATGCTTCAGTTGTCGTGCCATCATTGAAAGCCTATCCAAGGACCAGAGTTCTAGAGGTTGGTCAGGCCAGTGACCCAACAAAAGTAAAGGATTATGTAGATGGAATCATGGACCCAATCTTGCAAAGAGCCAACAGTAAAAACCTCAGAGAAGGGGCACATAAAAGGTGCCTTTAGGGTGCTAGAGTAGGGCAATATGAGACATTTGGCATGAAGATGTGGACCTCACAACTAGCACAGTTCCTTGTCCCTGTTGTGCATCTATGCCCTAACTTGGTTGAATTATGTGCAAACTGGCTCCATGCACCCTCATGCACCATTAATTAGGGTCCTTTCATGGTAAAAATCACACCACAAGTCATTAAAGACATGTTAGCCCTACACCATGCTAGTAAAACAATGTTTCCCACTATTGCTAAGATGCAAAAGATGTGGGCTAACATCAATACTCAGTTAAGGTTCTTAAGAATTGAATTACAAATGGGTAATGACAACACTACTGTGCCCATACTCCCTGCACCAAGGGGCTAATTCATATAAGCTAGCCAAGATGCACTATCCATGATGGCTTTCATCTTCGGCATGAAAGATGATATGGTAGTTTATGCAGATCAAATGGCCATCCTCTTCAGGTTGAAGACCATCAACAAGACCCAGGAATATTGACTCAACTTTTCAGAGTAGATTGCTTTTACAATGGTGGAACAACTAGCCTAGTTCAGGTCAAAAGGAGTCTTCAGGTACTCTTCTTATTTGTTTCACCTCATGCTATACTAGAATGCTGACCTCTTCACCTAGCATATGCATCTGAACATGTATGACCCAAGTTTTGATCCCCAAAGGACCATTCCTGTGTTTGCATGGATATATATTTTGCTTAGGACTAGTGACCCATATGATTTATGGGAGCTATTTGTTACCCCTACTCTTTGCCACCTCAGCCCTGAACCAATCATGAATAGATTATTTCCTATTGTTTCAAACCTCTGAGCCAATTGCCCAATTTTGTGTGACTTCTACTTTGGATCCTACCATACGATTATAAGAGTTCATGGGTTTTGTGGGGAACCAATGCTGCTACCGAAGATTCTAACTCTTAGGTTAGCAATTTTAGAAGTCACCAGGTAAGTGTCAGTAGTAGACAATGATTATGGTTCTGGAAAATGGAAAAGGAAGATGTATGATATCTCGTGGATGGTAGGTAACATAGTTTTAGAAGCCAGGGATGCTGAAATTTTATTTCTTTGAAAGCTAGCCTTTCTAGGGTTCTTGTTAGTTGAAGGCAAATGGGTATGTGACCCAGATGGTTACATCACTTCCTAGATAAGGACTAACAGGGTTGTAACCAGGATTGCACATGAGGGCTGCCCTTTTTGGGAGACTTGGAGGAACCTTGTAGAAGATGCTCCTAATGTTTATGTTGAATTATCAAATTTTCCCCCTCTACAAAATAGACCCTAGGAAACTTTCTACGTTAAGCAAAGGGATTATGATCCCAAGGCTAGAATGACTTTTGGCTTGAGAAGAGCATTGAAGAATAAAGATTGGGATGTAGAGAAGATAAAATCCTATTGGAAGTATAGGCAGGAAATCTCTCAAACCACCCATTCTTTTGGGAACATGGACACAAACAAGAGATAGGAAGAACTATGGGATGAGTGCCATCTCTCCCCTACATCTAGCCTAGAGACAACTGATTTGCCAACATGGGGTATAGAGCAAGAAGTTAGGCCAAGCCAAGAGCCACAAACCTCAGAACAAACTACAACAACAACAACAACTATGTCAGTTTGGCCCCAACCTCTCAACATTTTAGAGAAATAAAAGAGTGTGGTTCATTCACCACCAAAGGCTTCCCCATCTTTAGAAGTCATTGAAGTTCCCAATTCTCCACAAGCATCCTTGATGATAGTAGTGGATGTGGAAGGAGAGAGGACACAACCAGAAGAGGAGATGCCCAAGAAATGACAAAGGGTACAGTTTTAGTTGGCTATGGGAGAGGAGACAGACACCCAACAGTGCCAATTATAGAGTGCCATAATTACTCCTTAGGTAAGTATCATTCCTCCTTCTCCTTCTCAGTCTTTTTCTTCTCCCATTGGCACGATGATCACATCTAGCCAGGTAGCATCCCCCACCACTTCTATCATTCACATTTCTCACTTTGCCCCATCTATACCTCCTTAGTTTTTAATGTTACCCCATTTCTCCCCCTCTGTTCCCAAAAAAATTCTCCTCAGATTTCCCATAGCCAATAATTAGTTATTCAATACGATCTGCCATAGGGACATCCTTTTATGGGTGGGCACATTGCCTCTCCTTCTACCTTCTTAACCTAAGTAGATGTTATGCAAATGGTAAGGGAAGCTCAAAGAGAGAAAAAAGGACAAAAGAAAATAAAGCTTTATCTGCCCCACATCTGTGGTCACAATTTGACCCCATTTAGTAGTAACTAACGGTGACCCATTTATAACCCAACGTTGTCAAGCTGAGTGAGCAGATGTAGCGTAAGGATTACTGAATGGATGCAGTGGCCATTAACATGTCCCTTTTTAGGCCCCAAGATAGTTTTGAGCTATTAATTGAATCCACTTCTGTAGTCACTGAAGACTATCTGAAGACATCAAAGAAGCTACAAAAGATGGAGGCTAATTTGGCCAAAGAAAAGGCAAACTGTAATAGTTTGACCATGAAAATTGATAGAAAAAATAATGAAATAGCAAATCTGGATAAACAATTGCAAGAGACTATTTCTCTTCAGACTCATTAGGTAGTCCAGGCCCAAAATGATTCTTTAAAGGTAGATCTCATGCAGATAAATGCTACGATGGGGACCCTAAGGTGGGAAAAAGTAGAATGGCAACACAAGCTACTAAATGAATATAATAATACTGTGGCCATTTGAGCCCAGTTCCAAGTGGAGCAATAGAAAGTAGCACAACTGACACTAGATCTAGCTAATAGGCCAAAGAGTGTCAGAGTGATAAAACTAATAAAGGAGCTCTATGAATCTATGTGGAAAAGAATCTCCTCAGAGATTATCCAGCTCAAGCCTTCTCTAACCTTCTTTCTCAACGCACATAAATTGTGTGAGAAAGTGGAAGATTCAATGAAGAACACTCTAGCTATAGTCTTTGATAGAGTCATGAACTCCCAAACATTATTGCAAAAGCTCTATGATGCAACGGACACAACATTGGTAGCCACAGGAATCACTGATAGAATGGTCACTACAAAGTGAGTCAATGAGGTTCTTAGTTGCAATTCTACATCTAACAGTTTTAGAGACCTTCTTGAAGTCATGAAAGAAGGCATCAGCAAGATGAAATAGAATATTGAAGATCTAGTGCAACTAGGTCTTCCTTCTCCATTTCCTGATGACAACACGGTAATAATGGTTGATCAAATTGAACCATTGCTGTTGGCCAAATAGAATGATCAAACAGTTTTCCAGAACCTATAGGATGATTCATCAGTCTCAGAAGTATAAGCTATTCTGGTTCCTGTTTCCTAGCTAGAATTCAAATTAAAGGATACAGTTCAAATTTTGCTAAATTTTTCACACAAGGATATCATCAACCTTGATTTAGCCTTCACTGAATTGTAGAACAAGCAAGGGTTATTTGACCATGAATGGTCCACCTACCAGACAACACTTTTAAAGCTGTGAATTTTGCAATTTTGATAGAGCAAGAGTTGTGTTTCTTTTTGAGCAGGCTTAAAAGTCCTAGGGGTCACCAGTAACTGTAGATTAAAAATTTTACTCTATGTTGCATTTTGATTATTGGTTGCACACTACAAATTTTGTTCCCACATATCTTGGTCGTGACAATAGAATTTTGAAACAAAATGTGGGCTTGATTCATTTGATTCATTTTCCATCTAAGTGTTGAAGAGAAGTGGAAGCTGCCAAGTGGCATCATCTAAACACGGGTTCTTTTTCCCTTTTTGATTCTTTTATTTCATTTTTTCCCAAGTGTTGAATTCGAGCAAAATTTTCCAAGTGTCACTTTTTGAGATATGAAACCAGCCAAGTGGCATTATTTGAGGTGCCTTTCATAACTTTCAAGAGGGATGTAGAACATGCCACATATCCAATAACAACTCAGTGGAATGCACCATGCATCGGCATCCACATTCCTTTTTAGCACCCATGCTTCATCTATTTTTTGACAAAAGGTTTCAACAAGATAAGTATCAGGATCAGGGAAAAAGCACCAAGTGGCAATCATGGAAGGCTCTGGACTACTTTTCCAGAGGAATGTAGAAGTCACCACATGTCGACTTCCAAGAGATAGTTGGTTTAATGCCTTGGTTCAACATTTTTGGTTTAATACCTTGGTTAATGTGTAAGTGATGCGTAGTGTTGAACTGCTAAACCATTGAACCATTTTTTGGTTCAATTAGCCAGTTCAATGGCTTGGTTCATCAGGCAATTCAAAGGAGTGTCCCAAAAACCAAAGGGGTCAAGCACCCCTTCGGATGGTAGTAAGGTGTTGTTTATTTTTATTTCGTCTAAGTGTCGAAGACAAGTGGAGGCCACCAAGTGTCACTTTTTGAGCCCCTTTCTACTCCATTCCTAGGAGAAGTGGAAGCCACCACATGCCCTTAGCAAGAGAGCAAAAGATGCCAGGTATCTTCCCAGAAATTGTGAAAGCCTCCACATGTCAACATCCAAGGGATCATCTTCGAGTTTCATTACTGAATGAAGATTGTGGTGGGTCCTGGGTTTTATTTCAAAGGTCTGTGGAAGCTGCCAACTATCACCATCTATAGAAGCCTAACATGCATCTCAAATATTTCTAAAAGCATAGCTAAAGAGCAAGCCGAGATTTCCACATACATCCTTCCCCCTTTAAAAGGTTGCTCAGGCAAGGAATGTTGTGAGTCTTATTTTGTTGAAATTGCTAAGTGTCAAAGAAGCAGATTGCAATAGGTGTCAAAGGTGGAGCGTTCTTGAGCAGGATATAGGGAAAATGGAAAGTGCCACGTATCTTCAATAAATTAGGTAGAAAGTGCCAAGTGTCATTCTCTGGTGCCTCCTAAGAAATAAGTAAATTTTTAGGAAATTGACTAAGTGTCCTCTTCTATTTCAATAGAATAGAGGGTCCTGTATAGACACTACCAGCTCGATTAGAGTTTAGTTTGGGCTATAAATTTGGGAACACATGATCAATCTAGAGGGAAACTCAGCAAGAGTTATTTCCAATAGATGGAGCAGTTCATCGGGTAGATTTTTGGGGCTGGCAAACATTGAAAGCACCATCTGTTTGTCCCCTATGAAAGAAAGGCAGAATAGAATTACGCGGGAAAGGAGGTGATAGAATGAGAAATTTGAGGCTATAAAGGGGAGTGCAGGGATCACTAAATGATGATTATCATATACTCAGAGAGAGAATTTTCTAAAGAAATTATTATCAAGAGTTTTTTAGACTTTTTAGAGCAGTGATTAGGAATATCATTTGCCTTTATTCTATTTTCTCGAGTTGTAAAGTTGATGTAAATGTGCATGTTTTTTTGCCTTTTATATGGCTGAAGATTAATGAGAAGATAGGGTTCTATGCCTTTGTTGATGTTTCCTGTATCATTATGAAAGTAGTCTAAGCTATGAGCCTCTGTTTCTATCTTTTACATTGATCATGCCTCATTTTCTCTTTAATGTAATTGAATCTTACATATAGTTTCACAGTGCTTAGGATTAAGGATCAAAATTACACTCAAGCACATCACCATAGTTAGATTTTATTTCTTTGCATTTGCATTTCTATTTAAAATTCCTATCCTTGTTCCCCCCAAACACTTGATATAAAGAAGAGACTAGCTTCTCTAAAATCTGGAGGTTGTTTCAAGATGCAAGTCCCACATCTTGAAACTTCCCATTGTTGGTGTCTATTATAAAGCGCAATTTTAAACATCAACATACCCTTTTGAGGATAATTTTAAATTTTACATTTTATCTAAATTCTTTTGAAAGGATATTTTGCATTTCATCCATAGAGGGTTGGGGACCAAGCCATAGGTAATAAGAAATCAACAAGTTCATGACGAGTCAATACAAAGCATAATTGAAATAATGCTATATTTTTATTTAGATATTTATTTAAGTTCATTAGATGGATTCAAACAAGAAAATAGTTGTTCTAATATTCACAAGTTCTATTAAAAATCATTAACCTTTAGAATTTAAGAAATGAACAAAGCAAAAACAATAGTTTACATAATATTTTTGAGTAAAATTATAATTAGGTTATTTGAGTGACATCTTCATTATCTTTATAATAGCCTTTCATTTATTTGATTTATAAGGGGGACTATAGGGAAAAAATAATTGGGACAAACCCAACAAGGAAAAAAACTAAAAAGCAAACAAAATCAAACCTAAGATAACAAATAAGGGACAAGAAAGAAAAACTAAAAGTGAAAGAGAATTTATTTATATGGGATTTTAAGCCACTCAATCTTGGAGATAATGCTTAAGAAATTATCCATTTATAATAAATGGAACATATTAACCAATTATAATCCTTAGGTAAAATTCCTTCTCACCCAAGATTTCAAAGATTTGGTATGGACTGAGACATAATGCATGAAATTTTCTATGTTGTCCCTTTTGTTCATGAGCCCTATCCCATAATAGGACTAGATCTGAGATCCATAAGGCCTTCACTTTGGCCCTTTTGTCAAACCACCATTTGAATACCTCTTTATTTTTACTAAATTATAACAAGGTTGCATCTCATTTTTCTTCTAAATACATGAACTTCAAGAGGTTGGACTCCATTGGATCATTAGTTTCTAAGTACTCTTTAATGAACATCAAGGTAGGGATATTTAGATTGGTTAAGAAGATAAAATCTTGGTTGTATTATATATGATAGGGGTATGTACCTAAATAATACTTTATTCTAGTTCTATTTGACCATAAATCAAATTTAAACATATTATGCCAATCCCTTGGGTTTCTTCCTAAAATTTTCTTAATTATATTTAACAAATTTTTATATATTTATTCAGCCAACCAGTTACTTTGTGGATAATGATTTGAAGAAAATTTAAGAGTTACTTGATGATCATAAACCCTTTCAAGGAATTATATGGAGGGGATTTAAGGCCATTATCACATACTAGTGTGATGGGTATACCAAACTTTATAGCAATGTGCTCCTCCAAGAATTGAATTGCTATGTTTGTGGTGCAATTATGAAGTGGTTGGGATTCAACCCAAAGAGTAAAGTAATCCATTATTGTAAGCATGAGCTTGTTCCCAATAAAATAATTGGTTTTTATGGCTCTCATGAAGTCTAATCCTCATTTATAAAATGGATAAGCTTCGATGACTAGTAATAATGCCATAACTAGGGTGTGTTCAAAAGGTGAAACAACTTGGTAGGTATGCAAATTCCTTGCATGTATATGTGCATCCTTGAAAAGATGTGGCTAAAAGTAGCCTATCCATAATATTTAATGATTAGTACTAATTATTGAACCATGTCTGGTCCCATATTTCAAATGGAAATTTCTAAGTACTGTAGTTGTTTCATCCTTATTCAAGCACTTCAAATATATGCCTTTGTGGTTTATTCTATAGAGAGTGCCAACTTTGATCATAAAATGAATGATTCTTAACTACAACATCCTACACTATGTGGATTTTAGGTACTTTGTACACTTATTATTTAGTATATATCTAACTATAACCATGTACCCATCATCATCTATGATTTCATTCACTAAGTACTATTAACAAATGATTTGGGTATCTACCCTGATGATGGATTTACAGAGTCCTTACCCTTAGATAATCTTCTTTGACTATACTTCTATGTCAAAGTCTTAGAGTATGGTCATTCATTTACCATGCCTTTATCCTAATTCATTTTTCATTAGCATATGCTTCACAACTGGATCAGGTACCATAAAAAACACCTTGATGCACAAAATGTAAAGCTTGTACTTTTTAATAGCCTTTATCAAAGTAAAGGCTTGTTTATCAAGTGTGGAATATCTATGTTCAACATTCTTGAGTGGGATCTTCATGAAATAAACCATCCTTTCATTTCCCATCTCATTTTCTATGTTAACATGGCATCCATAGAATAATTTGAGGTAAATGGGTAAATGTAGGAGGGTTGTGTGTAGTTTGGGATGATGATTATGGGCATGTTGATAATGGTATCCTTGATTTGGCTAAATTTCATATTTGCTTAAATAGTATAGCTAATCTTGGAATCCTTATTAAACATGTTATTAATCACTTTGATTATCTAAAAAAAACCTGAGATAAATTTTCTTATGAAGTTGATTTTACTAAAGAAACTCTTTAGTTATTTATGAGTGTTTGGTTTTAGAATTTTTAAGATCACATTCATTCTATAAGGATCTATAGATATGTACCTCTCAAATATAATGTGGCTATTATTGTTATACTATTATCATATTTTTTCATAGTAGTGTTTTCATTTATGGTTTTACATAAATCCCAAATTTGATAAAACAATAGGTTCGAGGGTAAAAACTAAAATTTAAAGCTATATATTTATCCTTAGGGGGTGAAAAAGGTTCATTTTCAAACTTTCCTATTCATAAACTTATCTCTATATTTGGAATATAAAATTTTGAATTTGATGACATGCATTCCACATTAGAGGAATCTACATCAGTGAGTACTAGAGTACCAATGATCATTTGAGAGTGGAGCATCAGTAGATACCTTTAGTTTTGTAAGCATTTACATTGATTGCATTTGATGCCCTTTAATAATAGGGGGTCTTAAAAAATAACCATTTTAAAATCACCTAAAAATGGTGAGATTGCACACACAAATGATAGTATCATTGGTTGAATGGTGAGGCCATAACCAATTTAGTGAAATCACCAAAATAATAGAAAATCATTATAATAGGGAAATCAAAAGGAAATGGAGAAATATATATTTTGAGTTGAAAAAGAAAAACATAATGATATCAAGTAGAAAATGTTGAGATTGATGAAAATGACATGTTATTTGTAAGGTCAAAAAGATGAAAAATAACATGAATGTCCTATCAAATAATGAGAATGTCCTATTAAATGGAGGGAATTCCCTACCAAACAAGGATACACTAAAATGATAAAATCATTAAAAGTCAAACATGTGAATTATAAGAGGAGATAATTAGGTGAAATGAGTGAATATTTAAGTCTAAAATTAGAATCATGTGATCTTAAGATCAATCACAAAAATGGGTAGAAGTGAAATAAATTTTATTGATGGATTATTGATATATAAGAGTGAGTCGAGGTTATGAATATTCACAAGTGATGCTCACATATTTTACATTGTCCAAGCCTTTAAACAAAGGATATGGAAACATTTATATAGGTAATCAAGTTACTTTATGTGGCACAAAATCTAGTGATATGAGTAGATAGATCTTGCCTCTCAGTGCTAGTTGATCATTGGCATTCTAATAATTAGATATTTGACCTTCCCAAAAGTGAGGTAATAATGAACCTTGAGGATATGTGACACATACTAGAGTTTTTGATTTAGAAACCCATGATCCACTAGATGTAGCAGGGATGATTAGTGGTGTTAGAGGACTTGATCAACATCACATACATTATCATAGAGTGTGGGGCCATAGATATTGATGCCCTAGACGATTGAACATTTCCACTAGATGCCATTAAAGATGGGATGAAGGTGAAATAGTATCAAAAATATATAGAGGATAAATATAGGCATAAGGGTAGGCTTTAGTACCAACACAAGTTCAAGGATATGTATTGGTATAGGCATCGATACCTAGAGAGGTAGTGATTTTGATGGTGATTGTCAACAACCTCTTGTTGCTTGATAAGAGTGGACAATTTTCCTATATAGGATCTGATTGGATTAGATAGAGACATTTTGGATAAAATTATTTATTTTTCATGGGTCCCCATAGTACTATCCCAAATATACATGGATATTATTATGGTGTACTATTGGAGTGGCATGAGCATTGGGCTGAGCATACTAATTTAGGTTTGGGCCTATGATCATTTTGTGATAAAGTGGCCAATTAGGTAGAGATTAAAATGGGGATTATAGGATCCACTAAAATATTTTTGATACCCAACATGAGGTTTTTATTGAAGCCATAAAGGATATTTATACTATTATCATTGAGCTATTAATGAGATGGTGGATGGAGATTTTATCTGGCACCCATATATGGCTATACATTTTGAATGGTTAGAGGATGGGAGTGTGACCCAATATATGAATATTCCCTACTACATCATGGGGTGACACAATTTCATAGTGGATTGGTATAGACTTGAATACATGTAGAGATAGTTCAATTACAACAATATATTCATGATTGTCCTCATTATTTCATGCATGTCACATGAGAGATTAGAGAATATGTTGGTGATCAAAATTTTCATGCCAATAGATCAATCCTTTCACCTATTTTTAAGGTTAATATAGAATCATATCAATATAATAGTATGTATTTAATAGGTCATGAGTAATCTTATAGATATGCAAGGGTTCTTTTAAATTATTCTAGGAATAGTAACTCAAATAATAAACAATACTCCATTATAATTTAGAAGTAAAAGATCACTTAAATAAAATGAAAATAATTATATTATGAGTATATAATCTAACCCATCCAATAGATAAAGTCTATGAAAAAGATAGCCTCTTGAAGGAAAGATCTTTAATCCTTCATATTTCTACTTTATCAATCTATCTATGATCTTCTGATATCTGAATTAAGCTCAAAATAAGTCCAAAAAAAAAAAGAAACAAAAGGAACCAAAAGATAAACAAAATAATTGAAAATGAAAAATGAACAATGAGAGAGAAATAAAGACTACCATTACCAATTAAATAGTAATCTAAATAAATAAAAAAGAAACTATTCTAAAATACAAACAAATAATCAATAAATAAATAAATAACAAAAAAATAAGATACAAAAATGTTAATTACTTTAATTAGATCTAACCTGATAATAAGTCTAAGTTTAAACTAAAAGAATATTATAAGAACCTACAAAAAATAAAATGTTAATTCAAACACACAAGTTAATTTAATTAAAGATTGTGAAATAAAAAATTAATTGAATAAAAATACTTAATCTAAACAAGATATGATCAAATAAGATTCTAGATTAATAGACTTGAAATAAATAAGTCAAGTATAATTAAACATAAGACATAATTATAAGTAAACTAAATATAAACAATATTAAAATTAAATATGAATCTAATAAGAAAAGAAACTAAATTAAACTAAGAAACTAACACTTTAAATAAAATGAAAATTAAATCTAAATCCATACAAATGAATTAAATCTAAATAAATAACAATATGATATAAGAAAACTGGGCCTAATTGAAAAGAAAAGAAAACTAATCTAAATAAAGACTAATGAGAAAATGAAATCAGATTGCGAGTCTTCAACAAGAGTCATCTTAGCAGAAAATAAAACAAGATTTTATTCAGAAAATAGATTTAATATAATATATCTTTGAAATAACAACTATTACAGTTTGAAAATATCAATAAAGTGTCATAAATGGTGATGTAATCATTATCATTTAGGACAAGAACTTTGGATTATACACATATGATTGCATATCTGTAATCATCATGAAATATGAGACTTAATAAATTTTAGATAATTGATTTATAAACTAAATAAGAAACTTGGATATACCTGCATTGATTAAGTATATTACTTACTCATCATAAGATGTATTATTGGTCTATATATAAAATTTGTAGTATCTCAGAGATGTTGCGTAGAAAAGAGAATGATGAATAACTTTAAAGTAACTTAGATTATTAAGAATACATGTGTAATGTTTCTCACTTTGTGATGTAACTTCTAAGAGAACGTTAAGAAAATAAATTATAACTAACTTTATTTAGTTATATGTTAAATTTAATTGAATTTAATAAAATCAATTATTTATTTTTATAACTTGACTTCAAATTCAAGACTTTAATAAAGTTTTAAGATCAAAATTAAATAATAATAGTCTAAATACAACTCTAATCAAGTTTGGGGGGGGGGGGGATTTAGTCATTATAGTCATCAAAAATAAACATTCAAATATGACAAACAACATAATAACTATAGCTATTTAAATAAAATTAAATATTATAAACATTAATTTCATATGCATTTAATCATGTAATTTTGTCAAATATATAATCAAAATAAATTGTACTACATAAATTAGCAACTTGTTATAATGTTTCTACAAAATTTAAAATGCAAAGTATCCACACAGTCAAAAATATCAAAGTATCACCAACAATAAATTAAAGTATCAAGTTTTAACTATAAAATATATTAATTAACATCCCTCTCATCATTAGTATCTAAAAGTAATTCAATCAAAGGATGGCCTTTACATGTCACATATTCAATATATTTTATTATAGTTGTAGGGAGCTTAAAAAATTTTGTGCTCAACTCACTTCCCTCATCATCTATCTCAAGCTTTATCTTTTAAACCATCCTTATAATTAAATTTGAATCTAAATTTGTACAACCGATTGCATGCTTTTAATCACTGGGATAAATAAATATACCTTGTTCATATGAATAAGGTGGAAAATGATCAAGCATTAATTTATAACACCCTACAAGTCTATTTACTTATTCAGGTGAAGGAGCTCTAGGATTCAATGGCACAAGGGAATGTGGATAAAATTTTATAGTCATTTGGAGTTCATTTTCAAGATTAGGTGCTCTATACTCAACAAAATTATGGGGCTCAGTCTATAAGGCAATATGCATAGACTGAGAATAACCACTTAAAGCTTCTCATCTGAGAGAATAAGATCTCCAAGGAGGACTTATTCAACCTCTATTTTTGTATACATAATCAAGATTTTATGGAAAATAATTTAATTCATTCCAAAATTATGGTGAATAACATCAAAATAAATGGACATGCAAGTACCACATTTAAAAGGTCTAAGAAACATTCTAATGCCCCTATAACCATGTAAAAATTGACCTCTTTGAGCATGCCTCTATGGAGAAGTATCTTCTCTCTACTAATAATTATTATGTCTATAATTATTACCATCTAAATGATGTGAATTTGGAGGAGTCTAACCAGACATTTTTATTCTAAAATGTAGGACATTAAATAAAATCAAAACTCTATTTGTACTTCAAATCTTGATTTATCAATATACATTGATTTCATGAAAATATATTAATATTTGAAATAAATTATCAACACTCAAACCCAAAAAATAAATGAAAATAATTTTTTGTAAACTATTTTATTAAAATTACAATAGGAATGACTAGAAGTTTGAATAAACTTGCATTCCTCAAAATTTCATTGTAATCCTGATACTAATACAAACAACTTAACCTTTTATTTTTGAAATATATAAGAAAATATATGAATCCAAATCCATGTAACCTTGTTCCCAATAAATTTCATATACTTTATCAAACAAAGCTCTTGTTTCAAAATAAAAACCAGAAAACTGACTATAACCTTATAATGTTTATGTTATCTATCAAATTTCATAATCATTATAAATATCAAACATTTACTGTAATTTTAATTCTCTGAGCCAACCAAGATATTTGACTATGAAAATTTATGCCAAACTATACATGTGCAACCATTGAAAACCCAAACATGCAAAATGAATTCAAATCTTCAAAACCATTATACATGCATTACTTATCCAATTAATGTATCACAATAACTCATAATGAGTTTTGAATAGGATGTGCATCTTAAACAATATTATGTCAAATATCAATATTACCATTAAAAATAATAAAATTGATCATTGTTCAAAAACAAGTTTTCTTCTAAAAGAGAAATAAAAATAATTTATCAAACAAAGCTCTTGTTTCAAAATAAAAACCACAAAACTGACTACAACCTTATAATGTTTATGTTATCTATCAAATTTCATAATCACTATAAATATCAAACATTTACTGTAATTTTAATTCTCTGAGCCAACCAAGATATTTGACTATGAAAATTTATGCCAAACTATACACGTGCAACCATTGAAAACCCAAACATGCAAAATGAATTCAAATCTTCAAAACCATTATACATGCATTACTTATCCAATTAATGTATCACAATAACCCATAATGAGTTTTGAATAGGATGTGTATCTTAAACAAAATTATGTCAACTATCAATATTACCATTAAAAATAATAAAATTGATCATTGTTAAAAAAAAAGTTTTCTTCTAAAAGAGAAATAAAAATATCTAAAACTAGTCTTCCAAAATACCTTTTTCCAAATAAATTGTATATGCATAACTAAAAAAACATATTCTATGTAATTGAAACTCTTCAAGACTTCTTAAAAATTAACAATTTCAATTATGACATCAAATTTAAACCATCAAATAAAACCTTAAAATGTCCATACTATCAAACAAATTTTATATCTCCAAAGGATGTAAAGAGTTATTGTACAAATACATGACCAAATAACCATTATGTATATTCAGACCTTTAAACTTTATTTAAAATAATAAGTTCTATATAAGTAGAGTTCAATGATAGTATCATAAAAACTATTTCATCATATGTCTATATATGTTTCTAGAACCCAAATGCATTCTGATAGTGAACTAAATGAGGACAAATAAGAATTCAATAGAAAATAAGTTATGATTACCATAATATAAATTTAAAAAATAAGTTATAGGAAAAGTAGTAATTTCTTCACAAATTTATAAATTTGACCCATTTATAACACCACTAGACCATTTATAGGACAATATGACTATTTATGAATGCAAAACATAAACTAGCCATTCATAGATTCACTTTGAGCCATAAAAAAAATAACTCTTATAGATAATGTAGTCATATCTTTAAAAACTTATCACTTATTGACAACCCAGAATCAATTTTGTAACTCAAAAAACTTATGTTAAAATAATTTCTTATTACAAACTAGAATATGCATGTAGGATGAAGGAAATGATATATTTTATTGAAATCCAAATCTTATGCTAAATTGAAAGAATGAAAATAAAGATAGCCATTCTTTTCATCACATTGTCCCAAATACTTCCATACCAAAAACTGTTGATTTGTGTATCTTTTCAAACTTATAATTATTGAGGTGTGGTGTCACATTATTAATGTATAACTTATTTATTATTTATTAGTTAATAATACATTAATAGGTTTTTGATATGTTATGGGTTATTTTTAATAATGTTTGGTATTTAGATGAATATATTGTATCAATAATATATTTTGTATATAGTGGATTTGTTAGATTGAGATATTATAGGAGATTGCAGTGGAGATTTGATCTCCATAATTATAGGAAAGATATTTCCTATATAAACTATGTTATATAAGATTTTTTTATGCAACAAAAATATATTTTATTTAGTATTTAGCTTTCTCTATTGTGCAGACTCTAAATTATACCAATATCTAGTATTAGAGCAAGATTTTCAAGTGGCTATGGAGTTTTAATGTTTGGTCAAGGGGAAACCACATCATTATATTTATTTCCCTAGTTAATGAGAGAATATTATAACATAATTGAATTCAATTTATATAAATTAATATTGTTTTGTAGGTTTTAATGTTGTGGTAGACAGTACTTGACCACATTGATTATGGTATTGAATAAGAAATACATCTTACATTGATCTGCATTAGACATCTACTATTATAGAGACTCTCAAATTTAAGTAGTGCTTTGTGCCATTGGAAAAATTGTTATGTTTTTCTTAAGTTGTGAAGTATCCTACCATCACCCTCCAAGCTACCACTATTGGCTACATCAAGTTTCATGTGGTTTGAGATCATCATTACTATACTCTGCATCTATAGACTTAGAATTTTTGAACACATAATCTAATAGTGCATCGGATCATTCTCAAGATATCACTTACCATAATATCTGACTTCAAGTTGTATTGGATTAAAAAAAATTGACACTCAAGCACGTATTTTAGTCCCCTAGTCTATATCAAATTCTCATATATGACCTCAACATTATAAAAATGATTGTAAGATATGCACTTATCTAAATTGGAAACATGTGATTCGATGGACTCTTAGCCAAGACGCATAAACTAGTTCCCTTATAAGTAATATGTGATATGCATCTATCTTAGAAAAGAGGGTTTTGAGTCATAGTGGGTTTATTTATTTATTTTATTATTAGTATGATTACCAAACTTTTAGTCTTAGGAAGTTTTATTTCTTGTTTACTCAGTTATTTTTTTATTTATATATTCCTTTATCGAGTTAGTTCTTATTGGTCAAAATTTTCACAATAGTTTTTAATGTTATAGTTAAATTTGATGGCAAGAATATTAGAGTTAAAGAGTCATTTTTATGTTAAATCATTTTTTAGTTGAGACGAAATCAATGTATGTTCATTAAATTAATTATTGTCAAAAAGAATCAAGTCCAAAAATTCAACAGTGTCAAAAAAATTTCAATTATCATCAAGTCATGTTGTCATATAGAGTCAAAAATTGTAAAATATAAACATATTTATTCCATGGATGCATTTCATCTTGTACTTAATATCTGAATTATGTTTGACATTTCTCCTCAAAAATTAATGCATCTCATCTTCATCGACACTTTTGCTAAGTGAATAAATTCTCTTACTAAAGGAAGGAGGAAATAGAAGCTATAGGTTCCAAAGTCTCTTGTCAGTCACCAATGATGGGGCCCAAGTGATTTGGTGAATTTTTTGTGTGTTTGAATAATAATATAAGGGCATTCCTATTCACATGTATGGTTTGTTCTATGCCAAGTTGGCTAATGCCAAGGACAGTTCTTTAGTGGCAGTGGAAAATGTCTATGCTATTTTTATTTGAGTGGAAACAAACATTAACATAGGCTACATACGATGATAATGAGGATTTTATCAGAGTTTTTACCAGAATCTAGATAATGTGAATGCAATGGAGATTTGATCACACAAGCTAAAGCAAGTGCACACCACATAGATGCTAAAGCAATTTGAAATTATACAAGAAGATAAATTGCACAAGACAAAATGGAGAAAACCAAAATCTGATTAACATGAGATGGCCAAAGTGAAGAATACATATAGGAGATCACATAAGTAACTCCTCCACAAAAGGTGGCCAAGACACCCAAGAATAGACTGTAACTCCTCTATGAAAGGTGGTGACAAGGTGCTAAGAATAGAGAAGTAACTCCCATCAAGGGAGTTACTTATGACACTCTTATGACACCTATGACACATCTATGCACACATCTCCACATAAGCTAGCCTATCCCACAAATGTAGGAAAACTCCATGTATGAACAAAAACATAATTTCCCTAATTAAAAAATAGGGAAAAATAAAAACCTACACTAATACCCCCCCATAAGCACCCCAGCAACTAGGCTTTATGAGGTACCCATGTACAAATGCAATCTCCCATAAGATAGAGAAAAGGAGAAAACTCATAGGAAAAAAACTCCCCTCCCCCAAAAGAGAGACATAAAAGAAAGAAGAGGCTAGTGGCCCCCCCGAAGATGATGATGCTATAGATGTGGACCACACCTCAAGAAGAGCTCATAGAAGAATGAACTTGCTCTCAGTGAAAGGTTTGGTGAAGATGTCTACAACCTGCTTCAAAGATTGGAAAAATATCAAGTCAATGACCTGACTATGAATAAGCTCCTGAATGAAGTGCATGTAAATCTCTATGTGCTTCATCTACTGGTGCTAAACCAGATTCCTACAAATTTGAATGGTACTCTGGTTGTCACAATAAATGATGGTGGGTTGCCTGATAGGAATGCCAAACTTTGAAATAATACCCTGAAGCCAAATAGCATTAGTAGCTGCATTAATAGCTCCCTTGTACTCTACCTCTATGGATGATATAGTAATAGCATTCTGCTTCTTGCTAGACCAACTGATAGGACTAGAACCTAGAGAGAAACTATAACCAAAAGTGGACTTATGAGTCTGTGAATCGCTAGCCCAGTTTGAATTGGTATATCCAACTAAGTCAACCTCTATGCCAAATCTGTAATGAATCTTGTATCTCAGTGAACCCTGTATGTAATGCAAGATCCTCTTAGCTACTTTACAATGCATCTCATGAGGTTCCTGCATAAATCTAGAGACAAGTCCCACTGTATATGATATGTCGAGCCTGGTGTGAGTCAAGTAGATGAGACTACCAAAAAGTTATCGATACCGAGTGGCATCAAATAATGGTGAAGAAAAATCAGCCTCAAACTTGACTCTATATAGAAAAGGAGTCAGAGATGGCTTGTAATCAACCATGTGAAATTGAGCTAATAAGTCAAGAGCATACTTAGGCTATGTAAGAGAAATCCCTGAATTTGACTATGAGATCTTGATGCCAAGGAAGTAGTGCAACAAACCCAATTTTGTCATGTCAAATCTATCTTGGAGAGATGCCTTCACTGCTACAATAGCCGATGAAGAACTCCCAGTGATCAAAAGGTCATCAGCATATAGAACCAAAATTAGGAGCAAATCATGTTGCCATAAGAAGTAGACATTGGGATCACAATGGCACCTAGTGAAACCTGTTGTGAGAAGGAAGGAATCCATCTTGGCATACCAAGCCTAAGGGGCATGTTTGAGGCCATAGATGGATTTCTTAAATCTGCATACTAAGGAAGAATCTTGAACAAATCTTGATGGCTGCTCCATGTAGATCTCCTCCTCTAGGTCTCGGTGAAGAAAGGCACTCTTCACATCCAGCTAGTGTACATCCCAACCATGTGCTATGACAATAGCCAAGGTGAGTCAGATAGAAGTCATCTTTACAATGGGTGTAAAGGTCTCTGAGTAGTCAATACCTGCCACTTGTGAGAAACCCTTGGTGACCAATTGTGCCTTGTACTTATCAATAGACCCATCTGCTACAAACTTGGTCTAATATATCCACCTACATCAAACCATCTTTCTTCCCTTAGGAAGTGAAGTCAAATCCCAAGTGTGTTTTTTGATTAAGAAACAATATTCTTCCTCCATAGCACTATCCCACTCAAGTACCCTCGATGCCTCTCAAAAAGTCTGTGGATCTGAAACTGAAGTAAAGAAGGCATGTGGATCTCTCTAAAAATCCCCCTAGTATGTCTATCATCTGTGGGATCTCCTGCCCAAGTGCCAACACTCTCAAGTGTCTATCTGGCCCAAAGTGGTCTAGAAGTGGGCAAGTCAGGTGCTAACTCCTCATCCTTTGACTGACTAGAGGTGGATGCCTCGACATCACTATCCTCGCTGTTTGAACTCAAAGAAGAAGAAGATGTCTCTAGCTCAAGAACCTGCTATGGTTGATCTAAATTTGATGAGGAATCATCATGAAGAAGTAGATCTAATGAGGGAGAAGAAGTGTCAAGTGTTGACTCTCTAGGACTCTATTGAAAATAGACACTTCTCTTGATGAACAACTCATGAGTGATAGGATCTAGAAGATGATACCCCTTAATACCATCCAGATATCCTACAAAGATGCAAGGCTTAGACTGACATTCCATAGCTTTGTGTTTCTTCTTTGGTATGCGGGTTATGGCTGGGGATCCAAAAACCCTAAGGTGCTCAACATCAGGTTTCTTTTTATGCCAAGCTTTAAAGGGTGTTATCCCTTTCAAAGCTTTGTGAGGAACCCTATTTTGAATGTATCAAGCATAATTGATGGCTTCAGACTAGTACTGTGGTGCTAAAGATTTGGAGTGAATCATATAGCTACCCATCTCTTTCAAGAACATATTTTTTCATTTAGCAACCCCATTCTGTGAAGGACTGTAAGTGACTATGTGCTACAAATAAATCCCCTTTGTGGTGAAAAATTGCTCAAACCTATTGCTAACATACTCCCCTCCATTATCAGTTTGAATAACCTTAATAGATTTCTCACTCTATTTCTCAACAAGAGCCTTGAAGTCTAGAAATTTTTCAAACACTTCAGACTTTTGTTTGAGAAAATATATCCAAGTGTACCTAGAAAAATCATCAATGAAAGTGAGGATGTACTTGGGCCTTGTGAAAGATGGTTTGGGAAAGGGTCTCGATACATCACTATGGACTAACTCCAAAGGTTTTGAAGCCCTCCAAGCTTTGCCTTTGTCAAATTTTGCTTCAAGATGCTTCCCAAGAGAGCACCCCTAGCAAAGTCCTTTTGAGAATTGGACACAAGGCAAGCCAATGACCATGTCATTTTTGAAAAGTTGTTCAAGGTAGAGGTAGTTAAGGTGGCCAAACCGCTCATGCCACAATTTTATAACTTCATTTGAATGAGTCAGAAATGCTATTGGAGAAGAATCTGGTGTAAAATGTGAGGTGTATAACCTTGCTTAGTGATCTGCCCTACCCACTACCACTATAGTATCACTATGCAACTCCCTGATAGCCACTGAATCTGGTGAAAACTCAACTCTCATGCCCCGACCAATGTGAGTGATTTGGTACATGAATAAGAGATTGGTTGAAAGTCAAGGAAAACTGAGAACATTATTGAATGTTCCTCCTTCCATTTCAACTAACCCTCTCCCTACAATAAAAATTGATGTGTCATCACCCAAACTAATTGAAGTCATGCTACAAGGCTCTAAAGATGAAAACTCAACTAGTGAAGAGCCCATGTGGTGAGAAGCACCTAAATCAATGACCCATGATGATGTAGAACCTATAGTAGCTATAAGGGCCTTGCCCTTTTCTTTCTCCTTACCTTTGCCTTTTGCCTTGGTATAATCTTGGGTAGATGAATTCTGCTTGATGGACTTAGGAACACCTATGTTGTGCTTCTCTAGAAGATGAGTTAGGTGATCTATTTGTTTCTTCATGTATTTGTGTTCATCATGCCCTGTCTTTTTGACAATAGGCACACTTAACCTTCTCCTTCTTAGGTTTAGCATTAGAGGAGGAAGACTCAGTGTTGTTTTTGGTAGGATTGTGGTTTTCTTTCTTCTTCTCCTAGTCCTTGTTCTTTTTCTTCTTCTCCTTTGTTGAAGTCTTATCCTAACCATTTCCAGCTATCAAAGCTTGGAGTTGATTAAAATTAATTGTGCCCATTTGAATTAGCTTATCTTGCTCCCTAGTCAAGTCAGCAATGGATGAATCCAAAGAAAGCATTTTCCATGTAGTGCCAAGGGCACTTTTTGTGGCATGGAAAGTGGAGACAAAGACTGAATAGCTTGGACCTAACTTTGTGAGAATAGAAAAGATGAGTTGATCATATTTCTTCTCTATCCCAAATTCATTTAATTGAAATCTAAGGGACTTAAACTTAGTGAATAAGTCTTGTAGGGTTTCAAAGTTGCTAGGACTTAGACTTATGAGTTCATTTTCAAGCTCATGTCCTCTCATCTCATCAAGCTTCCCAAATAAGAGTTCTAAGGTGTCCCATATGTATTTGTGAGTCTTAGAGGTTTATAAATGGAAAATAAGTTTTGGAGACATAGACAAACTTAGTAATCCATAGGCTTCATCACTACGGTTGTACCACTTGACATTTTCAGCATCAATGTTGGGTTCTACTTCAGTACCAATGGTGATCCTATACAACCCTTTGCTTCTAAGAATGATTGAAATTTTAACCTTCCATTCATGATATTTAAAGGGTGTTAGGGGTTTAAGTTAAAAATAATCTATTTTAAGTTAAATTTAAGTGAAGTTGTGTTGATTGCAAGTTGTGAATTTATGTAGAAAAGAGAATGAAAGCAAAGATTTACAAGTTGTGAAAAGTAAACACACCCCCCTAAAATGTTGAACCCCCCCAAAAAAAAAATTCAATTGCACACTCAAAATATGTTAGGCTCAGCTGAGAATGCGTCTTAGAGCAATCAGTGCAAGACTTAAGCAAACAGGATGTCAGACTTAGCCGAAAATGCATCTCGGGAGACCCAAATTTTAGGCACTTTATAAACTAGTGCATTTTTGACAAATAACAAGCCTACACTATGGATAATTAAATTAAAAACACTTTTGCAAAAAATGGCACCCAAATCTGAGCTACCATTTGCAAGATATTAAAGGTTCAATTTTCCCGTAAACTAGTATTTTTGCAAAAAAACAATAAAACATTAAAAAATGTCTATTTTGAGAGAGAAAGTGGCCTTCCAACCACTCATTAGATTCAACACAGAGCGATGAATCTATAGGAGGTCTTTGTGATGGGAAATTGGCCTCCTGCCAACCCGGGCCTCACCGTTCGTCTTCGACAGGCGAAGATACAAGTTTAAATCTAAACCCCCAAATTATCAATTTGTCTAAAATACTTAATATTTGGTTAAATTGACTAATTTTTTTTTACAAGTCAATTTTTAACTGAAAAAATAAATGCAAAAGACAATTTTATGGATGCCAAGTGTCCAAGGGCCCACATGGGATGCCAAGCAAGGAAGGGGCGCAAAAAAAAATTCAAATCTTGCTTGCAAAAAAAAGAAAATGAATAAACTGTAGACCTGCACACTAGACGTTGTATGGTCTGATGGCATGGCTATCTTTCTTGGCATTGTAAGGACTTTTGCGTGGCATTATAGAAGGATGCTCAACCAGAAGAGTGTCTAGCTTGGCCTTGGGACGCAACAGTTGACCACTGTTGGAGAGCACGTGCCTCACAAGAAAAAATAGTCAGACAATAGTCAGCCTACATAAGAAATGGAGGAGCTAAAATGGGCACTCTTGTTACTAGACTGTGCCTCTCTCAACTTATTCAAATGACTGATTTAGATTAGAAAACTTACAACAAAAGAAGCATGCCGTGGAGCTAGACTACACCCTGCTGGAGTTGCACAACTCATCCTACCAGATGCTCCACACTGAAAGTGGCATCCAAGAACAGAAACCAAATTGTAGAGATCTGTCTTTTCCTAAAAAATGACTAAAATAAAATAAATTCTACTACTTTTACTAAAGCCACAATAGATCTAGACAAGATGTCTTGGCAAATTCTAACTCAGAAGTAATTTTTTTAAAACCAAGTTTCCATATGGATTTGCATGAGTTTTCAAGAAACTGTTCCAAAGCTCTCAAATGCAACATAGTTAAGCAAAAAAAACTACTAAGAAAGCAAAGTAATAATTTCAAAATAAACTAATAGCATAACCAAACACACGATTATCGGAGTGGCTCTGATACCATATTGGAGTTGTGGCCAGAATCTGGATAATGCAAATGTAATGGAGATGTGATCACACGAGATGAAGCAAGTGCACACCACATAGATGTTAAAGCAATTTGAAATTATACAAGAAGATAAATTGCACAAGACAAAATGTAGAAAACCAAAATTTGATTAACATGAGATGGCCAAAGTGAAGAATACATATAGAAGAGCACGTAAGTAACTCCTCCACAAAAGGTGGCCAAGGCACCCAATAATAGACTGTAACTCCTCCATGAAAGGTGGTGACAAGATGCTAAGAATAGAGAAGTAACTCACATCAAGGGAGTTACTTATGACATTCTTATGACATCTATGACACACATCTCCACATAAGCTAGCCTATCCCACAAATGTAGGCAAACTCCATGTATGCACAAAAATACAATTTCCCTAATTAAAAAATAGGGAAAAATAAAAACCTACACTAATAGATTTATTCCTCATGATATTTCATTTTATAATGTTGTGTGTGTTTTCATTTTCTACTGATTTAAAAATCCTTTAATATTTAGAGAAAATGGAGAATGTAGATGAATGTGGCAACAATTGTATAGGAGGTCAACTAACTACAAAAATATTTTGACTACCTTACTTATTTGTGGAGATGATTTGTCAGTGACACATCTATTATGGTCACATGGAATAAATGTGGGATGTGTTCCTTCATATAGTAGTGTTCATGTGCATCAAGATGTAGACAACAAGGTTCAAATAGTAGTATGAAGACCTAAAAGTATGTGTTGGCATATGATTCTATTTGGGTGAGTTCTTGAAGGTACATATTTTCCCCATGCTCACATTAAGTGGATGTAGGATAGGACTAATAATGTTCACAAGGGGGTGAATGTTGATGTTTGGTGTTTAAATTATTAATGTATAACTTGATTATTATTTAAAAAATAATAATATGTTAATATGGTTGTGATAAATTATGGGTTAGTTTTAATAGTGTTTGGTAGTTAGAGGAATATATTGTATTAGTAATATATTTCATATATAGTGGATTTGTTATATTTAGATATTATAGGAGATTATAGTGGAGATTTGGTCTCCCCAATTATAAAAAATATATTTCCTATATAAAAAATATAATAAAAGATTATTGTAAGTAGAAAAAATATATTTTATTTAGTATTCAACTTTCTCTATTCTGCAGACTCTAAATTATACAACAATAATCCATTTTAGTAAACAAAGAAAAAAATGTCTTACCAAGATTTACTTTGTAATATCAACACCCATAAAACCATTAGAAGGATACTATTAAAATATGTTCACATGTAGACTTCAACCATTGAACCAAAGGATTATTAACCTTTCAAAAAATTATCATCTATTGTACATACAAATATGAAAACCCAAAACCAATATCAACTAAAAACATTCAAGTTTCTAAATGTCTCCCAACTAAACATAACAATACTTTACATGCATCATATTTCACAAAACCAGAGTATAAAATCCAACTCATGAGAAGTTATAGATATTTGAAAACAAACTTCAAATACATACAAGATTTAATGTTTTATCTCATAATGCCATGCAAGTAAAATAGAAATGAATGTGTCAACATTATCATTTGATCAATAAAACAAATTATAATTTTTTTATGAAAATAATAATTGTGATATGGTTGACATACCTTGATTGAAAATAAAAATAGATTCATGAATCTCCTTTCAATCTCAATCCCTTTCTTCTTTCCATTAGAAAAGCTTGACTTCTACCTGAAATCCAAGGAAAATTTTAGTGGTGAATCTTCGTTAATTCATGAATATTCTAGTTTTATAAATATGCACTTGAAATTTTTTTGGGGTAATGAAGATACTAGAATCACCTAAATTTTTTGGATACAGGTAAATTTTTAGGGTCAGCTCATCATCTATTTAAAATAATTTCATTCATATAAATACTTTTTGTCAATACCTTGAAAGGCAATCTAGCTACATTCACCTTACATCACATATGTAGATGATTATTTGCATATGCTAGTGGTCATCTACATTTTCTTCTGGTTGTATGCATATTTACATATGACAATGTCCATCTACATATGCCAATGACCATTTACATATATATACATAGGTCGATATCCATCTGCATATGTTGATGGACATATGCATATGCTAATGATTGGCTACAAATGACCATCCACATCATGTGGACATCTATTTGCATCATGTAGACAACCATATACATGATGCAGATGGCCATCTACATCATGTCGACAACCATCCATATGATGTAGAGCACTATCCACATGATGCATATGATTATTTGTATCATGTGAACATCCATCCACGTGATGCATATGATCATCCACATGATGCAAATGACCATATGCATCATGTATACATTCATTTACATCATGTGGAACATCATCTACATCATGTAGACATCCATTTGCATCATGTGGATGGTTGTTTGCATCATGTAGATGACCATCCACATTATGTGGATATTTGTCTACATCATATGGGTGGCCATCTGTATCATGTGGATGGTCATCTACATCATGTGTATGGCCATCTTCATCATGTGGATGGTTGTCTACATCATGTAAAATAGCCAAAAAGGGACATTGATAAACCAATAATGTATAATATTTATTTTTGGAAAAAGTTTTTTAGTCATAAAATCTTGATTTGCTCGCTCCATCACTTGATTCACCTATATAATTAATCACCTTTTAAATTGATTCTCCACCATTTTGAATCCAATTCTCCTAGAGACTGTCAAGGATTTTTTAATATAGCCCACTAAAACTAACCCTACTAAATGTTTTGCAAAATAACTAACCAAATACAAATAACTACCATTTTGTATTTTTATACTTGCATTAAAAATTCATGAATACATGTTCAAACACCATTTATTATTGACTCTGCTACCAACTAGTTTAGTGGTTTGACCAAATTTACCACATCACTACTAAACATAACAATTACTAACCTTCTTTCTAAATACCTCACCAATGATCTAAAATCAATGCATGTAACTCAATATTTACTATAATGTAATCTCTAGGATTCTAGTATATCCTAAAGAATCCCCACACAAAATCCACACCATAAAGCATTAACTTCACATTACTCAAAACCTCCATAGTGGCACTACCACTATACCTATATTGACTTTGTCCTTGATTTCAAACCATAATATTAATTACAGTTAAAATAAACCATTGACTTAATCACTTAAGAATTATGGCATGATAAAAATATCAAATTATAATGTAACTGCTTAAGTTTTAACATTTAGATTTTAGGTATTCATGTAAAAAATTAGGCAACATTAAAGTTTAGTGGATACGTTTAAGTCTTCAATAAAGCATATAACACAAACACACACACACACACACACACACACACACACACACACACACACACACACACACACACAAGACAATAATCATCTATTCCACATATGTAATTAAATATGATATCATAATAAACATTATCAATCATGTCTATCAAACCTCATGGGTTTGAAGGTTAAACCATTGGGCTCAAATGCAAACTTTGCACAAGAGATTTCTAAATATTCATCTTTACACCTTTCACTAACCTATCTATTCATGCACAAGGGACAAGATAATGTAATTTATTTATATGTGTCCATCAAAATAGATATAGTTGTATCATTTTTAACTAAAATTGGATAAATGAAATCTCATAGATGCCACTATTCATACCAAAAAAAACACATGAACAATTTCTAATATACATATTAGATCATATAAATTCTAATTTTATTTCATTAGTCACCACTTATGCCTTTAAAACCACTAGCTAACATTCAACTATTTTTTGAATAAAATGAGACAGTCATTAATGATTATTTAACATAAGGTTTGCATATTCAAAATGAAATAAAATGAATTAGACCCCCATAATTAATTTTAGATTTCATGACCCTAAGTCATTAATATGATAAAATGTTTAAATATATTTCAAATTTTAAAAAAATATAGAGGTGCCAAAAATAGGCATAACATTGGTAGCCTTGCTAGATATTAGAATAATGAAACTAGATGTCAATAATAAAGTTTCCTAATTGAAAAATAAGTCACTTGAGAGTACAATCCAAGGTCAATCATTTCTCAAGTAGTTATACATGAAACCATTTCATAATTGTAAATTGTTAAGGGATGAAGTGCTCAGCTAGCATGCCATAAAGAATGGGATAGATTAGACAAGGTAATTCAGTTTGGATATATAATTAAGTGTAAAAATCCTCAAGTATAATTTATGAAAATTAGTAGTACTTTCAACACATTTATAACTCATTTCATGTTTATTCATAAAATAAAAATATGATCTTTATCATGTAAAATATGTTAGCATAATTGAAAAACATACAATAGTATGTCAACTTCCATTTTACTCTTCCCTCTAAATAATAAATGCTTCAACCAATGTGACCAATTTTGATATTTTTCAAAAATGAACAAAAAACAAACAAACAACTTGAAGATAAAAAATAAAAATGAAAATAAAACAAAATGAAATAAAAATAATAAAAAGAGATGAAAATGAGTTAACGATGAAATAACTTCAGTTGATTTCCATTGACCAAACCTCACAATCAATTTCCATCAAAATCCTATAAATGAAAATCATTTTTCCCAAGAATAGTATCAACTCTATAAGGACCAAGGCAAAGAGAATCAAACTTATAATGCTTACCTAGGTCCTCATGTGATTTGTCCCAATAAAGGATAAGGTCACCTACTTTAAAAGTTTTACTATATGCTTTTTTTAACTTCTTTAATTTGTATCTAATCCTTTCTAACTTTTGTAAAACTATAACTTTAACTTCATCTAAGGCTATTATTGTCACCAAATATTTCATCCTAGAAGAGGGTATCTAATGCTCTTCTATATTTGGGCAACATGGGAACACTTCCAGGTATGTGGGTGTACCTATAGTGGAAGTGAGCCTCTAGGTTTAAGGGCTAGCTCCTTGAATGTATTGCGCACTATTTTCCACTTAAAATATTACTTATTTATGAGGAAAAGAGTTAGAAATTGCATAAATGAAACCTAATCTAAATAACATGATGCACCAAGAATATCTTCCACATGACCATCATATTTTCTACCATAATTAAATAATGTATACAAGCTAGTCTCTAAGTCTCAATGGGTTATAACATGATTATTTAAATATAGAGATGAGGTGTGAGAAACAATAAAAATAAAATGAGCCAGAGGGTAGATTTCACACTCTAAGAACAAGTATACACTTGAAGAGTCTTTACATACTAGACTATAGTCTATATGACCTGTTACATTAAGAACTCTTGCTTAGACATGAAAGGATAAGGTAAGGAAGGATAGAGATTTATCACTTCTCATCACCATACATCACTTGCAGACCTAGACAATTATTCAAAACTCAGAAAAAACTTATATTAATGTTCAAAGGGAAAATATAACATCATTCCAATAGGGCTTTGCCATACATGGTGTGGTTATCATTACAATAGCTCAAGAGATATAATTATAGAATAAAGGCCATAAGAGAAAGAGGCATTGGTGCTCAAAAGGAGAATTGATAAATTAAAATATTTGAATCATAGTTGCAATTGCCTCTATAAATATGCTCATTTAGACCATGTTATTGATCCAAGTCACCTTAAGTGGTTGCATTGTTACATAATTCTCCCCTTGATGCTCCCTAATGGTTTCAATAGTAAGATCAAGCATTCCCACTAATTTTAGGCCTCCATCTAGTTATAATAACTAGATCAATCTATTAATGCTTTGTCTTGATGCTAAACCACTCTAAACTGGTGTGTCATGATGTGTGCCCATGTGAGAAGAAAGGTTACTTTCCTACATTTGACTTGGGTGATGACTATTGAGTTCTATGTGTCTTACTCTATAGGTCCCCAATGGCAATATTTGATCTTGAAATATATGTTCCTAACCCAAACATGCTTTCTTGACTTAGTAAAAAATTAACCCTTTAACCTCTACCTAAAACACTTGGCTTCTCTTCATTTTGATTATTTATCAAAAACTAGCTCAGATCATTGATCCCATGACTCATCTCACTCCATTGGATCTGCCTATGCATGAATGCCTATGAGCCATTGATCTTGTACCAATTAAATGTGCTTGTGCCACTTTTCATGCACCCATTCACCCTTGAGCTTTACTAACCATTTTGACTTGGATCACTCCATTGGATTTTCTAGGTCTGAATGAACATGAGCCCTTAAATTTACCTTTGAATTTTTAACCTTGTCCCTACTTACACCATGTTTGAAATTCATGTTAATCCTCAAGATCCTACTATCAATTTGTAGCTTCATGTTCTTGTGCCATGTGTTGACCCCTCAAGATCTTATCTATTTGAGTCATCTTGTGACATTGGATTGAGATGTATTAATGAGTGAGGACCAGTGATCTTGTTGAGACCCATAGTTTGAAACCCAATGACTACTTCATGATCTTAAAATTGATAGTGTATGATATTTCATTTGATGTTCATGACATCATCATTAATGGTCATGTGAACATCAAATTTAACTCAAAAAGACTTACTTTATTCGATCTTAAACTTGACATTAACATAAACATCTCTATGTTTTCAAATCCAAATGGATAGTTGGAGGGGATTAAATTTGACATCTATAAGGTTTCCCAGGACCTTTCGAAATCAAATGGATATTTCCTTCAGACCTTTTTCTAGATAATTCATTCAAGATTTGTGTGGAACACTTTTTTTGAAGGAATTCATTTGCCTTATCCTTTCCTTGAATAATTATTGCAGACAAAATTCCTAAAATAATTCATGCCTTGGTCCTTCTCATTGTAGAAAGATCCTTTGGAGAAAATGTAGAGGACACTTGCCCAAGAAACTGACCCTTTATAATTTTTGTGTTGGACCATGTCCTCAAGAAAAGTTCCCTTCAAGGAAACTATTTGGGTCACTTTCTTGAAAAAGATATCCTTCAAAGAAATTGTAAAGGATCACTTCTTAAAAATATATCCTTTAGGCTTTTTGCATTGGACCCTTTGGTGAAGAAAAATTGACATTCAAAAAAGGTGCAATGGACCATTTTGGTGAAGGAAAAATCCCTTCAAAAAAGGTGTTTAAGATACTTTCTCTTAAAATTGCTCTTCAAAAATCTTGAAGTTAACCATTTTCCTATGAAACTACCCTTCAAGAAAGCTGTGTAGGACACTTGATTGAAAAATTGCCCTTCAAGAGAAATGATTGGGCCACTTTCTTGTAATGTACCCTTCAAAACCTTTAAAAAGTTCCCTTCGAATAAATGACCCTTCAGGGAAATTGTTACAGATAAAATATCTGAAATAATTCCTAACACTTAGCCAAAAACCTCAAAATAAAAGTCCCAAAAGAATTAAGCCTTGTATATTTGTTATAGGATTTGTTTGGAAACTTCCTCTGAGGGAAATATGAATGCTCCAATCACTTACCCAAAAGTTGAACAAAAACACCAAGTGCAACCTTAGGCTTTTTTGGACCTACTCTTGCAATTGCTCAACACCATGAAAATATGATACTTTGATATATGATCAAAATGATTCTTAAGACAGTAGAAAACACAAGGACTAGGCGAGGCCTTGAAAAAATTAAAATGACATATGAAATGACCTCAAAAAATCCATGACATACCCTATGCCATTATAAAAAATCATCTATACAAAATTTTGATTAAAGGGGGGTTGACCCATTTTGGGTTGTGGGGAAAAAATGGTCAACATCTTTGGTGATTTCCTAGGGGTGGTATGCTTCCAATGCCATGACTAGTTACCTAATCCTATCCATTAGGCTATGGAGTCACATGTACATCAAGTTCGACATACAAAAAGCTTGAATGACACACCAAACAATATAAAATAATAGGAACAAAACATAAAGCAAGGAACGAAGAAAAACACACATGTGCTCAAGAGCACTTATTAGAATACCACAAAATTATAAGGGAAATAAACACCTAAAAAAATGACCTAAGAAATAACTAACCTGAGATGAAAACTTCCATTCCACTAGGATCAAAGGATGTTTGAAAACTCACTTTCTTGATGACATGAAGGGTTGAATAAGACATGTAGCCTTTTGATCCTTGACATTGATGGCTCCATATTCTTCATGTTATTTTCAAATTTCATTGGCATGATGTTCAATGATAACCAAGCAAATAAAAATAGGCTAGCTATGAAAATGAACTCTTCTTACATCCAAGTAGCCTTAACTCTCTCATATGGTTCCTTAGTTATGACCTCTAATGGTGGCTAAACAAGGCTTTCCTTTTGGTTTCCATAATGTCCTCAATAAGATTGGGTTTCTCTTCAGTTGCAAGCTCTTAAAGCTCATCCTAGAGCTTTGCATAGTTTACCCAATCTTGATCATTTTCCTCCATGGAAAAATCCTTCTCTACTTTGTCTTGTACTTGGCCCTTGATATGCAAATTTGTGAATATGGCAATCCCCTCAACCTTGTTCTCCTCCTTGATAGAATGTAATTGATATTTAAAAGCATCAAGTTATTCTTCATGGCTTAATACCTTTGTAAAAATTTCAACCTCAGATATAAATCTTGAATATCTTTGAGAAGTCTTGACTTCATCCTCCATGTTCATAATTTCTTGGGCAGAAACTACATCAAGTTCCTTTATGACTGCAGGTTCATGATCAATAGAAAGATATTCACCTTTATTTGATTGAACACTCAAGATAATGTTTAGTAGACTCATTATCAAACCTATCATCAAATATGCAATATTTTGGGCAAGGATAATTTTTACCCAACCTGACTAATTCCTTGCATATGACATTAAAACTCTACCATAGATATTATTCCTCATGAATGTTATCTTCAAGAGCTATTTCATCTACCTTAGTCTCATGAGAATATCTTAGGACTGTAGTTTCTTGAGGAGTGACTTGGTCTTCCTCCTTGATAGTATTCTCCACTTCATTCTTGAGATGGTCATCCACAACTTCATGATTAGACATGGATTCTTCTTCATATGCCTCTCTCTTTAAGTCTTGGCCACATTCCTCATGGATAGCTGCAATATAATCTTCAATATGTTTATTTTCATCTAAGAGAGTGGGACTACACTTTTGGTCATTTAAGGGAGTCCCTATTATGTTTTCAGCTTCGTATTCACTCATGACATCCTCTTGGTCAGCCTCAACTTGGGTTTTCTCCCCTTCACTTGCTTCTTTCAAGATGGGCTCATGTGAAGGAGCTATAATATGAGATGTAGTGGAAGGATGAGATGTGATGGAGGGATGATGAATTAGAGATGGAGTGTGAGGGGTAGAAGATGTATTGGGAGTGGATTTAGGAAATATGAATGCACTAGTAAGCACATAGGGAAGCAATTTATTGGGTTGGTTAGAAGAACAAAATCTACATAAATAGGATTTGCATCTTGCTAATAGTTTTCCTAAAATTCTTCAATAACAACATGTTTATTTTCAATCTCTTTATCCTCCCACATACTTAGACTCTCTATTAAGCATTGAATTCACTTTTTTGTTATGTTTATTTGTTCCATGATTTCCCATTGAGTTCCTTCTAGTTCTTCAAACATCTTCAAAGTCTATATATGACTTTGGACAACATTTCTCAACCATTACATGAGATTACTAGGGATTATGTCATAATCATCATCCCATGTTATCATTTCATCTTCAATAACTAGTAAATGTGATATGGATGCTAATAGAGACTTGATATAAGATGGAAAAAATGAAGGAAGAGAAGTATAATGATGGGGATCAAGACTGGCTTATACTTGTTGCATTCTAGCCTATATATATATATATATATATATATATATATATATATATATATATATATATATATATATATATATATATATATATATATATATATATATATATATATATATATATATATTACATTTTAATACCTTGATATAGAGTCTATAGAAAGATATTTTTCCTCATGACAAGACTCAAGGGATTACTCTTGAGGTTTATAGCTATCATGATATGGTTGATAGGGTTCATATTGGGATTGATAGGGAGGAATTTATTGATAAGTATCTTGGTATCTGTCCTCATAGGTTTGTCCAATGACTTGGTGTTTGTATGGGGGAAAAATGAAGGGTTATAGGGCTGCCATGGCTCATAAGACTGATAGCCATTTTGATTAGACTATTTGGGAGTATACTATGGTTCATATCAATGTTGATAAGGAGGTCCATGGTAGGGATATTAATCATGGATGTTCGTATCAACCTCATGTATCAAAATAAATATAAAAACTAATCAAAACATCAATGAGATATACCTAGCCTGCTTGCAACTAGAAGTTATCATTTAGAGTTTCCATTGGTGCTAGGTTGCTTGCTTTTAAAATCTGATAGAGGAAAGACACACCAACAATATTCCCACTCTCTTGGACCTTAGTCCCACTAGGTGTGCCAAAACTATTGTCACCAATCTTGCACCCTAGAAGATGTTGTTCAATCCTCTTCTAGATTTTGGAAACATGGGAACACTTCTAGGTATGTGGGTGTACCTATAGTGGAAGTGAGCCTCTATATTTAAGGGCTAGCTCCCTAAATGTATTATGCAATGTTTTTCACTTAAGATACTACTTATTTATAAGGAAAAAAGTTAGAAAATGCATAAATTGAACTTATTATAAATAAGGTGATACACCAATGATATCTTCCACATGACCATCATGTTTTATACCATAATGAAACAAAGTATACAAGTTGGTCTCTAAGTCTCAATGGATTCTAACATGAGTATTTCAATAAAGAGGTGAGGTGTGAGCAACAATATAAGGAAAATAATCTTGAGGGTAGATTGCACACTTTGAGAACAAGCATACACTTGAAAATACTTTACAAACTAGACTACACTCTATATGACATGTTAGATTAATAACTCTTACTCAAACATGAAAGTATAAGGGAAATAATGATAGAGAGTTATCACTTCTCATCACCATACATCATGTGTTGACTTAGACAATTTCTTAAAACTTAGAAAACAGAATTGTATTAATGTTTAAAGGGAAAACATAACATCAATCCCATAGGGATTTGCCATACATGGTGTGGTTGTCTTTATAATAGCTTTAGAGCTATACTTATAGAATAAAGGCTACAAGAGAAAGGGTCCTTAGTGCTAAAAAGGGGGATCAATTACTTAAAATATTTTAACTATAGTTATAATCGCTTCTATAAATATGCTCATTCAGACCATTTGATTGATCGAAGTCACCTTAAGTGGTTGCATAGTTACATCATTCTCTCCTTGACACTCCCTGATGGTTGCAACGACAGGATCAGGCATTTCTTACTAGGTTCAGGCATCCATTTAGTTAAAAAAATTGGATCAATCTATTATGGATCTGTCTTGATGCTAAACTAATCCAAACTAGTGTGTTGTGTTGTGTACCTAAGTGGGAAGAAAGGTTACTTTGTTATGGCTAGCTTTGGCAATGGCCATTGAGTTCTATATGTCTTACTTTGTATGTCCCTAATGGAATTGTTTTATCCCTAAATATCCACTCCTAGCCTCAACATGCTTGTTTTTATTAATCTAAAATTGACTCTTTGACCTCTACCTAAGTCACTTAGCTCCCCTTTATTTTGATTGGCCATTGATAACTAGCTCATATCTGATCCTATGACTCATCTCACTCCATTATAACTACCTTTGCATGGATTCCTATAAGCCATCAATATTTTAACAATCAATGGCACTTGTGTCACTTTTCACACACACACATTCACCCTTGAGATTCATTTATGATTTTAACTCAACTTGTTCTATTGGATTTACCAGGTCGAATGAATGTGAGCCCTCAAATCTACCTTTAAATTATCAAACTTATCCCTATTTATTCCACATGTCAAACTACATTAAACCTCAAGATCCTACTATGATTCTATATATTCATGCACTTGTTCCATGTGTTGACCCCTCAAACTCTATGACTATTTGATTCATCTCATGTCATTGGATTGAGATGTACAATCAAGCAATGACCATTGATCTTACTGGGATCCATAGTTTGATACGCAATGACTACTTCATGATCTTAAATTTGATGGTTTTCAAGATGTCATTTGATGTTCACGTGACTATCATTGACTGTCGTGTGGCTATCAAATTTAAGATCAAAAGGAATTACTTTGTTTGAGCTTAAACTTGACATTAGCATGAATGTCTCTAGATTTTCAAATCTGAATGGCTAGTCAGAGGGGCTTGAATTTGATGTTTGAGGGGATACCTAGGACCTTTTTAAATCAAACAAATATTTCCTTCAAACCTTTTGTTAGATGATTCCTTTGGGCTTTCTGTGGAACACTTTTTTTTTAAGGAATTTGTTTGATTTATCCTTGCTTTGAATAATTTTTATGGACAAATTACCCAAAATAATTCATTTCTTAGTCCCTCTCACTATATAAATACCTTTAGAAAAAATGTGGACACATTCCCAAAAAAACTAACCCTTCAAACTTTTTGCACTAGAACATTTCCCCAAGAAAAGTGCCCTTTAGGGAAACTATTTGGGATGCTTGATTGAAAAATATATCCTTCAAGGAAATTGTAAAGGATCACTTCTTGAAAAGATATCCTTTAGGCTTTTTGCATTGGACCCTTTGACAAATAAAAATCACCCTTCAAAAAAAGTGCAATGAACCACTTTGGCGAAGGCAAACTCCCTTTAGAAAAAGTGTTTGGGACACTTTCTTTCAAAAGTGCCCTTCAAAAATCTTGAAGTGGACCATTTTCTTGAGAAAATACCCTTTAGGAAAGTTATGGAGGACACTTGATTGAAAAAGTACCCTTCGGGAGAAGTGTATTGGTCTACTTTCTTGTAATATACCCTTCAGAACCTTTGGAAAGTTTCCTTAAAAAAATGACCCTTTAGGGAAATTGTTTTAAATAAAATGTCCAAAGTAATTCCCAACACTTAGCCAAAAACCGCAATCATAAAAGTCTCAAAAGAATTAAGCCTTGTATATTTATTGTAGGCTTTGTGTGGAAACTTCCTCTGAAGGAAATTTGAATGATTCAATTATTTGGCCAAAAGTTAAACAAAAATTCCAAGCGCAACCTTAGGCTTTTTTGGACTTGCTCTTGCAACTATTCAACACCATGAAAATTTATTACTTACATATATGATCAAAATGATTCTTAAGACACAGGAAGACACAAGGACTAGGCCATGCCATGATAGACTTAATATGGCATATGAAATGACCTCAAACAAAGCCATAACATACCCTATGACATTATAAAAAATCCCCTATACAAGATTTTGACTATAGGGGGGTCGACCCATTTTGGGTTATGGGGAAAAATGGTCAACAACTATCAAATCATTAAGTCTTCATTCAATTAAATTACTATCACCTAATAAATATTATAAAGTAGTACAAGTAGAAAAAAATTCAAATTCAATAAGTAATGTAACTTGAAATCCATAATCTAACATAAATGGAGAATAACATGTAGCTATTTTAACAAAGGTATAATTAGACCATAATAATTCAAAGATCTTAAGATGCCAATTATTTTTATTTTCACAATTTTTTCATAATAGAAATCAAATTTTTATTTGTAGATTCAGCTTAGCCATTTCCTTGGGGATACTAATTTGAAGAATGGCTTGAAATAATAGAATAACATCTTAAAATCTCTAAATATTCATTTGAAATAAATTGATGTCTGTTTATCTAAAATAATTTCATATGGAACACTAAATTGAGAAAAGATCTAGTTTTCAAAGAATGAAATGACTTCGACTATAATAAAACTTTTAAGTGTTTTAGATTCAGATAACTTTATAAAATAATCTATAGTAGTTAGAATATACTGATGACCAGTATAATAATATAGATGTATATTATAAATAAAGTCAATTCCCCTTTTGGTAAATGGCTTTTCAAGAATTAAAATATTTAAAGGCATCTATGGTAATTTATCTCTACCAATAAATAATTGACAAGGCATGCATACATGAACTAGCTTATAAGCATCTTGAAATAACTCAAACTAATACTAACCTATGTGTAAAATTTTAAAATCAATGATTGTTACCACGTAATTACCACCACAACTTCTTTCATGAAATAATGTAATAACTTGTTGAGTTTGATTGTGGGTTATACATCTTAATAAAATACCATATATGTTCGTACAAAATAAAAAGTTTTCCAATAAACATAATTTTAAATCTTGGAATCTCAAATATCATATTTGTCTTTTATCTAACTTATTAGAACAAGTCTGATTTTGAAAATTATAAATGAAGTCATGATACCAATCATCTTTAGCCAACCAACAATCCCAATCATTCATTTCATGTCCAAATTTAAATTTTTTAGAGAAATCAACAACTTTCACGAATAAGTGTAAACCATTTATCCAATTTAAAAAATATTTAGAATTTAAATAATAGTTAATAGATAAGGGTAAAACATTTATACTACAAGAAACATTTTTAGCTAATTTTTATGTCAAATCAATTCTTTTTATAGTTTTAGATGTTTTGAATTCAAGATCAAACTATTGAATTCTCAAAATCCATTTTTATAACCTTCCTTGAATAGTTGGTTGTTTCAAAAGGTAATAAAGAATAAGTAAATTAGGCCTTAAAATAATCTTATTTACCATCAATAGATAATGAAATTTTATTAATGAAGAAAATAAAGCTAAAACAAACTTGTCAATAAGAAGGTACCTCATTTATATGTGCTAAAACAAAGTTTTCAATAAGAGGGTACCTTGTTTATATGTATTTTAAAACTTGGCTCATATAACCAATAGGTTTTTCATCACTATTTCCAGCACTTTGAGTGATCACAACACCTATAAATTTATTAGTTGTATTCACATAAAGAATAAAGGGTTTAGTCAAATTATGTTTAATAAGTATATGTGCACTTATAATGACATTTTTGACATTATTAAAAATAGAATCTACACTTGAATCCCATACATATGAATATTTTTTCTTCAACAAAATCTATAATGGATTATATGTATCACTAAAATTTAATATAAATTTATGCACAAAAATATTTTTTCCAAAGAAAGATCTAAATCTAGATTGGTCTTTATGCAATGGTATATCTTTTATTACTTTAATACGTTTAAGGTCAATTTAGTTACAATATTTAGAAATTATATATCCTAATGATTTAACTTCAGTAACACCAAAGATATATTTAATATTATTAAGAGAAATATTACTTTATACATATTGTGAAAACCTTGTGAAGATGATCTAAATGTTTTTTTATTTTTTTAAAAATAGACTGTAATATAATCTAAGTAAATCTGAATGACTATGCCAATTAAATCATCAAAATTTACATACATAACTCTCTAAAAATTGGAACCTACATTCATTAGACCAAAAGACATTTTGTTAAATGCAAAAGTTCTTTGAGTAGTAATTTTTTTTTTAATTCTATCATTTAGATTGATAAATATTTGATTATAATCATAAAATCTATAAAGTAAAGACATCATTTCAGATCCTATAACTTGTTTCAAGATTTAATCAATACTGGGAAAGAAAAATGATCTTTTACACTAGCCTTGTTTAAATCTCTAAAGGCTACACAATCTAATACTGGCATTCTTTTTACATATAGGTACTAACTTAGGTACCTAATCAGAATATTTTATAGTAAAAATAACACCAAAATCAAGCATCATGTCAAAAAATTTGTTGATGGTGTCTTCCAACAAAGGGTTTATTTGTCTTATTTTTTGCCTAATAGGTTTAATACTAGGTTTTATAAGAATATCAAGTCTAATAATGTTGGTATCATTAAAATTTAGGTCTTTATATGACCAAGAAAAAATATCAATAAATTATTTGAAATATTTAATGAATATAACATTATCATCAAACGTATATTTTATTCCTAAATAAACAAATTTAGGATCCTTCTCAGTTCTAAGGTTAATAGGAATAGTTTCTCCAATTATTCTATTAGAAGGTTCTTCAGTCTATGAAATTCTTAGCTGATCATTCGAAGTAAAAATTGATTCCAGGGTAAACAAACCAATAGGAAATTTATTATTACTTAGGTAGAAATAATCTCCATAGTTCAGTGCATAATCATCATAGTAAAAATATTTTCCTTAAATAAAAGAATCAATATATTCATTACAACTAAAAATAGACTAATTTTCATTTAAATTGGGAATTTAAGGTCTCAAAATTTTTGAAAATGAGAAGTCAATAGTGGATGTAATTTCATTTAGATTAGAATTAGAAGTAAAAACATTGAACTTATTAGCTCAAACATTAAATTATTTAAGTATATTAGTGATATTAAAGGATTAATTTTTTTCAAATAAAGTCCAAACGTTTTGAGTGTATCAATGAAGATGAGCCTAATTCATTATATAAACTTTCCTAGCTAATCTATCAATCAACTCAGAATCACCAAAGACTTCTAATTGTCTAAGATTCAATTCAATGGCATTTTATAGACCTTAGAACGAAGCCTCAAATTCTATTTTATTATTACTAGTATCAAAAGACAAGTTTCAAGCATAATAAATAAAATTTCCCAAATGAGAAATAAGACAAATTTCAACACCATACAACTTTGTGAACAAGATCCATCAAAATATAAAGACCATAAATTATCCCTAATTTTTTTTCTTGATGCTTTTTAGGTTCATATAAGGTAAATATCTCATAAGTATCGATCCCTATTTCCATATAAGAAATAATATAAGGTAAGGAATCAAAAAGATTACTAAACCAATCTTCTCTTCATATAAAGGCAATCTCATTTTACACTGAAACCCAAGTTGAATCCTTTACAGAAAAATCACCAGTTACTTTTGACAAATCTCTTCTTAGAAATATATCATAATTAATAGTAATATGTAAAATTCAAACATTGTTCATGCACCTAATTCTTTCATTCTATGTAATATTAATAACAAGATCATGAACCCTGCCATAACTCTTAGTTTGTCATGAATCAAAATCTGTAAGATTCCTATTATAATTTTAATGATAAATTCCTAATTATTTAGTAACAAAATTTGGTATAATATTCTTTGAAGCATATATATATATATATATATATATATATATATATATATATATATATATATAATGTAATTATGTGTGATTTTATCTATAATCTTAATATTGATGGATAAAAAGGTTGTATATAATCATCAAGAGGATCACATACCTAAGAAAAAATAATAGACTTATATTATTCATTATTATTTATTTATTCTTAAAATTATAATACATCCTTATAATTTGGGTTTTAAATTTATCATTAATTTTGTCAAATTGTCTTGGCAAACTAGTAGCCTATAATAATGAAAAGCATGTTTTGATAGTAGCCAAATAATCTATAATATTTTAAGATCCCACATCTGGATGATGTATATGAGTGTAGTTATTGGAATTATAAGGATTATATTGAGGATTATTAAATCCATTAGATAAAGTATTATTATGTTGAGAACTAATTAGAGCATTATCCGATGCAATATTATTCTATGCACCTTTGCCCTTATCAATATTTTTAGAATAAGAAGACTGATTGTTATATGTGTTATCTTTCTGATTAGAATGATCCTTTTGTATTTTATTGATAGTAAAATAATTTTCATATTTAACTTTGTATAAAGACTCATTAGATCCACAAAAAAACATATTTTTGGCAAGATCAATGGAAATACTCTCTTTTCCTTGAATATATCTTTTAAATTTGTACATAGATATACAAGTGCTAGGATCGTGAGCCAACTCACAAACATTACAATAATGAACATTTTCCTTAGTTTTAATTTTTTGAAGAAGAGATGATTTACATAACAAAGATGGTTTATCATCAAGTTGTCTTTTGATGATGACCAGCTCATTTTTAAGACTATGAATAGATTTACAAATTTCTACATTATCTAAATTTACACCAATTATAGTTATTGTCAAGAAAACCTACAACAATCAATATGCTCTGATACCAATTGTTAGGAAACCCCTTATCCAACGGAAGCACAATTGATTACTTTCTTATAAGCAATTAAACATGGAATTATACCAGAATGATAAAGTAACTAGAAACTTGAGACAACAAAGAATTTGAGAGACAATACACACTCTTTGTATTAAATACTACTAGAAGAAAATACAATAAGGAAGATGCCACTTCTTCCTCCACCTCAAAGGCTTACCACACCTCAAGACCTTCTTCCCTCTCTCTCTTGCTCAACACAACAACTCTAAAGCCTGAGTTATTATCCCTCCTTGAATGCTTCAGCTGATCCCCTTGACCTTGCTAGCTTCAATGCTTTTACTTGCCTTCTTACTTATTACAATACATGCCTTATGGGTCTTTAAATAGGATCCCATGCTTACAAAAAATAGAACTCTAGTTACAATAATTAGACACGCAGCTCGTGACTATAATTAGTCATTTGACATCTAAACACTCACTTCACTTAACTGACTGTTCATCAATAGTAGTTTTGGAAATACACAGGTGACCGACACCAGTCCCTGCTTGTCTGGTGCTACCGACGTTGGCTGACTGTCTGCCATCGCCGGTCTCCTTCTCCATTACATCTAACTGATGTCGGTCATACTACCGACGTTGGTGCCTCTAGTTCTTTAGCATCCTTCCTTGTGTCTATAAACAATTGAAGCTTTTAGCTCCACACCTTAACAATCCCCCACTTAGTGATAAATAGCTGCAACTTGTACCTATACCTGTACACCATCTATTTTTGTTCCTTAGGCTCTGTATCCCTCTTCAATGTCACTCTTGAAGACCAACCACCACGCAAACCTGTGATGCAATACTTGTATCTTATGCCACAAGAATTTTGCTGCTCTCAAATTCTCCATGACATAATTCTGAACCAACTCTACCCTTAGCTCAGAAAGCTCCCTGTATATGAAACCCTGCAACAAGTAACACAATACAGTAACAGGATAATGTAGCTAATATTATCCAACCTGGTAAAGATAAAATACAATGGTCAAACCTCCATTATTCTGCAGCCTAATCAAGACCATATACCATAGCCTTCTGTCTCATGTATCCATCCACTCTCTTCTCTAGAGTGGGAATCCATCCCTCTATCCAGTGCTTCCTTCCAGCTGACAACACTACCAACAAATACCTGTTTGGTTCTCCAAAGACTCACACTCCTCATCCATGCCAAGCTCCCACTATTTCTAGATTCTACCTGCATTGCTTCTTCCATCTTCCTAGTTCATGACTATCAGTAAGCAATATAAAGAAGGTGAATAATGAATATGAGGTTCACTTACCATTTCTGACCTCCACATGGGTGTTTGAGACTCCTTGACAGTGAACTGTCCACCCATCATTCGTTCTAGTGATCGATCTCAGCCATCTCCCAGTCTGCTCCCGACTGATGTCGATTCCCTGCACTAACCTTGACTGCCAACATCATTTCTCTGACTAATGCTGGTGTCCCCCTGTCGATGTCAGTCCTTATGACCAATGTCGGACTTCTCCTACCCAACCTACCGACCCTGCTGGTCTACACATGACCGATGTTGGTATCTGGATGACTGACGTCGGTGCCAAGTGACCGACATTGGTGTCTGTGTGTTCCTGTAAGTGATGAAATTTTCATCCATAAGCTCTTCTTGGATCAAACCTCTGTCCATGCTGCCCTGCTTAGATTTATTTAGCCCTTATGGCTGATCTTTGTCCTTCATCTCCTCCATAAACACCAAGGCTTCTTTGTTCCTATCAAAAGCATCAAATTTCCTCTTTTTGCAATGAACTCTATCTATGCTTTCCAAATTTGAACACATACCTTTTGAATCAAGAACTTCCATTCCCTTCCTATTCATGTGACCAAGCCTATTAGGCCACATCTTTGAATCTACACTAGAAGTAGAATCAGTAATACAAGTAGACAGATAAAGAGTATCTACTTTCTTACCTCTTACTAGAACAAGTGTACCCTTGGTAACCTTCCAAGAATCTGCTGTGAGGGTTATTGTGCATCCCTCATCTCCCAACCTTCCTATAGAAATCAGACTCTGCTTTAGAATTGGAACATGCATGACCTCTTTCAACACCCATGTGTTCTCAATCTGCAATCTCAGTTGCACTTTCCCTTTGCCAACTATATGACAAGGCATACCATCCCATAAATAGAGCACTCTAAAGTCTCCTTGTTCATACTCATAGAACAAATCTCTGTTTGGGGATGCATGAAAAGATGAACTAGAATCTAAAATCCATGATCCTACCTGACTATCTAAAGAAAGTATGAGAGCGTCCTGCATCACAATATTTACATCCTTTGCTTCTTCCATACCTGCATGTTGGTTCTCTTTATCTCTCAACCAATACTCCTTTGTATGTCCTTTCTTTCCACAAAACCAGTAGGTAATACCTTTGGACTTGGATCTCCTTCCTGACCTTGATTTCCCTTGCTCAACCTTCTCCCTTTGCCATCCCCTACTTTCTACACTTAGAGCATTCCCTGATGATTCACCTGTGCTTCTCTTGCATATTTCCTCATTCAAGATCACACTCACAACATCATCAACTTTTAATATTTTAGAAGCAGATGCAGAATTACTTACTGCCATAACCAAACCATCCCAACTTTCAGGCAAAGAACATAAAATCAAGAGAGCCTTTACCTCATCATCAAAAACAATATTGACTGAAGCTAGTTGGTTTACCAAACCATGGAAATCACTGAGATGAGTATGTACCGATCCACCTTCTTGCATTTGTAAAGTAAATAGCTGCTTCATAAGATATACCTTATTAGAAGCTGAGGGCTTTTTGTATAAATTCGCCAAGGACTTTATCAACTCTTCCGTTGTCTTACACTGTGATAAACTAGAAATCACAGATGATGCAAGGCTCAACCTTATGGAATCGAGAGCCTTCCGATCAAGAACGTTCCATTCTTCATCCTTCATATCTGTGGGCTTGCATGCAACCCCACCCAACGGTAAGTACAAATCCTTCTAATACAGATAGTCCTCAATCTGCATCCTCTAATGTTGATAATTCTTGTCGTTAAACTTCTCCATTCGTAGCCTACTTTATTCTTCCATTGCTGAACTCCCACTCAATCAGAAAACCCTGTGAATGACCTGTAATAAAAAACAATACCCTACTTCCTACAAACCGTAGCTCTGATACCACTTGTCAGGAGAACCTACAACAATCAATATGCTTTGATACCAACTGTTAGGAAACCCCTTATCCAACGGAAGCACAATTGATTACTTTCTTATAAGTAATTAAACATGGAATTATACCAGAATGATAAAGTAACTAGAAACTTGAGACAACAAAGAATTTGAGAGACAATACACACTCTTTGTATTAAATACTACTAGAAGAAAATACAATAAGGAAGATGCCACTTCTTCCTTTACCTCAAAGGCTTGCCACACCTCAAGACCTTCTTCCCTCTCTCTCTTGCTCAACACAACTCTAAAGCCTGAGTTATTATCCCTCCTTGAATGCTTCAGCTGATCCCCTTGACCTTGCTAGCTTCAATGCTTTTACTTGCCTTCTTACTTATTAAAATACATGCCTTATGGGTCTTTAAATAGGATCCCATGCTTACAAAAAATAGAACTATAGTTACAATAATTAGACACACAACTCATGACTATAATTAGTCATTTGACATGCAAACACTTGCTTCACTTAACTAACTGTTCGTCAACAGCAGTTCTGGAAATACACAGGCGACCGACACTGGTCCCTGCTTGTCTGGTGCTGCCGACATCGGCTGACTGTCTGCCATCACCAGTCTCTTTCTCCACTGCATCTGACCGATGTCAGTCATACTATCGACGCTGGTGCCTCTGGTTCTTCAGCATCCTTCCTTGTGTCTACAAACAATTGAAGCTTTTAGCTCCACACCTTAACAGTTATATCATTAAAACTGACATGTTTTAATTTCTTTTCATACTCAATAGCAAAATTTATAGTTTCATTGTAATCCATAATATCTTTATCTTCTAAACAATTTTACATTTTAAAGGTAAGCCATTACAAACATATAGTCTAGGCAATCTTTTCAAAGGTCTAACATCACATGGGATATTTTATCATAGTCTAGTTAATTTACTAATAAATTGATAAATGGTTCCTCTTGTATCTATATAGATATTTACAAATTAATTAACCAGATCCAAATATTGTTTAGGTTTTACAAAACAAAGCTCTCACCATTCCTGAATATCATTCCAATTACAAATAACACTAGAGTAAAGAATAATAAAACTTGATAAGCTTTTCTTTCTAATGTTTGAGAGAAAACTCTAAGAGAATTTTTCATTTACAATACCTAGAGTTGCACAAAGTAATATAAAAACATCTAAATGATCCTCTCATGATTCATCAAAACTTCTAAATAACTTAAGGATATTAAGACTTTTTAATGAAGGAAACTTACTAGGATGAGTGCCAATATTAAAAGTATCTCCACGAATCCAAGGATTCGATAAAGGTTGAGTTATTTCATCATTAGAATATACCTCATTATTAATTACTTCATCTTGATTTATGTTATTTTTGAGGCCTATATTCAAGTCTCAATCTCTCTATTGTATCTTCTAAATTTGTGTTTTTTTTCCTTTAAAATTTTTAGTAAATTCAACTACTTGACTAGATAGGTTTAACTCTAAATTTGTATTAGGGTGAGAAGGAAAATTATTATCCTCAAGATTAAAAGAATCAAAAAAAATGAACTCTAGATCAAGGATTAAAAATAAAGATCTACTCTCTCTCCTACCTAATTAACTAATTAGTTTCCTAAATATGGTATTATATTTCAGATGAAATAATTTTCTCTATCTCATTGATTTATTCTTCCTCTTCTTCCTTGATAATAACTTTAATTATGTGGGGTAAATCATATGATATATTATACTATGAAAAATGAGTTAGATTAAAATCAATGTCAACTTAATAATAAAAAATATCAATTAAAGGTTAAAAAATTGGAGGATGACCCACAATGGTCATGGACAAATAATGAGAAATAGAACAAGAAAAATAAGACTTCTAAAAAGAGTTTCCCTAGCAGAGTCACTAAATTTATTGATGATCAAAATTATCACAATAAAGAATCAACCCTTTTACCTATCATGAAGGTTAAAATGGAATTGTATCAGTCTAATAGTATAGATATAATAAGTCATTCAAATGTTTAAAGAAATAATAAGTCAAATAATGAACAATACTCCATTATAATTCAAAAATTAAATATCAGTTAAATCAAATGAAAATAATTAGATTATGATTATATAATTTAACCTATTTGATAGATAACTTATAAAAGAGACAATCTTTTGAAGGAATGATCTCAAATCCTTCATATTTCTATTATATCAATATTTTTATGATCTTTCAATATTTCAACTAAGCTCAAAATAAGTCCAATGAAAATAAACAAAATAAACCAAAAGATAAATGAAATAGATGAAAATGAAAATCGAAGAGTGAGATAAAAATAAATATTAACATTAATAAATAAATAAATAATAATCTAACTAAATAAGGAAGAAATTATTCTAAATTACTAACAAACTATCAAGAAATAAGATACAAAAAATGTAAATTACTTTTATCTAATATAAACTAATAATAAATCTAAGTTTTATTGAAAAGACTAATATAAGAACCCACAAAAAATAAAAGGTTAATCCAAACATACAAGTTAACCTAATTAAAGATTATGAAATTAAACAAGTAATCAATCAAAACACTTAATCTCAACAAGAGATGATAAAAAAAAGATTCTAGATTAATAGACTTAAAAGAAATAAGTTAAGTATAATTAAACCTAAGACATATTCAAAAGTAAACTAAAAAATAATAATATTGAAATGAAATGTGAAACTAGTAAGAAAAGATACTAAATTAAAGTAATAAGAAACTAACACATTTTTTTAAAATGAAAATTAAATCTAAAATAATTCAAACTAACTATATCTAAATAAATAACAAGATGATATAAGAAAATTGAACGTAATGGAAAAAAAAAACTAATCCAAACAAATGCTAATGAGAAAGTGAAATCAGATTGTGAATCTTAAAAAAGAGTCATATTAACACAAAATAGAATAATATTTTATTGAGAAACTAGCTTCATTATCAAATATCTTTGAAATGACAATTTTTACGGTTTGAAAAGACTAATAAAGTGTTGCACATGAAGATATAATAATTATTATTCATGTTAAGTACTTCGGTTTATAAACATATGACTATGTAACTCTAATCATCATAACATATTAGATTGAAATAGGTTTTAGATAATCAATTTTAAACTAAACAATAAACTTGGATATACGTGTATTGATTAAGTATATTACTTAATTGTTAAAAGATGTATTATTGATCTATCTACAAAATTTGTATTATCTCAAAGATGTTGCACATAAAAAAGAATGATGGATAATTTTCAAATAAATCAGAGTCTTCATAATACCTACGTAATGTTTTTTCCTCTATGATGTAACTTTGATCTCATTTTAAAAAATCTCCTCAAGAGATGGTTAGGAAAATATGTTAGAACTAACTTTAATTAACTTTAAAAAGTCAATTAGTTAATTTATTAACATGACTTCAAATTTAAGAGCATAATAAAGTCTTAAGATCAAAATTAAATAATAATGGACCAAATACAACTCTAAATTGTGGGGGAGGGGGCGGGGGGGAGGCGGGGGGGACGCGAGAGGGTGGCAGGGGGCTTTAATCATTGCAATCATTAAAAATAAACACTCAAACATACCAAGAAACATAATAACTATAACAATACAAATAAAAGTATTAATTCCATATCCATTTAACCATATAATTTAGTAAAATATATAATCAAAATAAATTATATTGTATAAAGTATATTTACTCGCTATCATGTGTCTACAAAAACCAAAATGCAAAATATCTACATAATTAAAAATATCAAAGTATCACCAACAACAAATTAAAGTATCAAGTTTTAACCAAAAAATATCTTAAGTATCAACCCACTTATCATTAGTATCTAAAATTAAGTCAATTAAAGGATGGCCTTTATCTATCACATATTCAATAATTATATTATAGTTATAGGTAAATTAACCAATTTTGTTCCCAACTCACTATCCTCATAATTTATATCCAACTTTATCTTTTTAACCATCCTTATTATCAAAGGGGAATCTAAATTTGAAGGATTGATTACATGTTTTTATGACTAGAATAAACAAACCTGTCTTGTTTGTGTGAATCATGTGGAAACTAATCAAGAATTAATTTAGAACATACTTGAGGTTTATTTACTAGTTTAGGTGAAGAAAACTTGGTATTCAATGGCACAAGTGAACATGGATGAATTTTTTTAGTCATTTGGAGTTAATTTTTAGGAGAGGGTGCTCTATGCTTAGGAGAATTATGGGTCTCAGACTATATGGCAATATGCATATAATTAGAAGAACCACTTGGAGTTCCTTGTACATAAGAACAATCTCTCCAAGGATGACTTATCTAACCATATTTCTTTGGACATAAATAGGATTAGATGGAAAATAATTCAACACATTCTAAAAAGTATGGTCAACAACATCAAAATGAATGAACATGTAAGTACCATAATTAAAAGATCTAGGAAAGAGGCTATCACCTTTACTACTGTAAAAAAATTAACCTCTCTAGTCATGCCTTTATGGATAAGTATCTTCTCTCCACTAATTATTATTATGTCCCCAATTATTTCCATATGAATGATATGAATTTGGAGTAATCCAGCTATACAATTTTATATTAAAATGTGAGACATTAAATCAAAATCAAAACTCTATTTGTGCTTCAAATCTAGATTTATCAATGTACAAGGACTTCATAAATATATATAAATCTTTGAAATAAAATTTTAATGCTCAAACCCAAAAAAAGAATTAAAATGATTTCTTATAAACTATTTTATCAAAGTTCCAAAAAGAGTAACTAGAATTTTGAATAAGTTTGTATTACTCAAAATTTCATTACAACCCTGATACTAATATAAATTAACTTAACATTTTATTTTTTAAATATAAAATTAAAATACATGAATATAAATCCATGTAACATCATTATCATTGAATTTCATATATTTTGTCATATGAAGCTCTTGTTTAAAAATAACAACCACAAAAATAAGTGTAACCTTATAATGTTTATGTTATCAAACAAATTTCATAATCACTATAAAGATCAAATAGTTACTATAATTTCAACTCTCTAGGCCAACCAAGACTTTTTTTTATGAAATATATCCATATATTAACTTAAAATGAATATACAAATAATTTACAAAAAAATATATAAGCGTTATGAAAACATGTCATGTCACACTAGGCAGAGCCAAGGAGCAAAATCAAAAGAATCATAAACTAGGAAAAGCTTAAAAAAAATTCACAAAATCATAAAAAAGATAACTTTTATGTAGCAAGAGCAAGGTTAGAAGGTGGAGGATCCATATCATTAGGACCCTAGATCAAGCTTTCTAATCATTACCATATGGAATAGGCTCCCAATTAGTAGCTTGAGTAGTGTCCCTATCATCATCTTCTGCATGTTTCTAAGTGGGATAAATGGCCAAAAAAATCCTAGAAAACTTATCTAGCACGTTCAATCAACCTATAGGTGGTACCCCCAAAAATATAGTTCAAAGGAGGAGGAGGAGTACCCCATCCATCTTACCCAATAGGGAAAATAGGTGTGGCTACCACCCTCACTACTGCCTAGGAGGGGAAATGTGCTAGTACTAGGTGCCATTGTGAGAGTGATGCCTGGAATGGTTATGATAATGCCCACCATGAGGTGGCCAAGGTATTATATCATCTAGTCTGGGATCCCTAGGTAGAGAAGGTAAATATTAAGACATTATACTAGGAGCATCTCTCCAGTGGGAGAGGATATCCTAAAGATGTCTAAGATCCATATCCACTTTATTGGCTTGGAATTGAATTTATAAAAGAAAATTGGAGATGATAGAAGACTTGTGTAAAGTATAAATATTATAATAAAAAAGAACATTATTAAACGCATTTTTTTATTTTTTTCCAAATCCAGAAGAGAATATTCACTCTGAAAGTATGCCAGACTTGGTGTATTTAAAAATCATCTAGGTTTGTCTCCAAGGAGTATGTGTTGCCAAATGAAGAATTCATGCTATAGAGGCCTAAAAAGATTATGGATCCAAATCTAGACCCATTAAGATTTGTAATAGTAACAAAAAAGATGAGGAAGAATCTCAAGGTGGCCATAGAAGGGGAAAGTAGGTAGGTGGACTTAAAGCTGGATGAGTCTTCGACCAATGGGGAAGCTTTGGTGCAGTATACACCAAGCATAATGAGCAAGCTTAGGATCTACATAAGCCCTCCAAATAGTGTTGAAGTGAAAGCTCCATGTTTTAACAAATGAGTGTAGCTCCTAGAATGAATTAAACTTGTCAACCATGGGCAAATGGGGGGAAATCCATACATAGACAAGCTGAGGAGTGTAATTGTGGAAAAGGGTCTCAACATACCATTTCTAGTCCTTATAGGATGACTGAGTAGAGTGGATCAAGATTTTATAGAGCATGGAAGTGAAAATGACATTGAGAATCTCTTGGTAGGACTCTTGGTCTATATTGGCTAACTAAAATTTAGCTTTCAACTCTTCTTAGGATAGCCAAGAGTGAGAACACCTATAGAATATATCTTGGATGGTATGAATTCCTCTGTGGTAAAGCTTGAGAGCATTCATCCAAGGGAATTCTACTAGGTGAAATTTATTTTGGGATAAAATGGGAGTTAGAAGAGAGCCCATTACAAAACAATAGAATCATTATAGAGCAATCATGGATTGATATTTTCCCAAGCCTTTCAAATGCTTTTGGTCATAAAGGACCCAATGATTTGGATGGGAGACTAAATTAAGAGTAAATTAGGGAAGTCAAGCTCTTTTCAGGACTTCTTACCCTTAGGAAACCCTAAGGAGATAAAGCGTATGAATAACACCTTCTAAGCTTCTCAGACCTCAATGTCCCACATAATCCATTTGACACATAAGGTAGTTCTTTATTGGGCTATGCCAATGAGCTCCATCCCTCCAATATCACGTACGAGGCAACAATATTCCCAAGCCACCATATGGTATCTTTTACCTTAAGGGGAATTGACCCAAATGAAATATCTAAGAAATTTATCTAACTTCTAGTAAAATTTCTTAGAAGGCACCCAACATGATGAGTAGTACATATGGGTGGACATAAGAATTTTTAAGAAAATTTAGAATTTTCTTGCTAATGAAAGAGACCTGATCACAAAATATTATAGCTTCTTAGTGATGAAAATGTATCAAAAACAAAGGGATGCCAAGAAATTTAAATATTTCATCATGTTGGATCCACTTCTAATCGAATTTAGTAGCCCATGCTAGCAGATAAAGATAAGATTGTCTATAGTAACAAGTTTTCTACCATTAGGTAGAAAGTGTCGAGACACTATAAGGAATTTTCCACACTAGTTTCATACTCAACGAGAGTAAGGAAGGTGTCATTTACAAAGTGGCCATTAAGTAGATGCATATCTTCATGCAGGTTCATAACATTAGGAGGGAGATAAATTCCCTTAACAAGGCCCCTAGCTTAGACATTACTAAGAAGATATCCAAAACCCTCAGGTGTAAGAACATACAAGGTGGGAGCCAGTGGGCACCCTTTATGAATAGAAAAAAACAAGCTAAATTTATTAGAGGTGATTTCGTTAATAGAGAGGATAGCTGAGGCATCTGATAAAAGCATCTAGATGATTTGGATGAAGATGGGCCCAAAGCCTAGAGTTCAAATCATGACTATAATAAATGGCCATTCAATGTGATCATAAGATTTTTCAAAGTCAATTTTGATGATCATAGCTTGTTTCTTAGACCATCTGGCCCAATACATGCCTTCCTAAATAGTAATGATGTTATCTAAAATATAATGGCTTCTAATGAAACTCATTTATTCTAGATGCAAAATGAGAGGTAGCATATTACCTAGCCAGATTGCAAAAGCTTTGGCATTGATTTTATAGGATACACTTAGGAGGGTGATGGGACACTAGTTTTAGATCAACTCAGGATCTCCTTGCTTAGGTATGAATTTGATATTTAATTCATTTATATTTTTACCTAGTGATTACTTGTGAAACACTTCTTGATAAACCTTATGCAAATCACTACCCATAATGTCCCAAAGAGTTTTATAAAATTTATAGGGGAAGCCATCAATGCTAAGATATTTGTAATTATCCATGTGAGACACTACCTCATGCAAATCATCAATAGTGAGGGGCATGTTGCAAACCACCCACTAGGTGGGAGTGAGTTTGCATGGCACCAGTGATAAGCATTATTGAAGGGAAGTTTCACACTTAGCAGAAGACACTTGAGCTTTGAACACTTATTTATAATGGTAGACAAAAGCTTTCATAATCTATAGAGTCTCTGAGAGTCTATTGCCATCCTTAGAAATGACTTATATTTGTTGCTTTCAATTCTTGGCTCACAACATTTGGAAGAACTCCTTAGAATCTTTGTCCCATATCTTAAGCTAATGAAGTATGGCTTTGACTTGGGCTCCCCAAGAATTGTAGTTGTATACAATTTAAATTCAATGTAACAAAGATGCAACTCTCAATTGCAAGATCTCATTAAAGGGATATTTTTCTAGGGTTAGAGCCATGTGGCTTAGCTTTGAGGAAGTATCAGAGTATAAGTGTCTCTAAATTTTGGCAAGCTAGTGGCCATAGATCTATAAAAAGTAAGAGGTCCTTCTGATGGCATCATCTCACTAAATAATCCAACTCGAATCTTGGGAAGGATGTTGATCTAAATTCCAAACTCTTAATGCATGCCACCATGGGCTCATGCTTGAGTAAGGAGGTGTTAAGGAAGAATTGTGTTTAATAAGGTAGTGATCAAAAATCTAAAAATATGGTAGGTCCTACACTAGAGGAAAAAAACATTAGCAAAAGAGAAGTACAATTGGTGGACATTATTACCCTATCTAGATACTTCAAAACTTGACCAAGGTCTTCTCTAAAATTAATCTAGGTGTACCAAACTCCATCTATAGGTCGATGATAAAAATTGGGTTCATAAAGGCCCCATTTATTACACATGTAAAACCATGCCTCCCTTTTTCTAGCTACCCACCTCATAGGCAAGTGGCCCATTTTGTCTTTGGGAGATGCCACCATATTAAAGTCACCACATATTACCCAATGGGCATCAAGGAGATCATCTACTATCCATCACCATAAATGGGTATGATCCAAGGCATAATTTGAGACATAAATAATAATAAATCTAAAATAGTGGCTTTTAATGTTAAAAAGAGCCCATACTAATTGGTTAGTGGAATCCACACCAAATTGCACTAAGTATGGCTACCAACTTGGAGAAATAAATGTGATCACCCATCCACATCCTGTGGCATGGTTTCTATGAAGAATGAAATTTTATTGCCAGATGGAATTACTAATAGTCATCAATAAAAAAATCCACCACCTTGACTTCTTACAAATAGAGAATGTCCATCTTGAGAAACTTCCTTCTAAAATCATGCAAAATAGACTTGCATTTTGGGTTTGTGATACCCTAAACATTCCATGAAAAATAATTAATAGATGATGGGTGTCAAGGGACATGTCCTCCAAGTCTATCCCTTCAAGGACATCATATCAATTTTATAGAAAGTGCCCACTATTAGAACTCAATAAATCATCAAATTGCTTCCTCACAATAGGTTCAACCTGATACTCTCCTTCCTCCACCTCATCACTCCTCCGAGGAGGGATATGAGAGAGTTTGGCCATATCATTCTAATCAAGAAGTGGAAGAGTGGCTAGTTGTGAGTCTAAAAATCTAAAAGAACTGAGTAAAGAGGTCTCAAAACCTTGGGATAAAATGTTAATTCTAAAGGGGTGTCAAATATCTTGGGATTTTTGACTAATTTTGGGGCTTCAACCAAGGATGGATCTTTCTCAACAAGAGCCTAGTCCTAAAAGACATTAATTGAAGACAAATTGCCTCCTTTTGGAGCAAAAACTATGTTTTCAGATTTGAAGTGAGTGTTCTTCTTCCCTACCATGGTCCATCCATCCTCAGATGGTTTCTTTCTAGATTTAGGAGGGGGTTTGGGGGAGATGATTAGTGGTTGGACACATTATTATGAGCCAATTAAAGGGGAAAATCCCTTATCTTATGGTCTATGTCTAGGTAATGAAAGTAAGTGTTAGGCAAGTTGATATATAAGACTCACTAAGAGTGCCTCACATCCTCGACTTGGATTTCTGCAAACTCCTTGAGGTCCTAAGAGAGGTCTACTTCTACAAAGACCCTTTTTTTTAGTCTTGATAATTAGAACTAATTATGTTCATGATAAACCACATGGCCTATGGATGATGTTATCTAGTGAATAAAGAGACAATAGGGGAGTGGAAGACCTAAAAATTCAACCCAGACTAGGAATTTAAGAGCTGTGTGCTCTGAGACCATAAAGTCTCATGTCCAGGTGGAGAGAACCATAAGTGAATTCCTAACATACCAAGAGGTAGACCTATGAAGGATTCCTCTTGCATGGGAAGGGTCAGAGAAGAAAAAGAGAAAAAGCCTTTAGTCATATTTTGGATGCTCTCCAACTTAATACCATGATCTACCTAGTGAGATTGAACCCAAGAGACCAAATCATAATTTTATAGGGGATTATCCTAGCAAAATATCCTATCAAACAAATTTCTCTAACCATTAACATGCATAATTAAATTCAAGAATAGGAAATATAACATCAGGTTCTAAAGCATTACCTCATGGTATACCTTTAGTACAAACTTCCTAAGGCACTTGTATGGGGCCACTATATGATGCTCAACCATTCTTCTCCACATTTAAAACAATTGGGATAGACTGAGGAGAAGTAATTATAAAGGTTGGCCTTTCCCATAGGTGAGAAACCCTAAAATGGTAATAAATGCAAACCTATAGGTGACTAAGTCCGTACTATGACACAAGGATTGGTAGGTACAAAAACAAAGGCCAACTCAATGGTATGCATGGAGGAAACCATAAAAGAGCTAATTCAACCTAAATTCGATATTCAAGAGTTGTTCAAAAGCCCCAACCCAGATATTTGACTATGAACATTTATGCCAAATTATCCTTAAGCAACCATTAAAAATATAGACATGAAAAATGAATTCAAACTTTAAAACTATTATACATGTTTTACTTCTCCAATCAATGTATCGTAATAACCTAGAATTATTTTTGAACAAGATGTGCTTCCTGAAAAAATTTATGTAAAATATCAATATTATCATTAAAAATAATTAAACTGATCATTATTCAAACCAACTCTACTTCTAAAAGAGAAACAAAAATATCTAAAACCAATCTTCAAAAAATGTCTTATGCTAAATAAATTGTATATGCATAACTGAAAAAACATATTATGTGTAATTGAAACTCTTAAAGAATACCTAAAAAACCAATAATTTCATTTTCGACATCAATTTCAAACCATCAATGAAAACCATATATCATCCATGTTATCAAACAAATTTTATATCACCAAACGATGAAAAGAGTCACTATAAAAATATTCTCCCAAAATTTATTTACAAAATAAATTGTTTATGCATGACTGAATAACCATTATGTATATTCAAACATTCAAACTTTTTTATAAATAATATGTTATATGTAGGTAGAGTTTAATAATAATATCATTGAAACTAGTTCATCATATATCCATTATATATTACCAAAACCCAAATGTAATATGACAGTGAATTGAATGAGTACAACTAAGAATTCAACACAAAGCAACTTATGAATACCATACTGAAAATTAAAAAATGTTGTATGAAAAGTAGTAAATTCTTCACAAATTTATAAATAACATCCGTTTATAACCCCATCAGAGTAACCATAGGATAGTATGACTGTATATGAATGAACAACTTAAACTAGTCATTCACATATTCATTTTTAGCCATAATAAAAATAATATTTATACAAAATGTAATCATATCTTCAAAAACATATCACTCATTGACAACCCAGAATTAATTATCTAAATCAAAAAAATTGTGCTCAAATGGATTCTTATCACAAACCAAAATATGCATGTATGATGAATTAAACCATATGTTATATTTAAATCTAAATCTTATGCCAAATTAAAATAATTAAAATAGAGATAGTCATTCTTTTCATCACTTTTTCCCAAATAATTCCATACCTAAAAAGGTTGATTGGTGTATCTTTTCAAACTTATAATCCATTTTAGAAAACAAAAAAAATATTTTATCAGGCTATACTTTGAAATATCAACACCCAAAGACCATTTGAAGGATATTGTTAAAATACATGCACATGTAGACTTTGACCATTAAACCAAAGGATTATGAACCTTTCATGAAATTATCATCTACTGTAGATACAAATATAGAAACCCAAAACTAATATCAACTAAAAACCTTCAAGTTTCTAAATTATCCTAAATAAACACAATAATACTTAGCATGCATCATATTTCACAGAATGAGAGTATAAAATCCAAATCATATCCATTTATAGATATTTATAAACAAACTTAAAATAAATAAGAGCTTTAAAGTTCCATCCCATAATGCTTGAAATAAAAATAGTAAAATAAATATGAATGTGTCAACATTATGGTTTGAGAAGTAAAACAAATTAGAATTTTCCATGATAATAATAACTATTATATAGTTAACATACCTTGATTTAAAATAAAACCACATTCAAAAAGCTCATTTAAAGCTCAATCCCTTTCTTCCTTATACTAGCAGAGCTTTGATTCTACCTGAAAGCTTGCAAAATGACTAATCAAATACAAATAACCACCCTTATGTACTTTATGGACTTTCATTAATAACTCATGAATACTTGTTCAAACACCCTTTATTATTAAATTTTGCACTGACTAGTTTAGTGGCACGACCAAATTTACCACATCACTACCAAACATAACAATTACTAACCTTATTTCCAATTACCTCACCAATGATCTAAAACTAATACACTTACTTCAATATTTACTACAATGTAATCTCTAGGATTATAATAGATCCCAAAGAAATACTACACAAAATCTTCACCATAAAGCTTTAACTTCACATTACTTGAAACCTCCACGGTGGAACCACCACTATACTGTAGTTGAGTTTATCCTTGATTTCAAACCATAATATCAATTGTGATTAAAATATACCATTGAATTAATCACTTAACAATTATATCATGGTAACAATATCATCTTATAACTTAACCCCTTTGATTTTAGCATTTAGATCTTAGTTATTCATGTGAAAAATTAGGAAAAGTTAAAGTTTAGTGAATGCATTTAAGTCTTATATCAAGAATGTAATGCTTTTAATTATTGTCATTACACAATAATAATCTATTTCACATATGTAATTGAATCTGATATCATAATCAACATTATCAATCATGTCTAGTAAACCTCATGGGTCTAAAGACTAAACTAATGAATTCAAATCTAAAATTTGCATAAGAGATTTTTAAATGTGTCTTTACACCTTTCACTAATCTATCTATTCATGTAAAATAGATAATATGATGCAATTTATTTATATGTGTCCATCAAAATAGATATAGTTGCATCATTTTTAATTGAAAGTGGACAAATGAAATCTCACAACTGCCATGATTCAAACCAAAACAAAACACAAAAACAATTTTCAATCTGCATATTTGATCATATAAATTTTTTAATGTATTTAGTTAGTCACCATTTATAATTTTGAAACCACTTTTTAACATTTAAGTAATTTTTTTTTATTAAATGTGATATCCATTAATGATTATCTAACATAAGACTACATATTCAGAATGAAAGCAAATGACTTAGCCCCCATAAGTAGTTTTAGATACCATGACCCTAAGTCATTAGTATGGAAATATGTCTAAGTAAATTCAAATTTTTAGAAAAAGGGAGAGGTGCCAAAAATAGTCATAATAGAGTGGGGATGACCTCTCCTGAGGGTACAAGTGGTTGGTAACTATCTTCTAGTATAACCAATAACATGGGATTATATAGGTGACATGGTGGATGTTATGGAAATGATACCTATGTGACATGATGGGGTCAATCCAAGCTGATATGGTTAAGGCATCTTAGACCTCAACATCTAGGATAACACTAGAAAAGAGTGATATCAAGGTTGGTATTGGTATATGTTCCATTAAAGGTACATACCCAACTTGGTAGTGACATGTGCATGTCCTTAATAGGTATTATAATAGGGTTTATAGGTTATTATGTAGCACATTGATGAATAATAACTATAAGTTATAGTGTAAAATATTTCACCTTTATCTATATAGTCTAGGTTAGATACTAAGATAGGGAGTAACTGGCCATTTTTGGCCCACATACGAATCTTGTGCCTAGATAGATTAGGTTGCTAATGGATGAGTAGATGAACAAATATTCTAGATGGAATGAGTGGGCCAAATATATCATGAAACTTGCAAAGATTTTGAAACAATTTAAGTTCACTTAAAGTGTAGCTTGTCCAAATTCAAAAAAATAGATCTCCATGGTGGTCATAACATTTAGGTTCATGGACAAGCTTGCACAAGCCCCAAGAGCTCATTTGTGCCTTAGAAATTCATGTAAAAGGTCAAGCATAATCCTAAGTGAGCCAGACTATCACCAAGACATCACATAGGAACAAAAAAACTAGTTCACTTATGTTCTTTATAAGTCCACTTAGAAAACATTGATAGTTAAGATATTGCAGTGCCATGGATTTATTCATTCTAGGAACATGCTATTCAAGTTTCTTATCTATGTCATATTTCTAGATCAAGTTATAGAGATTCAAAGTTAGACCTTTAGAGTAAGATGTTCATGCAAGCATCAAGTTTGAGCTTTATAAAGTGATTGTTTGGGATCAAAAGGCCATTAATACGTTTAAAGTTAATCAAGATATAACAGTTTGCATGAGATTACATACTGATACATTTGATATAATGATTCATGCTAGATTCAAATGAGTCAAAAGGTCCCTAGGTTAAATCCCTTAAAGAGCTACAAGTTGGATAGGATCTGATGGTGCATATCAATTAGATAGAGATCTAATGATATGAGTTCAACTGATAGGAAAGTGGGTCTAGGTAAATCAATTATCAATGCTGATTCATGCATTATGATCCAATGGTGTGATATGAGTCAAAAGGTCATATAGATCAAGAGATCACCATATGGCACAAGTACTAAAGTTGATAGACTAATAGTAGATCCTAAAATCAATTGTGAGGCTACCAAGTGGCACTAACTTAGAGAGAGATTAAAAAGTCAAAGGTAGATCAATGACTCATGGTCATTCATACTGAGTAGGATAAATGGTATGATATGGGTCAATGAGTTAATGATTTGAACTAGTATCAATGACCAATGAAAATAAAATTTTATAAGCCAAGATCAGTTTTTGACCAACAAACATAGGTCTTATAGGGTCATTCCATCACCATTAAAGCTCATTCAAGCACCATTAAAAGGCCACAATTATGCAGTCAAGTATAAATAATATAAAGGAATTCAATTAAGGTTAAATATAGACCTTTGGTTTAGAGATTTTTAGCATATGGGGTCCATTCTATAACTGTGTCTACCATTCTTTAAAGGAGACCTATACATAATGAGCCCTTGGTTTCTATAGATGCTCAAAGGCAAAAATAGGTCTTTTAAACCTAATGGAGATCAAAAGGATATGCATTTGATAAATATACATCAATGTATGTGACTATATTAAACCAATAAAATAGATTTGTTTTCCATCTATAGAAGGGATCTAGTCTAGATTTGATCGAAGGTAGTTATTTGTTATTATTGAAAAAGCTCATTATCCTTCAGCATGGCCATATTTTCAACAAATATCTGCCTAAAATGCACAAAGCCATGTTTCTATCATAACCATGAGCATGAAGTTTTGTACTCAAGTGAGAGATGGTGTGAAGGATAAAAAAGGTCTAGTGTTAGGAACTGCATCTAGGAGCATTCAATGCATTCTTAGGGCTTTATGGGGATTTTCAACTTGGTAAGCCATGTGTAGTGTCCTAATTGATCAAAAAAGTGGTAAGGCTTTCATTGCATTAAAAAGGTGGAAGTTCAATCTCAATTAAGGACCAGGATGGTGTGTTCCCTTTCTAATGGGGTGTTCCCACTTTATTTTTCTCTCCCTTCTATATATCCTGGTCTCAATCCCATTGAAGGGGTTCTTGGCTCTTAAAAAAATTAATTCTTTTCTAGGATAAGAATACTCATTGAGAATATTTCAAAAGTTTTCTCATTTAACTTGGTTAAACCCTATCAAAATATTGTAAGAACTACATTTTGAAGGAATATGATCAACTCTTTGCCTATCTCTTATCTTTAATCAATGCTTAGTATGATTGTGTATGGAAAATTTGTGAAGGGTATTATTCCTAGTTTACTATCCTTATACTTACCTCTTTGAAGGTGTTTTCAAGCTAACTTACAGGTCTATACTATTTTCTACTTGGAACCTCTTCTATGAAAAATTTATGAAACTAGTGAGATTGTGAGATTGAGCAAACCATAGTTGTCTTTTGTTGATCCAGTGTGTGTTCAATCTTATATGAGTTTACATTTAACTTTGGTGCATCACTTGTTTAGCCTTCTTAGGATCCCTTATCTTATTTTTAATAATTTCCAATGTGAAGTATTAGTTTAACATTATTTTAGGTGAGCATCAAGAGGAATCCATCCTTCTTGGGAGGTTCATCCCCACCATAGGTGACCCACAACATGGGGTTATTCCCATTATGTATCTCAATTGGAGGTAGCCTAAAAAAATTTCCACAAGGGTGAAAATTGAGTCTAAAATATCTAGGATGGGGACTCATATGGGGATGGGGATGGAGGATAGTTTCCCACCCCAAATTAAGAGACTATATATGTGATGGTAGGGGTTTATGGCTAGGGGAAAAGTGAGGTGGGTCCATCAAGACCTTCTAGATTAGTAGAGGGTCAAGATCTGATAAATAAACTATAAAGGGAGATCATGAATATATTGACTAAGAGTTCAAGTTTAGAGTAGGATGTGGTAGCATTATGTGTTAAGTTAGAGACAGCCTATGGTGATGCCACAAGACTACAAGGGATCATCACGGAGTGAGATACACCTATGATAATATTGAGAGGAAAAGTGGCCTAGATAATAATAGTACATGGGTAGATTACAATGAAGGATTCAAATCTAATGACTTCTATGGGGAGTATGATAAGACTCAATCAAAGTGAAACTGAGACTAAGTAGACATTTAAAGGTTCGATGGGGAGAGAGGCATGGTATGGTAAATTTTTATCGATAGGGTTTGGACAAGGCACTAGATAATATAGTACAAGAAAATGATGATGCCCTATGGGAAAAGGATGGTGGCCTGTGGGTAAAGGATGAGGTTGGGTATTATCAGAGCCTATATGAGTCAATAATGCCATTAGGAGGCAAATAACCTAACTACAAAGAAAACACTCAAATCTAGAGGTCTAGTCATACATCTAGATCACATTGCACTTTTATTTTAGAGAGATTTATGGGGCTGCCACCATAACGACCACTAGCGCTTGGTATAATATAGATATTTGATCAAACTCCACCTAGATACGATTAGATTTAGAGCTAATCTTTTGATTTTATCTCTACATTTTTTATATTTTTGGTGATATATATGTATATCTTGATGTATAGACATTCATTTTGAGATGTATACAAACATGTATTTTTTATCACCCAGTTTATATAGACTCTAATATTTTTTTATATATATGATGCAATTTTTTTATTCATGGATGTTGGCACATCTTTTAGATTAGATTTTTCATATTAATGTGGATAAATTATTTATTTTCCATGATTTTATTGTATTTAATTTACATGCTGATGTTGTACATGATCTAGATATCAAATGTGGTTGATGTTTTAAGATGTTTGTCATTTGATCATGATGCTTAGATGTTTATGACTAGTTTTATATGCCAATTTTTGAATATTCACATCCTAATTAACATAAATATAGCCATGTTTTTAAATTATTTTGTTTTGATTATGTAAAATCTAAAGATGTTTTTGATATTGTGTTGTCATTTAGCAAATTTAAACCATCTCATGGGGGATAATTTAATCTTGCAAAAAAGTGATAAATGAGTATCCCTATAACTTGATTGTTTAGTTCTAAAAATAGTAATATGTATCATAATATAGAAAAAAGTCATGATAACAATGTTTTCCATCTATGTAGGGACTAGTATATATGCAAATACTTAAAAAATAGAAATCAAGATATGAAAAATCAAGACCTAAGTGTAATCATAATGCACTAAAAAACACACCATAAAATAAATGGATGCACTTGTTAACAACTTAATATCAGAATATTGATAATCAATACACAAGTGTAAAAAAATGCACCAAACAAAACAAAATAAAATAAAATAAAATCAATACTATTGAAAAATAAGTAATAAAAATAAAAAAGATAAACAAACAATAAACAACAAGCATAATGAAAATAACAAACAAACAAGTAATTTGAGTGAATGTGAATGTAGAAATGAGACATTACTCTTGGTGATATTACCCCAAGTATATGGAGTACTATCTAAGATAACATTCCAAATTAGACAAAAATGAGGAATAGAAGAATCAAGAAGGTGCAATTGAGATGACTTTATTTTCCCCATGCAACTGAATGTTTCGTACATAGTTAATGTAGACCATCAGGGTAAATGTAATTCTCCCTAGAATGGGAAAGAAGAAAAGTGATGCTAATGAATAGAATAAAACTAATTAAATATAAAAATAGGATTGGTTCACTTAAACAAAAAGAGCATAAATAGGCTCACAAAATTATGAGAGTGTCAAAGATAAAGAGGGGAAAGTAAAAATAAGAATGATAATGGATGAGTTAACTTGAGATAGCCCATTTAGTCAAGCGGTACCTACATAGTCTATGTGGACCTTAGTCCGATATAGTTATCCCATAAATGGGAGTGTAATTAATGGATAATCTATTGATTAAATTGATCATTTTAAAATTAAAAATAATCACCCAAGATACAAGCTAACAATTGAAGAAATGGGATAACATGGTGAGAATGACCTATTTTTATTGAATGAAACGAAGATATCATGGCATGAATAAAAAGGTAGTTTACCTATGAATTTTTAAATAAAAATTAATTGATGTATCTACATGATACTCAAATAGTTATATTTACAATAGAACCAATAGGGAAATCCAATATTTAACAATATAACCAATTATGCAAACGGTTCTATGACTTTACATCTCTTTTTAGGATTTGCTAATTTTTGAATGTTTAATTTTTTTTTGAATTTTTTTTAATGTTTTTTTAATTTTTAAAATAGTATGAAGGGTGGAATATAGATAAATGTATAATTAACCATATATCAAATGAAAAAAACCTTGGGTAGGGGGTCAAACAATAGATAAATTAACTATAATGGGGCATGCTTGAAAAATGGGCATGGATATAAAAGGGGAAACATGAAAGGATTATTGTTCCATAGAAATACTAAAGTGTAAAATAAATACCCTTCAATATAAATGTATTCAATTTAAAATTAATGGGATGGAATGGGATGCAGGAGCACCAAATAACTAAACTAAATTGTGCCATGGATGACCAAGTAGGGAAACCATGCAAAAATCTTATTAATGTTCTAAAATTCTACTTATAAGGATGGATTGATGATGACCAAATCTGAAATGCTTGTTGAAACTTTCATTGAAGCCATGTTTGGCACATGTAGGTCATAATCAAGATTAAGAAAGGAAGAGGAAATTGAAAAAAGACAATAACCAAATTTGGAATGATAAATGAAAGGGAGGGGAAATAAGACACATGAAGAGAATGACCCCAAGCAAGGTCCTTATAGACAATGTTCAACCAAGTGAAGCATGAATGCTTGAGATGCATAGTGTTCATGGGATCGTTGATCTTATATCCTTATGTTATAGTTAGCCTATACACCCTAAAACCATAATTTATAGTGTTAATGAAAGGTCCTAGCTAGTTAGGCTCAATCTTAACCTTCTTATCACACTCTACATTAGTATTTCTCTAATTATGTTTTAGGACAAGATCATGCCGTATGCACTTAAATTTGCTCACCTACATTATTATCACTAATATTCCTATTATTCAACACTAATTTTACCTAATCTAATTTATTTCACTAATTTATCCCCCATTTATAATTATTTATCTAATGTCCCCCTTTCATTATTCATCATCTACTAACCTTGTTCTATCCCACTTCATCATTAATTTATCCAAAATCCCTATTATCCCATCCTAATCCCACTTATCTATTATTTGGAAATTTTAAATTCTCATGACCCACCTACTAGGCCTATCCCTGAGCTCTCCTACACCCCTACATTCTCTAGAATTCCATAACCACATATATAATCCATCCTTAATCATGATTAACCCTCCTAAAGAGATTATAGAGGTTTTTACATTTATAAACTTCTCTCCTCTAAAATCCTCCAAGGAATTTTAAATTCCTTAGATAATCCTCATCCATTGATCTTCTCAAACCAACTTTTTCCACCATTTATTTTCCCTCCTCTTTCTATTTAAACCAACCCATCCCTCCATGGAAACCAACTTGAATTCTCATGATATCTCCATGCCAAAAGAATCTAAAGCATCCAACTTATAAATTCATAGAAAATCCATGTCCATGAATCCATAATCAAACATCAACAATCAAGCATCACCATATTAAAAATCTTAGTCAAGGTAATCAATCCAATCCTTTCATTTTGCATTCGTTTGATCATGATTTGGAGAATTTATCTTTTAGGATGAAATCCAGGTATGAATGTTTCATTTTACTTTCCATTTTATTCCTAATTGGCTCTAAATATTAATAGTGGATTTATATTTTGAGTAGATTTATATTAATCACATAATCTCAAATCCATTGTGCTCAAAATTTATATCTCACAATTGGCGACCATGGTGGGAGCTAGGCTCCACTTGTACTAATTTTATTGAGTTTCAAGTGTGTTTAACTAAACTTAAAGGACATATCAAAGGAGAATAGGTAGCCATAAATTTACATATTTATTGTATATAATATTTTATATATTTTGACTTGTGAGTAGAAGCTGGAAGTTTGTTTCTAGTTGACTAAAATTAAAACCTATAACTGATGATTTATGATGATTTTCATGACTAGTATTAATAACTAATGTAGTTACAAATCTATTAATCAATTGTTATTTCACCTATTTTTTCTAAATTGAAACAACCATTAGATGTTTTTATTTAAACTAATCATTATTTTTATTACACAATCATTTTACATTTTTATATTTTATATATAAACCCATTTAAACTAATAATTGATAACAGTCAGAATATTTGAAGTTATAGACAAAACAAATATTTTATTTCTTTCTAATTTGTATGATCAATCCAAGTGGATCAATTTGTTTCATGAATGATATACAATCATAAATTTTCACTTTCTTTGAGGTATTCTATCAAATGGCTCACACTCACCTTGTAGGATTCCACATTTTGTGCATCCATCTAGCATGACTCCAACAAAGTCTAATTTCAATTATGCTCTATTTTTGAAATTAGGTGAAGTTCTACCAATACCATTATAATATATGCCACTATGGTAGGCTTAGTTAATATTTCCCTCACCCATCCACTAGGCATTTTACTTATCTATTCAATCAAACATCATAAAAGCATCCAATTTACCCTCCATAAGTCCTAAGAATTATCTAGAAAGTAAGTGGTAGGCATCGATGTTGTACTAGTAGTACTTTTGAAAACCTAATTCATTGTATCAAATGTTTTGGTGGAAATTATATCTGGGTTTATGCATCAAAATATTACCGTCAATGAGATTTTCATTTGCTATAAGACATCCTCAACAATATTGTTGGATAGTGAACCATTGAACATTACTAGGCTAGTTTATTACCAAGGCATATTACCATAATCCCAGCCTATGAAGATTTTCAAGTACATTGTGTCATGTGTCCTTAGTAGCATTTATATCAGACCTATATAGGTGGCATAACTCTCATTTAAGATGTGTCCATAAAAAATAATTAAAAATCACCTTCCTTTATAGTTATGAGTATAGAGCATTAATTGAAAAAAAATAGCAAGGATCTCCAATTGGGTATGCCCAGATCAATCCCTGACCTTTCTATTGAAAAAAAATTAAATAAAGAATTAGTTTAATGGATTGAGCCATTTTTGTAAGCTATAGTCATTTTAAAGTTTTTCTTGTTTGTGATGCAAAACTAATTAAATGCTAAGTAATGTAACCTGAACATACTCTTGACTAGATAGTAGGTGTAGTAAGTAAGTAAACAAATAATTAGTCTTATTTCTAATATTAAATTCTTAGTCTTACTTTGTAGTAATAATTTTTTTAAGCTTTTAGGTCTATGGTAAGCATAGTATGTCATAAGCCTAAAAAATATGTTAATTAAATATTTATTTCATCATATTAATAATAAAAAAACCATATCATATGAGTATAAATTTTAATACCCATTGGTAATATGATCATCGAAGGCCATTTTTCAATTGACTACTAATTATTGGTCTTGTAGGTTACCTCTTTTTGAGTGCCAAAGTCAAACTACTAACCATGTGCTTATAGGCTGCCTGTCAGAAACTCTTTTTGGCACTTTAAAAATCATTTGTATCATTTTGTATTTTATATATCATTTTCACCATTTTTTCATGTATGTATATATAGAAGCCTTTAGCCATAGTAGGTGCCTCACTGCCAGAGTCAATATCAAATCCTAAGTATTCATCATTTGCAAATGGGGTTGAGAAGGTTTGGTTAATTATATAATGGGTCACTGATCTATAGCCTAAACCATAAAGCCATTTGATGGTGAAAGAATTGAGTTACACTCCATTGAGTTTAAGAATCATAGAGTTGTGGTTTGTTTACTTGTGTGTGTGTTATGTTAGACTAGTGCTATTTGTGAATCGAGTCAACCTTTTCACCCAAACCTATATACCTATCTAGGTATTTACTGTACCCAACTTGTATATTATTTCTCATCATATCTATAAACTTGTACATCCTTATCCCATCATATCTCCTTGAAAATCATTGTTATCATCTTATTATATCATTTTCATTGTCCTATCCCATCCCAAATCTTGTCTTCATCCCTTCATTTACTACATCCCCATAACCTAAATTTTGTCTTATACATACTTATCTCATCACCCTCTTGTACATAATTTTTACATCTTTCTAGTCACATTCTATCATTAGACCCTACCCATCACTTACATATCCTAAATCATATATCATCCACATCTTATCCTAAGTCCCTACCTCATCACTTGTCTTGACCTTATCTTCATCCCCTCCTAATATAATGATCTCCAATCATAATTGATCATCCCCCATGACTTAGATACCCTAACCATCATCTTATATATCCTTATCTTACCCTCTTATACATATCATTATTGTCTTTTACAACCTTCTAGTCACATTCTATCCTAGACCAATCCATAATTAATCATACCCCCATTACCTACATATCCTAATAACATCTTGTTTCATCTACCACATCTTATCCTAAGTCCACCTATTATTTATTTTGACCTTATCTTCATCACCAATTTATTCTATTCTTGTTGGCTACTTAGGTCATATATGGGTCCACACCATCCCCATCTCATCTTACCCCCTTCATCACTTCATCATCACCTATCATCATAATTGTCATTATCATATCATCCAATCACCCTCATCATATCATCCTATCCCATACCATCTTAAGAAATTTGGTCTAAGGCTCTTGATCTAGTCATATCATCCATATTATCCTATCATCTTATCACTTGTCATCTGATCTGATATCATACCTAGTAAATATCATGTTAGCATCTTATTACTTTGTCAGTTTCAATCTAGAAAACCCATCATCAATCTAATCATAACTAGTCCAATAATCTTGCCTATTAATAACTAGCAACCCATCCAATCATCCTATTTCTAGTTTAAATCTAGGTACCCATCAAATCCCTAATCCTTTTTCTATCTTGATAACTAGATGTTGTTGATAGGTGGTTATCACCTATTATGCTATTGGTTCAAAATATAAGCCTCATCATATATCATCTCTATAAAATTTCATCAACCTCCTCATCATCATCACCTACCATAATAACTTGGTCCTTCTATATCTAATCCTTAATCTACCATCATCCATATTTTATAAACTATCCTCATAGATTTAGACCTGATTCAGGTAGACCAATACATCTTGGCCAATAAGGATGACATCCTTTTGTGATATCTAAAAATGTATGCTCGCTTACCTTCTGACCTTGATCCCATACATCCCAAACCAACATCTCATATCTTTCCCCATCATCAACCCTCTATCCCATTAAAATTAATACCATAGTTCCTTGATGCAGTCACCATAATCAATTTATACATCAAAAATAATAAATATGAATTCCTCTTACAATTATGGAAGATGGGTGCATGACTTCTCAATGATGCTAAGCCCAAAATACTATGACCCTCCCCCAAGTAAGCTTCTAATCAATCCTCATCACTATCTAATTCCATTTCACTATCTAATTCCATTTCATAGCATTGGCACTAATACAAGTCCTATCTGCATCAAGATCATGTTCAACATCAGTATCTAAATCAGATTCCTCATCATCCCTCATAGACTTTGATGACTATGCTTACCCTTTTGAAAATACCTCCAATTTAGATGATAATATGTCACTAGGCATAGCTTTTGAAGATATAAATTAGGATGACAAAGTCACAACCAAGTTTTTACAAGCTTTATCTGTCAAAGGTTTTTAGAGTAGATCTGATCCTACTTTGGATATGTATCTTTTAATAATTCTAGGTGATCCTTTTGAGATTATCAAAGATACTTTCATCAATGTTGAAGGTATGGATCCTAGTGACCTTTATGAGGACTATGATGTCCATTATCCCCTTTATCCCTCACATAACATTAGTCATCCACCTCACCTCCATAATCCCTATATCTCACTTAATCTGGGGATGAATAGGAACATGCATCATTAGATTCCCTTTCGCATTCAATACCATATGCCCCAAATACAAAGATACAAGAACCTATTCTAAAAGTCATAAATCATGATAAAACCATTTTTGATCTTATCCATCAAAATCAAGCAAAGTCAAATCATTGGTCTAATAAAAAAATAACTTTTCCTAATGAGTCCCAAAATCAAGCACTAGGGGAATATCAAAATCAAAATAATCATTATATATCAAGTCAAAAATCAATCTCCTCTAGTGAAGCCCAAAATCAGGCACCAGGGGGCAATCAAAGTTAAATCCAATCAAAAAATAAATTTGAAAATCATATTGCCAACCATCCTCTTAATGTTTGGATTAAAGAATCAATAAATCAAAAGGTTTTAGATCATGTAGTTGCATGACAATAATATAAATAATCCCCTCTACCATATCCAATGGTGTATGCAAGTATTGAACCCCATTTTCATTCCCCATCTCATCATATCAACCATCTTGATCATATCCCTATTTCATATGCCATATCCCATCATCACATTCATGGAATACCCCCATCCAGACCATATCAAAAATTCTTTGGCATCATTTTCCCTTGTAAGGGTTAAAAAGATACATAGTTTAAATATTCAGAGGACATTAAATCAAGAATCAATAAATGCCACCATGGCATGATCCTAACATCATCCATATCTAGAATAGTTTTTGGCTAAATAATCTATCAAATATTCACACCTTGTATCTCACCCATCAAATGATGAATCAAGATGAAAACAAATAGTCTTCTGGTGTCTTAAGCAAGTACCATGATGAAAACCAATTTTCAACATCATGGTAAAATGATCAATTATCCAAATTATGCCTTAACACTTGGGGTAAAAACCCATCCATCCCTTGTCCATTATCTCCATCCATTATTATTACCCATAATCCATCATCATGCATCGTATTTTGTCCCTTCTTCCTTCTTTTCTTAATCTTCATAAGGATGTTGAAGGTGTCTTGAAAAATGTTTTGAAATCATCTTTGCATATCCTCCAATGGACACTCAGGAAACTAGCTATATGGTTCTTTCACAATTTGGTCACTAACACATCCCTAATACCTTCTTCCTTAGTTTTCATCCCCTTTTTCTACCTCACCATCATCCTCTTTTCATTCATCCATTAGTCCATCCATCTTTATCTTGGTTACTAGGCTTGGTATTCCATTTACTAGTAACCCCATTTGTATAGTGTACTTACATATTCCAAAAAGCCCTAAATTGAAAAATGTAAAATAACCTAAAAATCATAAAAATTTGAAAAATACAAAAATATTCCATGATATCTTGTCTTATGCCCGATCCCCTAGTTTCATCCATCTCGATCCATCTCATATTTTCCCATTTTTGTATACCACATTTAGTCTCAGAACCCAATCAGAATGATCACCCATCTCTCCATCTCTTTAATCTCATCTTTTTGACTATGCATTATTGACATGCATCACTTTGTCAAATAATTTAATCTATCACCCCTTACTTCTATATCAACACATTTTCACACCTAGCACCCATCCAATCACTCTTTTGTTGGTATGAAAGGTATTTGATCCCATCACCTTGCAGTGCCTTTTTCATACCTAGCACCCATAAAATTACATTTTACTAGTATGAAAGTTATTTAATCCCATCATTATCCCCTCTTCTTTCTAGATTTGACTCTTGCAAGACCTTGTGTGTTGGTAATCCTTGGTCATCACTTTTATAAATAACCTCAGTTGGACTCTTTTTGATTTGATTTCAAGACCAAATCAATATGCAAATACATTCTCCCATCATCCATCCTTCTATCCTAAAATAGGTGAAACATATTAAGCCTAATCCCAATCATCATCATTAGACTAACTAAGTCTCTCCTAAGTCTACAATCACCTCATGATAATCCTAGTCTAGTCCATCACCTAATCACTCATCCCATCATTACACCAGATAGTGTACAACCAAAGAGATTCTAGAGGTTTCTACCTCTAGAATCTTCTCTCTTCTAGAATCCTCAAATAAATTTTAAATTACTTGGATAATCCTCATCCATTGATCTCCTCAAACCAAATTTTAATCTCCACCATTGATCTTTCCCTCCTCTTTCTATTTAAACCAACCCATCCCTCCATGGAAACCAACTTGAACTGTCATGCTATCTCCATGTCAAACAAATTTCAATAATCCAACTTATAAGTTCATAGCAAATACTTGTCCATGAATCCGTAATCAAACATCCAAAATCAAACATAACCATGTCAAAAACATGAGTCAGGAAATCAATTCAATCCTTTAATTTCACATTTGTTGATCATGATTTTGAGCATTTAGCTTTTTAGATGAAATCTAGGTATGAATGTTTCTTTTACCTTTCCATTTTATTCCTAATTGGATCTAAATTTTGATAGTGGATTGAATTTTTAAGTAGATTTAGATTAATCACATAATATCAAATCTATTGTGATCAAAATTTCTATCTCACACACCCTCTTTAATTTTTCTTGTGATGATGTGCTTATTATAAATATGTCATACCTAATTCTTATATGTCTTAAGGTTACTAAATGCAGCTAATTATTTCTCATTCAATAGCTCTAGGTATTTTAGTCTATCCACTCTATAATCCTTATCATAAATGATACCATAAAATGAGATACATATAGAGATAAAATCAATCTCAATTATTTAAATGGATTCGATCCCAAAAATTGATTAGGGGGTTGAACATGTACGAGTGTAGACATTGGTATGATAATACCAAAGTGTATGAACTAATTTTAAATTTCAAAATTGGACATATTTATTAACTATATTCTTAAGTATTTTGATAATGGTTTAATTAAATTCTTCATCTTGACCATTATCTTGAGGTTAATATGGCATAAACCATATATGTTTAATGTGGAATTTTGCACTAGGTTTTTCACATCCTTACTCTTAAATGAATTTAAATTATTAGATATAATGGAAGAGGGAAGACCATAATGGTATATGAAGTGGTTTAGGATGAATTTTTAAATCTACTTTCTAATTATGTAAGTGAGATAGATTTCCTCAACCCACTTAGTGAAGTACTTGGTGATAGTTAGGATATGTTTGTGTCCATAAGTAGAAGTGGGGTTTATTGTACCAATGAGAATGATCTCCCATGAATAAAATTGCCATAAAGTAGTAATAAGTTGAATCAATTTTGATGGAATGTGAATAGAAAATATATTTAGTAGTGAATCCATGAGAGTGATATTATCCTTGTCTTCTTCCCAACTTTTCGGGGAATCCTCTTCTAAAGAAATTAAGATGCAATAAGAAATATAGCCATTATAAGACTCATAATAGATTAGTCAAATTAAAAAGAGGGATGATTTTTAGTGTAATGTATAAATAAAACTTAGTTTAAATCCTTTGTTTTAGGTATATCCAATATTTATTTCCAATATTTAAGAATTTATTTCCATTCTAGTCTATGTATTTCACCAAATTATTAAAATCAGAAGTCGAATCTCTTAAATCCTTTTCAATTTATTTATCCAAATCCTACATGTTTTGTCCAAAGACAAATATATGGTTTTTAAAGTCCCCTAATGCCTTAGTGATGCATACAAAATCTCTGATTCTCTACTCCAAACAACTCTAACACCTACAACCACTATCTCATGCATTCAATCTTCACAATCTCTTATCTTTGTCTATCAACTTTCTCCACTAACCTTAATTCCATTCTCATTATTTATCCTTTGATTCAATTTATTAATTAAGTTATCACTACCTTTTTATCCTAAACACACTAGTATCTCTCATACATCTCATTCTATACAACTGCTCAATCTTTTTTGCTTCAATCACACACATTAGCCTTCACTAGCCTGTTTGCTTCTTTAACACATAACTCACTCCTTGATCTTGGACTCATTAATTAAATATATCATCTTTGAAAACCTCACACACTTTAAACAAAATTGTTTCAATTCCATTCTGACCCTCTTCCAATATCAAGTGTCCTCTTCACTGTTAAACTCTTCAACCTTCCTTAAAACTTAGTAGCCTTTTTTAAGCTTATTCTATTAGTACATATTAGTACCATTGAGTTTTGAAAAATTAGACACTTATTATGACACCCTCTATCCTCTTTGAGGTCTCCATGAATTTCCTCTTCATAACTCATTTGGCCTGACCACTTTCTCAACCTTTCTACTTCTCAATTAGCCCTTCTAGGCCTAATTAGCCCTATTTCACAACACAGTCTTCAAAATATGTATGGACAATGATCGTACCACACTAAAACCCCAGAAATATTATTCTTCATGATAATATCCTTGAATCTACCAAGTTTTATCCAATTTCATTGATGAAAACATTAAATATTCCACTATTGGTTTTCTTACCCTAAGTTAGGATTTCTAAGCTCTGTATAAGCTAAAGAGGGATAAAAATGGTTTTAAAATATATTTTGATACTTTAAAAACTTAAAAATAACTTTATAAGTTCTATATAAATGTAATACAACTTTTCCAAACCTTAAGTCCCTTTGTACACCCTCTTACCACCTTTAAAATAAGGATTTTACAGTGTTTTGCCAATAGAGACTACCTATTAACAAGAAAATACAAGGTTTTAAATGATTTTAGGCTTACTTAATGGATTAAAAACTCCTTAAATCATTCATAAACCATATATACACTCTTCCTTATCCATCTCAATATCTTTTATGGCTTAATTTTTAAAGTTAATACATTTTGCCTTCTCCTTAGGGTTTTAACCCTACAGACAGACCGAGTGGTATAAATAAGTGTTCCTTTAATATTTTAGATGTTTCAAAAATTTATTAAAATTTTATAAATTTTGGACAAAAATGACATAGATTCTCCAAACACCCTTGTATCATATTTACCTCTCTAAACAGTGAAACTCCCCTATTTTCCTTCTAAAGATTTGATTATCAAATTATAACACTGACTATACTAAATGTATAAAAAAATTAATCACTTTATATGGTAACTAATGACCACATGATGATTATGTACACCCAATTCACCATCAGGGTTCTTCATTAAAGTTATTTATCACATAAACAATATTCTTTACTATTCAATCTTTGTCCTTGCTATTCCTCACTTCTATGCTAACAACATAGACCTGTGTAATGTATACATATTAACTTTAAATAACATATAACTTCATTAAAAAATTTAATATCTCCATTACATACATTTTAATTCACAAAAACAATAACTATGTAGAGGCAAATACATATTGAAAACATCCTATCATTCATTTGATCCTTTCTATTTACATAGCATTGTCATCATGGACAAAGTGCAAGTTTTTTCATTATCTTCATGCCATTATCCTACCCCTCCATACCAATGAATTTCCAACTCATAATTGACTTTTAACTTCATACTCACTCTTCCTTATAAGACTAACCTCTAAAATCCAATCCAAAACATGTTACAAATATAAGAAACTACCTTCCTTACAGAACTAACTTTCTTGGTAACTACTTTCAAAAGGCTTTACATTCAAATTTCTTGCTTTGTGCCACATTATGTATGTAGATAACCTTCATATACACACCTAGACTCACTTAATACCTAGTATGAATATTCACTTAATCGTGAAATTCTTGACAATAAACAAAAATTGCTCCTAGGCACACTAACACCTTTCAAATATTTAAAATAGGGTTTTGGCAAGAAACTCTCCCAAAGCCATAACACCCAAAAATGACACCTAAATACTTTTATAAGTACTCAAATTCCTTCTAATACATTTTATAAGTTCTAATACACTCATGTATGACCAATGAAACATTATTTCTTGATGCCCCTATATCATAATCCTGGGAAAGAAAGAACTTGAGCTCTAATGAAGTGATATGATTTTATTTTGTGTCTTCCAATTCAAGTTTTTAGGATCATCCTTTGTTAATACTACTCAATCTTGATTTATTTACTCCTCTTTATTCTTATGCTTTCCTCTATCATAAACTATCCTACTTGTATTCTACCTTTACTTAATTGCATCATCTTTAATTTGTTGTGCACTCACTCTTGCTTCTTTACCTATATCATATGGGATGTAGATGCTTCCAAATATTATTGTTGCACTTGCATCTTCCCACACTATCATTTGCATGATTTCAAAAAAAAACTAAGACAATGTCTTGCCTACCTACTTGAATTTGATGCATTGCTTCCATCATTAATTTATTTTCATTTTCTTTGTCCTCCACTATAAGGTCCACAACTACTGTAATTGCCTTTTCATTATTATCCATCTGGTCATCATTCAATTCTTTCTCTAAGGATACCAATTTTGCCTCTAACTGATCAACACTTTCATAAAAAATAGCTAATCAAGTTTCATATCTTTTTGGTGGGTTTGTACTTCTCTTTTTAAGCCTTGAATGAGGCCCTCAAACTGATTTGCTTCTTATTTATCCTTCCATTCACCTAGTTGGATACCACTAGCTTCCTATTCTTCACTAAAACTCATCTTATCCTACTCAATGTATTATTCATCCACATGACTATGTTGCTTACTCATTCTATACCTCATCATTTCTCTCCTGAGTTGTTTAAAAAGTAATTTTCTTCTTCTTTCTTCCCTCTTTTCTTTCACTTTTTTTCTCTTTATCAATTACCTTATTGGCCACCTAAATGTCTTCCTTCTCATGACCCATCCACAACATGGGTTCTCACCTTCCTTCAATTTTTCCATTATAACTAGCAACTGATCCAACTATTATATTACTTCAATCATCTCTTTATCCATATTTATTATCTTTTTAGTTTCTTCATGCACCTTTTGTTTATGGTAGCTATTTTCAAATTTGCCTTGTTTCCTCTTTTCCCTCTTTATCTTCATCTTATATAAGACATATATCAATCTCTTGGTCTTACCTTGACCTATAATTCTTAGACAATCCTCATCCACTTGCCACCTCATGACCTCTCACTTGGGTCTATCTCTTCTCTTGTCCTTTCTCTAAGACTCTCTTTCTCTCTAATCAAGCTCACTTTTGATCTCACTTTCTTTAACTTTCCAACATCTCTCTTACTCCTCAACAAGCCTCACTAGATTTAGGGCTTCCAGCAATCTCACAACTTGCTATTACACTATAATCACTATCTCATGAATACATCAAAAACTCAAAATGAAAACTTAATAAAACATGTGCCTTGTTTACTTTTTGACCTTATTATTCTTCTTCTCATGAACATGATGCTATAGTATAAATTGATGTAGATAAACTCTCTCATTCTCTTCTCAACCCAACTCTAACACCTATAACCAATATCTCATGCATTCAATCTTCATAATCTCTTCTCTCTATCTATCAGATTTCTCCACTAACCTTAATACCATTCTCACTATTTATCCTTTGATTCAGTTTCTTAATTTATTTCTCACTACCTTTGTAACCTTAACACACTACTCTTTATCATACATCTTATTACATATAACTGCTCACTCTCTTTTGATTCAATCACACACATTAGTCTTCACTAACTTATTTGTATCTTCAACACACAACTCACTCCTTGATCTTGGACTCATGAAGTCAATATCTCAACTTGGATAACCTCACACATGTTAAAAAAAATTATTTGAATGTTATTCTAACCCTCTTTCAATCTCAAGTGTCCTCTTCACCATTCAACCCTTCAACCTTCCTTCAAACCTAGTAGCCTTTTTCAGGCTTATTTTGTTAGTATAGACTGGTACCATTGATTTTTTTAAGAATTAAACACTTATTATGACACTCTTTATCCTCTCTAAGGTTTTTATGAAGTTTCACTTCCTAACTCATTTGGCTTTACCACTTTCTTAACCTTTCTTCTCCTTAATTAACCCTTTTAGGCCTAATTAGCCCTATTTCACAACACAATCTTTAAAATCCATATGAAAAATGGCCATACCACACTAAAACCCACCAAAATATTCTTCCTCATGATAATTTACTTTAATCTACCATGTTTTATCCAATTTCACTAGTAGAAACATTAAATATTCAACTTTTGGTTTTTCTTACCCTAAGCTAGCATTTTTGATCTCTATGTAAGCTCGAGAGGGCTAAAAATGGTTTTAAAAGATATTTTTATAATTTAAAAACTTCTAAATACCTTTATAATGTCTATCTCACTGGAGTACAACTTTTTAAAACCTTAAGTCCCTTTGCACACCCCCTTCAAAACAAGGATTCTATAGTTTATTGGCAACACAGACTACTGCCAACAAAAAAATACAATGTTTTAAATACTTTTGGGCTTACCTAACATATTTTAAACTACTTAAATCATTCATAAAACATATTTACAATCTTATTTATCCATTTCAAGATCTTTGATCAGTTAATTAACAAATTTAATACATTCTTCATTATCTTTAGGGTTTCAACCTTGCATACAGATGAGAGGTATAAACAACACTTCCTTTAATATTTTAGACATTTAAAAAAATTATTCAACATTTATAAAGTTTGAAAAATAATTACATAGGTTTTTTAAACACCCTTGTATCATTTACCTCTCTAAACATTGAAACTCCCCTATCTTCCTTCTAAAGCTATGATTGTCAAATTATAACACAGACTATACTGAATGTATAAAGTAATTAATAACTATATAATGTAACTAATGGCCACATGAGGATTGTGTACACCCAATACACCTTAGGGTTTTTTTTATTCTTGAAATTGTATCATAGGGTTTACATAGTATTGAGAAACACTATTCTCATTTCTAGATTCAAAGAACCCATTACATGAGTAGCTGGTTTTGATATTCTTGATATCTTTGGTAGAATAGTGACAAATAAAATGAACTATTTCAAAAAATATATAATGTAAATATTTGTTTTTTTGGAGAAACCATGGTCTAATATCTTTCTTATGAAATATGAAAATGATCTAAACTAAGTATAGTGAATTATGATCAAAACCTAAGGTCTAAAATCTAATCTAACATGTATATTTGCAATGGAAGCTAAACTAAAGTGTGTTGATTAAAAAATGAGCAAAAGGAAGGGTAGAGAAGAGAATAAAGTTGTTGATATTCAAACTAGACACTATGACAAAGTTTAAATTTCATCAAGACATGTATGAAACCAATATATGACATGAAATTGAAAAATCATATATCCTACCATATATGAAGCTAGTATCTAAGGAAAAGTGAAATAATGAAAATAAGAAATAAATTTCACATTATAGATTTAATTTCATAAACAAATTCCATTAGCACATCTGTAAAAAAAGTATGGAAAATGTAATGAACTTAAAATCCTTCAATCAACCTAGCTTAAACACAAATTGAAAATTATACATTCATATGAACACATCAAGAATCCATAAAAAACCATTCAACTCTAGACATACAAATAGATAATTGAGAGAGAAGCCATAATAGCAAACACACAAACAAATACTGGATAATCTTTATAGAATTCCTTGCTTGTATTAATTGCTCAAAGTTTACACAAAGTTTTTGCTTGAAAACTTCCTCCTTATTTACAAGTCATAATAGCCCTCTTATAGAAGACTAAGGAGGTATGTTAGTCAATTATATCAAATTATAAGTGTACAAGTGTCATGGATAATTGTCCCTTTACAACCTTCTAGAACTTGACACTTTCTAAATGGTCTGACCTATAAGCAATGTGATTCATAAGATGCACATTTTTTTACAAAAAGAATATTATTTTTTCAAAATGCTATACATATTCCTACACAAGAGAATATTCCAATTCAGTAGATTTAAATTTGAGACCCATTTTTTGTTATAGTCCTTTGTCCTTGCTATAGGATCTTCATTGTTTTACTATGTTGATCATAAATTAGCTGAAAGTTAATGATAGGATCCATGAAGAGTTATTATTCTTGATCATCCAAACCTTTCAAATATTTATCTACCCTATTCAAAGATTCCTTGATGGTTCTAACATCACTAATCTTCCCTTTTATAGATAGGATCATATTCAAGATCATTTTCTTGTCTACCCTTGATTTCCCTTGGCTTTGAATCTTTAACTCCTACATGAATTAAGTAGCTCTATGTTTGAAATCTTCATCCATGATCATGGCCATAAGATTGAGCATAGTTGGATCCTTGATAAGGCTCTCTAGTATGTGCATCATTTTGTTTTCTAATTGTTTGAGATCACTATAAGATATCCCATTTCCTTACACCACTTATTCAAAGCTTTGATCTTCTCTATTAATATAGCCATAGCCATATTCAAGTGGGCTAGGTTTACGGTATTAAACCCAGGGATTTGGTTCTCTATCAAAAAATTGATCAAATCCTTTACTTTATTGATGGAAACTTTCCATTGTCTAGCTTGGATTGAATCCAAAGAACCTATTTTCCAACCAAATCCTATTTGGACTTTAACACCTTCAAGGAGTTGAATAGATCATACATGGTTGTTTCAAACTTATTTAACATATATCCTATAATAGAAAAAATGGATTGCTCTTGTAAGTTCTTATTTTTTTACTTTAGCCCTTTGATAATAGCTTACAACTATTATGTCTGTGCTTGAGCTAATTTAAGAACATCTTCCTAAAAAATAGGATCTTCACTAGGCCTTTGTCCTTGCTTCTAATTCAAACCAATCAATGACTCCACTTTTTGATACATAATTTATTTGCCTCCTATCATAGCCATTTTCTCTATCACTCTATACAATATAGTAGTTGTTGGATCAAACTTGACTCCAACTAAGGATTGGGTCACATGTGTGATTGGGACCTCCATTTGTGATTGGTCTATTGAATGGCTTAGATAAGACATTATTCTTTCTTCCTCTTCTTGTAAAAAAATAATCCATGGTTTTTTTTCTTTCTATATAGTGATATTAGTAGCTTTTACCAAGGCCCATGGGTGATAAGTGGGTATCTTTTCCACTCTTGGTTCATAAATGAACCACTTAGGGATAGGTGGCCAATACAAAATGTTTTCTTCACTAAATAAATTGACTTATTTCAAGGGAGGAGTGATGGTCACCTTGGGATTCTTAGCTTTTGGAACTAGAGTAGTCTCTACTTTCCTCTTTAGAGGGTTAATAGATACTAATTCCAAAGATTTCCCTTTGTCATCCTTAGTTTCCTCAAAATTTATCTTTTATTCTTCATTTGAATCTATATATGTCATAGATAGTATTTTCAATACATCCTCAACAAATCCTTAAGGATCTATGGCTATCATATGAACGTCTTCTTGATATAATTCATGTTTTACTACCTTGGAAGGTTTTAGAGATGATGAAGTAGAAGCAATCTCAATTGGCCTTCTTTTCACTGGTCTCTTATCTTAAGGCTTATGTTCTATTTCTGTCTCTTTTTGTCTACTGGCCAATGGAAATCTAGAAGATTCACCACTTATTAGATGATACTACCTGGGGCATAATTTCCACCTATCATCCACCTTTTGATCTCTCTATGGTCTACATTCAATCCTAATGTTGTGCTCTTTTAATTTTATAGTCACTTCAAAGCATGAGGATGATTTAATGTATATTAAGTCAAAGGCATTGGGATCATGTTTATAATTCACATTAAAAATACCTTTAATTATTAAATGCTCTTTAACCTTCCCATAAGGGTCATATTACCTGAGTTCATCCATCTATAGGTTGAAATACAACTAATGTTCTGATACAAACTTAATACTATCCAACTTCCTGAAGATATTCTTTCTAATTTTCATAGGGAAGTTATGAATAAGTCCATTTATTTTGGTTTTTCAAAGGCCATCTACACCATGGAACAATTGGTAGGCTACCTCTTGCTCTATTAGCTTATGAGGGACATGGACTAGGAACTTGAGAGGGGAATTTTGAGTTCCCTCAATCCTTATAATATTATAATATGGGTATAACCATATATCCCCCATTGCTTCAATATATTTATTAATTAAAGGGCTCATTCTCTCTATGGGTATGCTATTTATGGCCTCACTTAGTGCTAAATAGACACAATCACTTATAAATTGAATGTGATCCCTATACTTATAAATGTTTAACTTGGAATAATACTGAGAAATGGTCTAAGTGCCACTTGGAGACCATTCTCTCTGATTTATGATTTTTGTATTTGCACATAGGACATCCAGGAGGTAGGACATCATGTAGAACTCTTTCTTCTTATTATGCCTAATTGCATAGATTTGTCTACTCAAAGAGGTGATAATTATCTCACCCAAAGGGGGAGTTATCACCTTTTCAACAAATGAATTAGACCATGGGAAACCATAATGGATCTACATATGTTGTGGTTGCATAGCCACACATCTTGTTCAACATAGTCATTATCATCCTAATTCCAGGTCTAAACTGACTCATAGGGATGTTTTTATTAATGTCTAAAAATACTTGGTTACAAAATTCTAACCAAATGGCTAGGGTGTCCATCAAGTTATGATCTTTAACCTAGGAATTGATAGAGGCTAGATCAATTTGGGCTTTGGGTAATTTATAATAACACTCAAATACAATATAAAAAATGTAAGCCACTTTCCTATGATTATGTTCATTAATGAACATGACCTTATCTATCTTGGATTTCTTAAAAAATAGAGTAAGAATATCAATGCAATAGAGCACCTCTAGTTTCACAAATGCATAATGTAGACTATTCATATAGATTACTACAATTTCATCGTATAGCCTCTTTGATGATATATTTTTATGTTCTCAATTCTCCTAGTTCTCAATTCTCTTAGACAATTTTTGACCAATTATTGAACCATATGTTCAAGGTAGTAACAATGAACCCAATGTCCTCAACCTTACACATCTATTGTTAGATATAGCTTGACATATTCCTTTGAATTATGATTATGGGTTTCCATTACTATGATCCTGACTAAATTATCCAATTGTAGATAGTAATTTAACCTTCTCTCAGCTCAATTTTAATGAAAATAGAGATAGTTGGGGAGATCCATACACTCTAAAGTTTTTTTGTATGTTTATACAAAGCTTTAGTATTGGTAATCAAGTTTGAGATATGAGCTTTGTGAGTTATATTTGTATTTATATTGCACATTTATATGTTTCATGTGTTAGGTTCCATAAGATCTCTCAATGTGATGTGTTATGGCAATGCCATGTCATGATGCCATGCCACGATACCCATTTATTTTAAAAGTGACTATTTTGCCTTTTGGAGAATCTTAGAATTTTATTTCATCACATACTATTAGATATGTATTAAGACCTTCAATATCATGCCACTTGTTATTTCTATGGGCTCTCAATGTGCCTTATAGTTAGACTTCATCATTTGAATGCCTTTGTGCCACATGGTAGCTTATTGTTCCATCTGGGATATTGAATTCTTAAATTAATCCACACCATTGATCTCAATCTAGGATCTTGAACACTATTCATCAATATCCATTTAATTCATTGTAGTTGTGACATGTGTCACTACCACATTTGATTTGATCCCTTTAAAAAGTCTACCTTCATTCATGTCATCAATCTATTAGATGCATGATCAATTGTGGACTGTCAACTTGTTTGATCTTTACCAAGATCATTACACTTGTTGATCTAATGTTCCTTTATAGGTTCTTTGACTTGTTAACCCATGCTCACTATCATATCTATTGTTTCTTTACCAAGATCTTACCACTTGTCAATCTCATATTCATTTTTAGGACCTTTGATGCTTTGATTCTTTGTTCACTATTAGATCTTTGTTATACAAACAAACACACACTATCGATCAATCTTTTAGACTTGTTGACTTCAATATTTACCCATAGATCATTGATAATTACTTCTAGCTCTTAATATCTTGACACTTGGCATCTTCGAGTTTAATTAAAACCTATGGACATAAAATTAAAGACAACCTCTCAGCAAATATGTATAAACTTAGTATAAAATTTTGGATGAAGGTCTTAGTTGTATTAATAAATATAATTAGGACTTAAGATAAAGCTTTAAAGTAGGTATAAAATAAAAAAAAATTATCGTATAAATATGATCTCGCATAAATTTGAATCTATTTCAAAGGAACTTAGGCTAACATAGTTTATACATATTTCCTCAGAGGTTGTCTTTAATTTTATGCCCATAGATCATTGATAATTACTTCTAGCTCTTAATATCTTGACACTTGGCATCTTCGAGTTTAATTAGAACCTATGGACATAAAATTAAAGACAACCTCTCAGGAAATATGTATAAAGTTAGTATAAAATTTTTGATGAAGGTCTTAGTTGTATTAATAAATATAATTAGGACTTAAGATAAAGTTTAAAAGTAGGTATAAAATATAAAAAAATTCCCTTATAAATATGATCTCACATAAATTTGAATCTATTTCAAAGGAACTTAGGCTAACACAGTTTATACATATTTCCTCAGAGGTTGTCTTTAATTTTATGTCCATAGATCATTGATCATTACTTCTAGCTCTTAATATCTTAACACTTCGCATCTTCAAGTTTAATTAGAACCTATGGACATAAAACTAAAGACAACCTCTTAGGAAATATGTATAAACTTAGTATAAATTTTTTGATGAAGGTCTTAGTTGTATTAATAAATATAATTAGGACTTAAGATAAAGTTTTAAAGTAGGTATAAAATATAAAAAATTTCTCGTATAAATATGATCTCGCATAAATTTGAATCTATTTTAAAGGAACTTAGGCTAACACAGTTAGGCTAAGGTTTTTTAACATTATTTAGACATAAATTCAATTAATCGATTATGACCAAAGGTTAATATATAAGAATTAATTGAGAACATATTATTTAACTGACTAAGGGTTAATTTGACATTTAAAGCATAAAACCTTGAATAATTATTATTTGAATGGGACTCATTTAAACTTGTAACATGGAAACACAAAAGTCAACATTCATAATATTAGGTGAAGTGAAATCATGCCCATGAAATTTGAAGCAAACATAATATTCAATAATGAAATTTTGATCAATTTGAATGATAATTATATCATAATTTGCAAAATTGAACAAGGGTCCTTATTTTTTAAAAATGGGGGTATGTTGACCTCAATAAATTATGATTTCTAGGGGAAACATTGTAAAATGTTATACTTTAGATACTCTTGGTTTGAACTAATAACCAGACTACTTATTCTATATGGTCAAGTACCATTATTAAGATTAATTCATAATTAAAAAAAGTCTTACATATGTATAATTAGGCTCAAACATAAAAATTTAGTCATGTTGTGTGTGTGCTTTGATGTTTTGACTGATTACCATGGGATTTAGAGAACAACTTCCAAAATTCATGACCTTAATCATTAACATTGACTTATAGCATATTTAGATGTTCATTAAGAATCATGATTTATGAAAAGGGAAGGATTAGGAATTACTCTACTACCATCTAGGCATCCATATTCCCAATAGAGATGCCTTTGGATCCACTCTAGGTCTTGCTCCACTGTTATCCAATGTCCATAGCCCTGATGGAGGTTACTCGAATCACTTATGCTAAAAAAGCTTTTGGATTTTCAATAAAGCTCTTATTTTTTGTATTTTTCAAATATATTTAGCTTTCTAAAAAAGGTTGGGAACCATAATTAACCAATTTTTAGGGTTTTTTTGAATGTTTGATCTTCATACAATCATCCTTGGTCATAAACTTCATCCTACGCAAAAATGTTCTTAAAGTGTTAACATGAATTTAATCCAATAGTTCAAAATTTCACTTAACATATGCAATCCTTATTAGAATCAAACTTAGACTAGAACAAGGTTTAAGACTTTAAGGAATAATTAACCTAGATATCAATCTTCACCAATTTCTCATAACTATAACATCAAGCTCTAATTTCCAGACCATAATCAGCCAATGTCTAAGGTGCATACCTACATTCTTGATTTCTAAAGTTCCTTTGAGAAAATACATGTATTGGAGCTAGAAACTATCTTGAAAAAGACTTATTGAAAGTAAGAAACAAAGCAAAGAAAAGGAAACACATAACAGTAAAAATAAACAACAAGCAGACAAATATTTACAAACACTATTTACAAACAAGGAACATAAAAGAAACTAATCTAAGCCTACCTACATTAACTCTAACTAGTATTAAAAATTACTCCATGAAGACTTCAATTGGAAAAGTAGAGTATAGTTGGTAATGTGAACTCCTTTCCCTACAAGTCTTTGAGTTTAAAGGTTTTGTCTCCCAATGTCTCAATAATTTGATATAGACTAATGCATAAAGGAGTGAATTTTCCATGTTTTCATTTAGGTTTTGATGCTTTCTCCCATAGGAGAACTAGGTCCCCCTACCTAAACACATTAATCTTAGAATGATTTTCAAACCATCTCTTGACTATGTTTTGATATCTATTGAAGTTAAAAAATGCTTCTTCCCTTGCATCTCCCATCTAAATGATGTCAAGTAACCTTGAATTAACATACTCTTGGTCTTCTTCCATATACTCTTGCATGAAATTTTAGGTTGGTAGCTTGAGTGTAATGAGAAATATAGGTTATTGACCATATACTAGCAAAAATAGTGATGCTTTCAATGCTTACTTCACTCTACTTTTTTATTCCCATAGAGAATATATGAGTAATTTATACCATGTCTTTGTTTGTTTAGCTGAAATTTTTTGATGGCTTTCATCAAGTTCTTATTTGTTGATTCTAAGACTCCATTTCCTTGAGGGTAATTATTTGATGAGAAATTAATAATGATGTTGTTATGATAATCCCATTAGCCATTTATATATAAATAAAGGTTGATCTATTATCATAGGCTAATGATATTAGTGTCCCAAACCTTGTCCAAATGTTCTATTCCAAGAACTTGATCACATCTTCAATTATACATTGCTTGATTACCACTACCTTTGTCCATCTTGTGTAGTAATCAGTAGAATTAAGCAAATATTTACCATCTAAAAAATTATGATTGATGACCCCTACAAAGTCCAATCCCCATTGAGCAAAAGGTTTATCAATCGTAACTGGTCTCAATGCTATAGTTGTTTTTGGTTCCTTAGTGTTGAAGATTTGGTATTAATGATGCTCTCTAACATGTTTGTGTACATTCCTAAATATTTTTGGCCAATAATAACTTTCCCTCAAGATCTTATGAGATGTTATTTTCCTATAATTGTGTTTACTTCCAAGCTTCTCATGGAAAGTATTCATGATATCAGGTGCTTCTTCTTTTGAAACACATCTTAAGTATATGCCTTCATAGTTCTTCTGAAAGAGTACCCCATATTTGATCAATAAATGTGTTTCATTGAGCCTCAGATCTCTCCTTTACTCTCTACTCTATATATAAGACAAGAACCATTGATTAGAAGATGAATAATTGCATCATACCAATCATTTGGTTGAAAATGTTGTTGGTCCACTTGCATGAAATTCATTTTAGGATTGGTTTTAGTAATTAATTGAATCAATCCTTGACACCTTACTAACTTGGTAGTTTGTATTTCAATATCATACTCTTTGAGAATCCATTTACCTCTTCTCTCTCCAAGTTCACATTGACTTAACACAAGCTTAGTGGTAGGGTCTTGTATATATTACATGCACTTTAATCCTATGAATATAGTGTCTAAACTTCTTAACTACCTTAACTAAATCACATTGTTATTTTCTAGTTAGAGAATATTTTAACTCAAAATTCTTAAAATTAGTGATCATAAATGAAAAAGGGTTATCACACTTATCTATTTTTTGAGTCAAAATAACTGCAATAATATGATCAGAAGTAAAAGAATAAAGATATAAATCTTTTTGTGAAATCAGGGCTTATAGACATCAATGCCTATAATATTGATTCTTTTATGTAATTGAAATATATATTGGATTATTCATTCCATATGACCTTGGAATCCTTCTTCAACAATTCATTAAGTGGATTCAAAAAATTTGCAAAACCATAACTGAACTTTCTCACAAAATTGTTTTTTTTGAAGAAATATTTTAATTATTTTCTATTGTTAGGGGGTTCTATCTTAGATATGGCATCAAATCTATCAAGATATATAGAAATACCATATTTGGTTATAACATGCCCTAGTCATTTCCCTTATGTAACAAAAAAAATGTTTTTATTAGGATTAAGAGAAATTCCATACTCCTACAACGTTCAAATACCTATTGTAAATGCATAATGTGATATTTCCTATTTTTATAAAACATAGATCATCCATATATATAATAATACACTTACCTATGAGACCTTGTAAATAATGGTCCATATCTCTTTGAAAAGTTGTTCCTACATTTATTATCCCAAGGCATTCTTTTATAGGAAAAATTGCCCCACTTAGTTGTGAATGCAGTCTTCATTCTGTCTTCCTTGTTCACAATTACTTGATTATAACCTAAAAAACCATTAAGAAAATACATCATAGTAGAACCAATAACAATTTAAATGACTTGGTCAAGGGAAGGTAAAGGATAGTTATCCTTCTTAAAATCTTTGTTCAAATTTCTAAAGTCTATGCACAGTCTAATTTCTCCATTTTTCTTTCTAACTGGTACTAAGTTAGCTACCTAGGTAGAATGTCTAATAGGAAAAATTATTTTTGAATCCAATAGCTTCTTGAGCTATTTTTAGATTAATGGTTCTAAAATAGGGTTGATTGGTCTTTGCTTTTGTATAAAAGGTTTACATCCCTCTTTTAATGGAATGGTATGGGTAATGACTCTAGGATCAAAGATATTTAAGTCTTCATATGATCATGCTATAAAATCATTGTATTTGGTTAAAAACTCTTTAGCCATTTAAAACTCTTCATTTTTACAAGTTATAGCAATATTTACTAGCTGAGGTTAACTTTGAGTTCCTATGTCAACTACATTATAATCTTTCCCATTCACTTTGGGAACTTTGATAGATTCAACTAGTTTATCTGTGTCAAATATTCTTTCTAACGTAATCAGGGCTTTGGGAATTTTGTTTTCACTTAATTTCACTATCTTTTCATCAACTTTGTCTTTATCAAGAAATTTTTTTTTGACCTCATCAATGATATAAAACTCGAATATTGCTAAGTTTTTCATGGAGTCTAGGTTATGTTGATCATCATTAAATAATTGAAAATGATTGACATTGTCAAGAGCTAAGGAACATGGAACCAATTCAATACTAAGTTTTTCTAGTTTAGAATCTTGATTTGGCATAAGATTGGTTGCAATTGAGCCTAACTCATCATCAATATTATTCGCTTCTCTAGGAATTGAGATAATACTAAAAGCATAAAAGTACTCTATCAAGTCCCACACTCTAAACTTGTACTTCTTAATATAAGATAATTTTCATTGGTACTTACTTCTGACTTGATTAACCACTAGCTCAGAATTATCATACACTAGTAGTTATTTGACCTTATGTTTGACAGAAAATTGTAATCCTAGGATTAAAGATTCATACTCCACCAAGTTATTAGTGCAAGGAAACTAAATTCTGTAAGAATCATTAAATTCCTTCTAAATGGGATTGATTAGAACAATTCCTACTCTAGATCTAAATTTACATCTAGCACCATAAAAGTATAACTTCCACATTCTAGTCATAGCATGAGATTCTTTAAAGCTACATACCTTATGAGTATCAATAGTGTAAAATGCCAAATTAGAATTGACCATGTTAACCTTTTCATTTGATGCATTGTACTCAATGATCACGTGTTTCATTTTTGGATCTCTTTCAATTTGAATTTGATTTGAAACTCCCTTCCATGGAAGCCACATATGGGAACAATCTATGGACATATACCCATTTAAAAACTTGGTCTAGTCCCTATTGAGTAGTATCCCATAAACATTAGGGATGTACACAACTTGAATGTCTATAAAATTTTGTATCCTTGGCTCTAAAATAAGTTGTATATGAACATTCAACAATTGTCCAATTACTTTAACTCTTGATTTGTCTAATTGAGTAACTACTCTATCAGAGTTAATTGGAGTTAAACTGAGTTTTTCACAAATATATTTTGGCATGATATTGGCAAAATCACCTAAATATAACAAAAAATTATGCAAGTTATTACCAAAATATCTAATTTTTAGCAAGAAATTGGGAACTTCTACTTTGTTCTTGTACATAACTACATTGGAATTTGCAACCTTTTGTGATTTACTAGGCTTCTTGGATAAAGATTCAAGAAATAAGTCTCTTTATTCAGTAATTTCAGCCAGTTCATGTAAAGTGATATTAACTTTAATATTTTTCATATCCTCAACTATATTATATCCAATCTTAGTAGAACTCGATGTATTAACATTATTTCTAAAGGTACTTCCCTTTGGAGGTTTTATATTATTGTCAAATGTAGGATCAAGAGTGTCAAAGTTATTTGGTGGAGTTGAAGTAGTCAATGGTTTCTTATTCTCTTTATTCCATAGAAGATAAGTCTTCTTTAGATACTATTGAAAATCATGAATCTCTTCAGGAGTATCCTCAGGCTCATTCTCATCTTGTAATGGAAAATCAAATGTCTCTGCCATGAGAGTTATGTTAGTAGATTTAGATGACTTTAAAGAATGAGATGTACCTTCAATATTATATTTCTTAGTTCCACCTTTATATATATATATATATATATATATATATATATATATATATATATATATATATATAAAATTCATCTTGAAATAACTCAAAAGAATTACAAAATTCAATACAATCCAATTCACCATGCTTTGAAGTGTTATGAACTCTACAATATTCAGTTAAAGCTACATCACATATGTTTATCTTAGGATTTTTCTTGTTGGTAGATGACTCATTATTATTGTTTTTGTTATTTCTATTATTTTGAAACCTATTTTTAGGTATATTGAGCCTTTGATAAGGATAATTTATATTGAAACTTTCCCCAACATTGCCTACTTGTTTTTACAACTGAAGAAAACCAGTGCTAAGTTTTTGACCCATTTTGAGTATGGAGTCATTCTCAATTTTAGGTGCCTCTCAGTTGTGAACATGAGTACTATTATTATTTGTGGGAACTAAATCTCTTTTATCTTGTAGATGAAATCCATTTATAGTGATATTAAGGAATCCTAAGTTTTGATTAGGATGAGCATGACTCAAGGGTAATTGATTCAATATTGGTGTTTGGTTCAAAGTATAGATGTTTTGATTAGCATTAGGATTGACATTCAACATATACATATTAAGAGTGACATTTGGGGATAACATATGCTAGCTGACCTTGAGGTTGCATTTGATCATTGATTGTCATAACTTTAGCATAGGCTAAGTCTAATGTGTTTATAACTCCAATAGATCTATTCAAGAAAATAGAAGTCATGGGATCTAAAGCATCCTCATAAATTTCTAAATCTAAAGCTTCATCAGGTCCATAGGGATCTATGGTTTTGCTAAACATCTTCTGAAATCTATCATTAAAAGCTCTAATGGTTTCATTATAATCTCTTTTCACAGTATTCAATTGTTGATAAAGGATACAAGGACTAATGATTTTTACAAATTGATCAATGAAAATACAACTAAAATGATTTTGACTGGTAATGTAATTCTTAGGAAGGTTGAGAAACCAATCATATGTAGCATCTTTGAAAGTAAAAGGAAACAATCTACATGAAATATCTTCATGAACCAAATTTGACAATCTTAATGCAACTTTGAAATATTTAATATGTTCTTCAACAGTAACCACACCATTAGGACTAAAAGAAGGCAAATATTTCTCAAGATTTCTAGGTAAGTCATGTAATAACTAGGCACATTGATGGAATATCCACCTAACCAAGCCATACTTTGATAAGGATTGAACATAGGAGCACCACGAACATGTGAAGTAGGTTGAGATTTAAAAGCCCTACACTTACCTTTATCTGCTCTTGTTTTCTTATGAATTTCTAATGAAAGGAGAGGTAATATTGACTCTGAACATGACCTAGTCCTACTTCTTGGTAGTCCATATTGTAAACTTTGAATTGTGTTTAAAATATGATGTATCAACCTTATCTTTACAAAGAATAATGATTTGCATGTTAAGCAAACTTTTCATAAACTAATGCAAATAAGAATTATATTTAACTAAATTAGCTCAAACATATGTCTAAACTAATGACTGTAAATGATCTTGACACTTCTAAGTTCAAATAAGCTTGAATTTGTAAATAATCAATCAATCTTTGAATAGAATTGATATTACTAACCTTGAACACAACATATTTACAAAGCTTAAACTACCTTTGCAAAAATTTATCATGAATCTTAAAATAATAGATATGTTTAGCTAAATAAGCATAAAGACTGGTCTAAAACCATGAACATCAATGATCTTTACATAATTGAGCTAAGAAAAACACAAACATGTAAAGAATTTACTAATCTTTAATAAAATTCATCAAAATTAGCAAAGATACTACAATTTCACAAATCTTTAGCTAAAGGCCCTCCTTATAGCATGAATGAAACCTGCATGTTGATGTTTAAAAGTGTATCACATGGTTTATAGAGTGTTGAGAAACACTCTTCTTGTTTCTATATTTAACGAACCCATTGCATGAGTAGTTAATTATGATATTCTTGATATGTTTGGTTGAATAGAGGAAAAGCAAATGAACTATTTCATAAATTTTATAATTTAAGTATTTGGTTGTTAGGAACAACCATGGCTTAATAGCTTGCTTGTGAAAGATGAAAATGATTTAAACTAAGTATAGTAAATTATGATCAAAATCTAAGTTCTAAAATTTAACTTATCATGTATATTTCCAATGGAAGCTGAACTAAAGTGAGTTGATCAAAAAATGAGCAAAAGGAAGGGTATGACAGAGAATAAAGTTGTTGATATTCAATCTAGACATTATGACAAAGTTTAAATTTAATCAAGACATTTACTAAACCAATATATGACATGAAATGTCAAAGGCACATATCCTACTATATATGAGTAAAATGTCCAAGGAAAAGTGAAATAATGCAAATAATAAATCAAGTTCACTTTAAATATTTACTTTCATAAAAAAATTACATTAGCACATATGTAAAAAAGGCATGGAAAATGAAATGGACTTAAAATCCTTCAATCAACCTAGCTTAAGCACAAATTGACAACTATACATTCATATGAACACATCAAGAATCCATAAAAACTATTCAAATATGGACATCCGAACAATTAATTGAGATAGTAGCCATAATATCAAACACACAAACAAATACAAGACAATCTTTGCAAAATTATTTGCTTGTATTAATTGCTTAAAGTTAACACAAAGTTTTTTTTTCAAAAATTCCCTCCTTATTCACAAATGGAAATACCCAATTTATAGAAGACTAAGGAGGTATGTTGATCAATCATGTCAAATGATAAGTGTATAGGTGTCTGGATAACTATCCCTTTACAACCTTATAGAACTAGACATTTTCTAAATGGATTGATCTATAAGCCATGCACTTTACAAGATTCACATGATTTTACAAAAGGAATATTCTTTTTTCAAAATGTTATACATGTTAATATACAAATGAATATTCCAAGTCAACATATTTGCATTTAAGACCCCTTTGTTGTTACAATCCCTTGTCTTTGTTGTAGGATCTTCAATGCTTTGCTATGTTGATCATCAACTAGCTTAGATTTTATGATGGGATCCATGAATATTTATTCTTCTTGATCATCAAAGACTTTGAAATCTTTATTTACCCTATCCAAAGTTTATTTGATGCTTCTAGCATCATTAACATTCTCTTCTATAGATAGAATCATATCCAAGATCCTTTTGTTGTCTACCCCTAATCTACCTTGGGTTTGACTCTTTACCTCCTACATTAACTAATTATCTCTATGTTTCAACTCTTCATCCATGATTAGTCCCATAGGACTAATCATATCTAGATCCTTGATTAGGCTCACTAGTATGTGCATCATTCTATTTTCCAATTGGTTGAGATCACTAGAAAGATCTCCCATTTCCTTGGACCATTTGTTCAAAGCTTTGATATTCTCTATCAATATACCAATAGCCATATTCAAGTGGGATAGGCTGACTATCTTAAACCTAGGTATTTGGTCCTCTATTAGAACATTGATCAAATACTTTGCTTTATTGCTATAATCTTACCATTGGCTAACTTGGCTTGAAGCCAAAGTACCTTGTTTGCCAACCAAATCTTGTTTGGACTTTACCATCTTCAAGGAGTTGAATAGATCATACATGTTTTTTTAAAACCTATTGATCATATCTCCTAGAATAGACAAAATATATTGCTCCTATAAGTTCTTATTTTATTGATTTATCCCTTTGATAACATCTTATAACTGTTCTATTTGTGCTTGAGCCAATTCATGAATATCCTCCTAAAAATAAGATATTCACCAAGCTTTTGTCCTTGATTCTAAGTCAAACCAATTATTGGATCCACTTTTTGATACATAATTTCTTCACTTCTTGTCATGACCTTTTTCTCTATCACTCTTTACAATCCAATAGTTTTTGGATCAAACTTGGCTCCAACCATGGATTGGGTCACATGTGGGATTGGGACCTCCATTTGTGATTAGTCTATTAAATGGCTTAGGGTAGCCAATATTCTTTCCTCCTCTTCTTGTAAACTAAAAATTCATGGTTTTAGTTCTTTTTTCATAGGGGTATTAGTAGCTTTGACCAAGTCCCATGGGTGATAAGTGGGTAGCATTTCCACTCTTGGTTCATAAATGAACAACTCAGAGATAAGTGACCCATACAAAATGTTTTTTTCCTAAACAAATTGACTTCTTTTAGGGGAGGAATGATGGTCACCTTGGGCATCTTAGCTTTTAGAACAAGGGGAGTCTCTATTTTCCTCTTTGTAAGGTTAATAGCTACTAATTCTAAAGATTTACCTTTGTCATCCTTAGTTTCCTCAACACTTGTCTTCTCTTCTTCATTTAAATCTGTATATGTCATAGATAGTATTTTCAATACATACTCAATAGGCTCTTGAGGATATATGGATATCATATGAACTTGTTCTTGATGTAATTCATGTTCTACTAGCTTGGAAGGTTCTACAGTTGATAAATTAGAATAAATATCACTTAGACTTAGTTCTTATGGCATCTTCTCTTTAGGCTTATGTTTTGTTTGTGTATTGGCCAATGGAAGTATAGAAGATTCAATACTTATCAGATGATATTGCCTAGGGCCTAATTGTGACCTATCATCCACCTTTTGATCTCTTTATAGTCTAGATTTAGGTCCAATTTTTTGCTCTTTTAATCTTATATTCACTTCAATGTATGAGTATGCTTTAATGTATATGAAATCAAAGACACTCGTCTTGTGTTCACAAGGCAATTCAATTAATTCTTAAATTATATTTCACCTTCCCATAAGGTTCCTATTACCTAAGATCATCAATTTGTAGGTTGAAAGACAACCTATGTTGTGATGCAACCTCAATAATATCTCACAGCCTAAAGATAATCTTGATAATTTGCATAGGGAAGCTATGAATAATTTCCTTTATTTTGGTTCTGTAAAGGCCATCTACACCATGGAACAATTGGTAGGCCACCTCCTTCTATACTAGCCTATCAGGGACATGGACTAGTAATTTGAGAGTGTAATTTTGAGTTCCCTCAATCCTTATAATAGTAAAATCTAGGTACAACCATATATCCCCCATTCTTTCAACACAATTTTTGATTAAAGGGCTCACTCTCTCCATGGGAATGCTAATTATGGCCTCACTTAGTGTTAGGTAGACATAGTCACATATAAATTGATTTTAATTCCTATACTTATAGATGTGCAACTAATAATACTACTATGAAATGGTTTGAGTGCCACTTGGAGACCATTCTCTCTGATTTGGGATTTTTTTAGTTGCACATAAGGCATCTACAAAGTAGGACACTGTGTATAACTCTTTATTCTTTTTATGCTTGATTACATAGGATTGTCTACTCAAAGAGATGATAATTATCTCACCCAAAGGGGTAACTATCACCTTTTCAATAATGAAGTAGACCATGGGCACCCATAATGGATTTACTTATGTTGTGGTTTTGGAACCACATATCTTGTTCAACATAGTCATTATCATCCTAATTCTAGGTCTAACCTGACAGAAAGGGATGTTCTTATTAAGGTCTAAAAATACCTAGTTACCAAATTCTAACCACATGGTTAGTGTGTCCATTAAGCTATGCTCTTTAGCCTAGGAATTGATAGCATCTAGGTTAATTTGGTGTTTGGGTAATTTATAATAGGAGTGAAATGCAATAGCAAAAATGTAAGGCACTTTCGTATGATTGTGTTAATTAATTAACATGCCCTTATCTATCTTCACTTCTTTGTAAATTGGATAAAGAATATCAATGAAATGGATTACCTCTGGTTTCATAGCTGTATAATGTAGACTAGTCATCTGAATTGCTACAATGTCATCGTATAGACTCTTTTCTAAGATTTATTTCCTTCTCCCTTGGTGATAGCTACTTAGTTCTCAATTCTACAAAATAATTTTGACCAATTATTATGCCTGGTGTTCAAGGCAACAACAATGAACTTAGTGTCCTTAAACATACGACCTTCTACATTTGTTTTTAGATATAACTCAACATCTTCCTTTGAAATATGCTTATGGGTTACCATTACTATGATCCTAACCAAATTATCCAATTGTAGACAATAATTCAACCTTCTCTTGGCTCAATTATAGTGAAAACAAAGATAATTAGGGCAATCCATACACTATAGGATTTTTTTAGAGGTTTTCACATAGCTTCAATGATAGAAATAAAGTTTGAGCTATGAGCTTCATAACTTGAATTTTCATTCAGATTGAACATTTATATCTTTTCTATGATGGGTTCCACAATATCTCTCAATGTGATGTGTTTTACCTATGTGGCAATTCCATGTCATGATGCCCATTTATTTAAAAAATGACCATTGTGCCTTTTAGAGCATCTTAGCATTATCTTTCATCACAATCCATTAGATCTCTATTAAGACCTCTGAGATCATGCCACTTATCAACTCTGCAAGCTCTTAGAGTACTTTGTAGTTAGACTTCATCATTTGAATTCCTTTATTCCACATGGTGGATTCTCATTCCATCTAATACATTGAATTCTTGACCTGTTCCACACCATTGATCTCAATTTGGGAGCTTGAATTCTATTCTTCAATCTCCATTTAATTTATTGTCATTGTAATATGTGCCACTACCACATTTGATCTGAGCCCTTTGAAAAGTCTACTGTGCCATTGATCTGTTAGATACACAATCAATCATGGACCATAGATCTATTTGAGATTTGATAGGATCATGACATTTGTTGATCTCACATTCCTTCATAGGTTCTTTAACTTGTTGACCTATGCTCATCATCACATCCATTTTTGATTTATTGATATCTTGTTACTTGTCAGTCTCACATTCCTTCTCCAAATATTTAATTCTTTAATTCTTCACTCATCATTAGATCTTTGTTATATAAACAAACGTTCACCATCAATCAATATTTTGGACTTATTGACTTCAAGCTTCACCCATAGATCATTGATCATTGCTTCCATCTCTTGAGATCTTGACACTTGGCATCTTTGGGTTTAATTAGAACCTAAGGATGTAAAATTAAAGACATAGGCTCTCAGGAAATATGTATAAACTTAGTATAAAATTTTAGACTAAGGTTTTAGCTGTATTGTCGGGGAATCCAAGAACAAACACACTTGTTCTAATCCCACTTGTTAGGATCTTGCTCCTCAGAAAGAGCACAATATGATTACCAAATACAAGAAATTAAACATGTGAAAATATACCAGAAGCACAAGTAACTAGAATTCACCAATAGCACAGAATATGAGAGACAATACACTATCTTGTATTAACATTTGTACAGAAAAGAATATAGTAAAGAGCCGCCACACTCTTCCACCTTACAGAGGCTTCCCACACCTCAAGTGTATAATAATTCTTCTTCAAAACACTCTCCTACCAAAAATGGTCCCAACATCCAATTCACACACAGAATTGGTGTTCACCTCTCCAACCAGTCAGTAATAACCCTACCAATACCCAAGCACTCTATAGTACTTCAAGTAGATCTCCCATGAACCTGCAACTTGAAATTCAACAGACCATACTTACACATGTAGATCTCCTATGAGCTTGCAACAACATACAACTCAATGATCTTACAATGGAAGGATCTTCCTTTCTAGCTCATAATTACAATACATGCCAATGGGTCTATAAATAGATCCCAGACTTAAACAATAACTTAGACTCTTAGTTTACTATAATTATCTACATAACTCAAGACTCGAAATAACCTTTACATGCAAACACTCAATTTAACTAACTAATTGTTCGTGCAATGAACAGTTCTAGAACACACAGGCGATCGACGTCAGTCCCTGCTTGCCTGGTGTTGCTGATATCAGCCGACTCCCTGCCGATGCCGGTTGCCTTTTGCACTGATCATGATCGATGTCGGTCATACTGTCAATGCTGGTACTACTAGAACTTTAGCATCCTCACTTTTTGTTTGCATAGTTGAAGCTTTTAGCTCCACAACCTAACAATCTCCCACTTGAAGATAAACAGCTGCAACTATACTTGTACCTGTACACAATCTAGTTTGTTCTGTTGGCTTTGTATCCCTCTTCAAGATTACTCTTAAAGACCAACCACCACAAATACTATGGTGTACCTCCTGTCATCCAAATCACCTGCCACATCAACATCTACAAACCATGTAGAAAATAACTTGAACCTGCATAGCATGTGCACCTTCTACTAGTCCCTCTAAGAATCCACTAAACTAACCTCTAATGCTTCTTTCTCAGATTGGCTCCAAACTTGTGACAACTCCCACTACTTGGGAAAACTCAGGTATAGTAGATACCATGTACTTAACCTCATTATGTGAATCAAGAACCTATTGTGTGAACTATCCAACCATTGGTGTGCTAATCGGTCTCACACAATCATCCTGAAACAAAGTCAACCTGTGACCTTCCATGTCTCTAGAACACACTCATGCCAAAGAACCTTGCTGCTCCCAGATTCCTCATGACATACCTCTGAACTAGCTTTACCTTTAGTTTGACAACTCCCTATATATGTAACCCTGCAACAAGCACATCATACAGTAATAGGATAATGTAGCTAATATTATCCAACTTGGTAAAGAGAAACACAATGATCAAACCTCCATTGTTGTGCAACTTATACAAGACCATATACCTTGGCCTTCTATCTCACGTGTCCATTTCTGCTCTTCTTCATCCTGAACATCCATTCATCTCTCAATACTTACTTCTAGCTGGTGACTCCACCCAAAACCCCTGTTTGGTTCTCCTCCAAGGAATTACATCCTTCATCCATGCCAAGCTCCCACTATTTCCTAGATCTACCTGCTCTGCTTCTTTAACAACTTCTTGGTTCTTTACCATAAGTGAGAAATAAGTAGTGTAAATAAAGGAAATGATGAATTTGAGGCTTACATACCCTTTAAGTCCTCCATATGGGCACTTGAGACTCCTTGACAACTTGCTATCCACCCAAAATTCATCTCAGTGACCGATGCCAGTCACATCTCAGTCTGCACCTGACCGATGTTAGTTCCCTACGACTGCCTCATCACTGACATCAATTCCCCCTAGCTGATGTTGGTGTTTATCTACCCTGAGTCACCGACGTCGAGCTGCACATAGCCAACATCAGTCCCTATCTAGACGTCAACGTCGATTTTCCTGCCATCGTCGGTCTCTATGTTTTTATTGTGAGAAATGACCTTTTCTCGTGAGCTCTTTTTAGAACAAACCCTTGTCCAATTCACCCTTACTCTACTCAAAATTTTTTTGCCCCTTGTGTTGAACTCTGTCCGTCACCTTCTCCTTGAAAACCAAGGCTTTTTTGCTCTTGTCACTAACATCAGATTCCTCAAGAAATGTCACTTTCTTCTTTTGCATACATAAATCTCGATCTATACCCTTTGACTCAAGAACATGCATCTCCTTCTTATTCATGTGACCAAGCCTATTAAGCCACATCTTCAAATCTACAGCTGAAGTAGATAACCCAAAAAGAGAATCAGTAATACAAGTAGATAGATAAAGCATCCCTACTTTCTTACCTCTTGCTACAACAAGTGCACCCTTGGTAACCTTCCAAGAGTCCACTGTGAGAGTTACTGTGCAACCCTCATCACCCAAACTTCTAATAGAAATCAAATTTTGCTCTAGAACTAGGACATGCATGACCTCCTTCAACACCCATGTGTTACCTGTCTACAATTTCAGCTTCACTTTCCCTTTGCCAACCATCTGACAAGGCTTACCATCCCCTAAAAAAATTTCTCCAAAGTCTCCCTGGACATACTCATGAAAAAATTCCCTATTTGGGGATGCATGAAAAGAGGCACCAAAATCTAAAACCCAAGATTCTACTTTATCCAAAGAACATACTAGAGAATCCTGTGTAATGAAATCCACAACATCTGCTTCTTCTTCATGTCCTTCATGCTGATCTTCACCCGATCTGCAATCTCTCTTTAAGTGCCCTTGCTTTCCACATTTCCACCAGGTTATTCTACCATACCTGGACTTGGATCTCCTTCCTATCTTTGACCTTGATCTCCCACGCTTTATCTTCTCTCTTTGCCTTCCTCTACCTTCAACACTTAAAGCATTTCCTGATGATTCACCTGTGCTTTTCTTGTGTATCTCTTCATTCAAGATCACACTCACAATATCATCCACTTTTAAGATTTTTGAATCAGATGCAATATTAGAAACTGCCATTACCAAACTCTCCCAACTTTCAGGTAATGAACATAAGATTAAGAGAGCCTTAATTTCATCATCAAAAACAATATTGACTAAACTTAACTGGTTTACCAAACCATGGAAATCACTAAGATGACTATGTACAGATCCACCTTCCAACATTTGCAAATTAAATAATTGCTTCATAAGAAATATCTTAATCGAAGCTGAGGGTTTTTCATATAAATTTGCCAAAGATTCCATCAACTCTACCATTGTCTTCGTATGTGATAAGTTGGAAATCACAGACGATGCAAGGCTCAACCTTATAGATCCCAGAGCCTTCCGATCAAGAACCTCCCATTCTTCATCCTTCATATCCCGAGGTTTGCAATTAACCCCACCCAATAGTAAGTACAAATCTTTCTAATACAGATAATCCTCAATCTGCATCCTCCATAATTGATAGTTCTTGCCATTAAACTTCTCCATTCATAGCTTACTGTCTTCTGCCATTGATCTACTCCCACTCAAACAGAAACCCCTGTGAGTAACCTGTAATCAAAAACACACTAACCAAATTTAATCCAACCTATTAGTATCCCAACCAAAAGCTCTGATACTAGTTGTTAGGTACCTATAATAACAAACATGCTCTGATACCAGTTGTCAGGTACCTAGAACAACAAACATGCTCTAATACCAGTTGTCGAGGAATCTAAGAACAAACACACTTGTTCTGATCCCACTTGTTAAGATCTTGCTCCTCAGAAAGAGCATAATATGATTACCAAATACAAGCAATTAAACATGCATAAATATACCAAAAGCACAAGTAACTAAAATTCACTAATAACACAAAATATGAGAGACAATACACTATCTTGTATTAACATTTGTACAGAAAAGAATATAATAAAGAGCCGCCACACTCTTCCACCTTACAAAGGCTTCCCACACCTCAAGTGTATATTAATTCTTCTTCAAAACACTCTCTTACCAAAAATGGTCCCAACATCCAACTCACACACAGAATTGGTGTTCACTTCTCCAACCAGTCAGTAATAACCCTGCCAGTACCCAAGCACTCTGTAGTACTTCAAGTAGATCTCCCATGAACCTGTAACCTACAATTCAACAGACCATACTTACACATGTAAATCTCCTATGAGCTTGCAACAACCTGCAACTCAATGATCTTACAATGGAAGGATCTTCCTTGCCTTCCTTTCTAGCTCATAATTACAATACATGCCAATGGGTCTATAAATAGATCTCAGACTTAAACAATAACTTAGAATCTTAGTTTACTATAATTATCCATGTAGCTCAAGACTCAAAATAGCCTTTACATGCAAATACTCAGTTCAACTAACTAACTGTTCGTGCAATGAATAGTTCTGGAACACATAGGCGACCGACGTCAGTCCCTGCTTGCCTAGTGCTGCCAACATCGGTCGACTCCCTGCCGATGCCGGTTACCTTCTGCACTGATCATGACCGACGTCGGTCATACTTCCGACACCGGTACTACTGGAACTTTAGCATCCTCACTTTTCATCTGCACAGTTGAAGCTTTTAGCTCCACAACCTAACACGTATTAATAAATATAATCAAGACTTAGGCTAAATTTTTTAATTAGGTATAAAATATATAAATGTTCCCATGTAAATTTGAATCTATTTCAAAGGATATTAGTCTAACACTATTAGGTTAAGGTTTTTTAACATTATTTAGCATAGATTCAATTAATAAATTATGACCAAAGTTTAATATATAAGAATCAATTAAGATCATATTATTTAATAAAATAAGGGTTAATTTGACATTTAAAGTACAAAACCTTGAATAATGATTATTCAAATGGGACTCTAATAAAAATGTAACATGGAAACACAAAAGTTAACATTCATAATATTAGGTGAAGTCAAATCATGACCATGAAAGATGAAGCAAACATAATATTCAATAATGCAATTTTGATCAATTTGAATGTCAATTTATAACAAAATTTTCAAAATTGAACAAGGGTCCTTTTTCAAAAATGGGGGTATGTTGACCTCAACAGGGTCTTCATCAAAGTGATTTCTCATGTAAATAGTCTTTGTTACTCTTCAATACTCATCCTTACTATTCCTCACTTCTTTGCTAACAACACAGACTTGTGTAATGTATACATATTAACTTTCAATAGCATATAACTTCATTGACAGGATTTAACATATCTAATACATATATTTGCATTCATAAAAATAACAACTATGTAGAGCCAAATACATATTCAAAACATCCTATCGTTAATTTTTCCCTTTTCTATTTACATATCGCTATCATCATAGACAAAGTGAAGTTTTTTTTTCATTATCTTCACTCCATTATCCTACCCCTTCATACCTATTTTTATCTAACTCTTAATTGACTCCTAACTTCCTAATCACTCCTCCTTAAGAGACTAACCTCTAAAATCCAATCCAAAACTCATTATAAACATAAAAAACTACCTTCCTTGCATAGCTAACTTTCTTGGAAACTACCTTCAAAAGGATTCACATTCACATTTAGTGCTTTATGCCATCTATGTACGTAAATCACCTTCTTATACTAACCTAGACTCACTTAAGACCTAGTACTAACATTCACTTAATCATGAAATTCTTGACACTACACAAAAAATGATCCTAAGCACACTAACACCATTCAAATATTTGAAATGGGGTTTTGGTGGGAAACTCTCCCAAGGCCAATAACTCCCAACAAAGACACCTAAAGACTTTTCTAAGGACTTAAATTACTTTTAAGGCATGTTATAAGCAAAAAGAAACTCAATCATGACCAAATTGACAGCATTGCTTGATGTCCCTACATCACTTAGTCTCCTTTACCTCATCAGTTGCTCCTAAGAATTTAATAAAACACTCATATTTTCATGAACTTATCAATGAGGTAGTAAACCCCTATCAGGGTTGTGTTTTCCTTTGTGTATAAATTTTTGGATTTTTTTTCTTCTTTTTGGGTTGCATGTGTATTTTCAATTAATGTAGCATTATGGTGTTTTTCCATTCTCAATTTTTGTCTCTTATGATCACAAGAGGTGTTTGGATGTGTTCGTTTCCAAAAGTATAATAGTTAAAAAATAAGTATTTGTAAGGTGTACATAGTTGTGGTGATAGTGTTGGTGAAATTGAATTTATAAATTAACAAGTCATGAGAGTATCTCTAAATTTTTTAACATTAATTAGAATAAATGGGGAAAAAAATATTTATGAAAATGGTAAAATAGGTATTCAAGTCTGATTGAAATAAGTTATTTTTTTAATTTTAATTTCAAACATGGTTAAGCCAAATTAATTTTCATATTCTCTTTTGGTCATTTACATTCTTCATGCCTTGAGGAATTTCTCATTAGTGAATATGAAAATAGTGGAAAGGTGTATAAAAATAAATAGGTGCATTATTTATTCATGGTGTTGTTGGAGCTTATTATATTATGTAAAGCCTTCAATAGAACACTACTTGGTTATAACCTTATAGCATGGGCATGTCCATTAGTAAATGATTATATATTTCATGAGCTCTAATAAGATCCATTCTAGGTAACATTATTTCCATATGATATAAAACAAATCTACTTATGTTATTAAATTAAAAGGAAATTTGTCCTCGTATATCCTTCCAAGAGTCTTAAAATGCCTAGAATTTCACCTCAATGTTTCAAAAACATTATTTTCAATTGATTTTAGACAAAATTTCAACTATATTTCTTACATATAAAATTTTTTATGGCTCCCATTTGAAGCATTAAAAATTAATTTATCAAAACAATAGGCAAGAAGAAACTAGACAAAGTTTTAGAGAAATTAAAATTACCCAAAACATAAGTTAATTTCCCATATTATTGAGATAGGTGAACTAGATTCTAGTTGGATAGATTAGAACATGCAAATATGTGTTGCACACAATTTATGGGGATACAAAAGGTGGATAAGACACTAAATACCAAATACTTTAGATTTATCATGCATTCCAATATGGAATGTAGTCCGATACTCAAAGCCAAATGTCGTACCCAAAATTGGAATTCATAGAATTTTCAAGGTTTTGGTTCCCATATGGAGAAAAAAAAATAATCGAGTTGTTCAAGAACTCAAAATTTAGCACCAACAAAATATAGTTTTTTGGTTGCCTTATATTTCAATTATCCCTAGGATCATATTTTCCCCCAAGTTTCAAGGTAAAAAAATAAATGATTTAATGTAAAATCCAAATGAAACATTGATAGGGTACTATGTCCCTCTCAAGTATATGGTAGGAAATATTCTCATCCTTACATGTTTAGGTTCTTCCAACTCTAAAAAATTGGTCTTGTTTTTTTTAGGACATGATCCTTGTAAGAACCATTACATGTTTTACTGAATAAATTTAGAATGGGTTGGTTGGGTATCACCTAAAATTTAACTTTGTCAAAATACAAAAAATTTATTCCCATATGTTTTTCTCATTCAAAGGATCATATTTATGCCAAGCATCAAGGTAAAATCTTGATAAAGTTTGCATAGAATCCAACTAGAGATCCAAAAAAAGTGCACCTTGGGATTAAGATACAGTTGACCTCATCAGCCCACCAAATGTGTTGGGCATGTTGAGCATTAACAATGCACCAAAATACAATGGGAAAAATGTAGAATATTATGTTATATATATATATTTTTTACCTAGAATCCATTTGTCTTGGGTTTGAAGCATTAAAAATATCTTGTAATGAGAAATTCAATCTTGTGAAATATATGATCTTCAATGAACAATTTTTATGGGAAGACAAAGAGGGAGAAATTATTTTCCAATTGTACCTCATGGGTGTGCTAGGTGTGATTTCTCTTTTTTTTCATATATTTTAAATCCATAATCCATTTTGGATTCCATTAAAAGTTTTGTAAATATCTTTCAATGATGAATCTGTAGACACCTAAATCTGGCCACCGAGAACCTCCAATCAAGCTTTTGGCCAATTTCCACCCAAAAGGCACAATTTGGCCTAAAAACACTAAAACATACTAAATGATGTGAAATTGACATTTTAAAGTGCCAATTTTGGCTAGGGTATCACTAAATGGGGTAATGAAATTTATGGGCCAACTAACTTTGATCAGATCATTCTGAATCAAAATGCCAATTTTGCACCTAGGTGTTCTAGATTGCTTTTTCCTATCAAATCTTTTGCATAAGACCTGTGCATTTATTATTTTTTATTTATAACTTCTTAAATTGGAATATGGTTTCAATGCATCTGACATCAGCTTCTAATTCCAATCCAATCAAATTTTGGACCAATAACAAGACATTTTGATTAATTTGTGCACAAAGTGCTTAAACATGCTTAAGAGCTAATTAATCCAAATCAAGGCCTAATTAAGAATTCCATGGAAACTTGTTGAATACTTGTTTTTATAAATGAATATTTAATATATGCATCATCAAGTGACCTCATTTCTTGGGAAGACATCCCTAGGCCATAAATGCCACAAATATCAAGATTCATGCCCTTCATGCCTAATCAATGCCTTCCATGATGCCATCCATGACCCTTAATTTCCCCTTCTTAAAATTTCATGATGAGATTAATTACAAACTTAATTCCAAAAATTGAATTAATCCTCAACCACACATCTCAATCTTAGGATGGATGGTTTAGGTTGATTCTAGATATTTACAAAAAACTATAAATAGGAGGCCTTACTACATCATTTCTAAGCTATTTTGGTGCAAAGTTTTTATGCTCAAATATATTCAAAATAATTGATAATACAAATTTATAATGTAAAAATGATTCCAAAATCTATTTCAATTATTGTTACCATGCCAAATTGATTCCAAGCCAAGCCAAGCCACAAGCCAAAGGTGCCAAAGAGAGATGGAGGTAGACAAGCTTCCATTGCCAAGGGCTACATGAGCACAAGCCAAACAAGCCAATACAACAAGAATTTCGAAGCATCTAAGGAAGCTAAAATAAGGTTTATTTTTCATTCTAGTTGTATGTTTTATTCATGTTTATTAACTAAGCTCTCCCTAGTGTTTAGGCCTAGAGATGTTATGCTAGTTAGTGTGTTTCTTTTATTTTGAAACTAACATGGTACTAACCATCCTCTCTTAAGTCAAATTATTAGATCACATATGGCACACACAATGGGACCAAATGCATCTCACACATAAATAAGATCATTCTACAACTTTAAAATCTTCATTTGGATCATTAAAACTCTTACAAATTGATTTTCTAAATTTATTTTGTCATTTTTGTTTGCCACGGGTTTACATAGTAATCGATGTTGGTTAGTAAAACTGACATTAGTTAGATATATTAACCAATGTTAGTTAGTAAAAATAACATTGGTTGAATAGATATCATTGATCACATTGGTATAACTGATGTTGGTTAGATAACCATCATCGATTAGAAAATGTAACCGTCATCAGTTATATAAACTGACGTCAGTCACTATGTTTTTCTTAAAACCCAGACCTAAGAGCTCTTTTTTTAAATTTAATTGTTTCAAACCTAAAAGAGGTTCAAGGCTAAAAGACATGGTAACATTTTTTTTGCAGGACCAAGCTTGACATTTGCTAAAAACATGTTTAGATCACCTTTTGTGTGCTTAAAAATCAATTAGGAACCTTGTTTTGGTGTTTAACAAAAAATTTAGATGTTTATGGTGAATGTTTTCAAAGTTTGAAACTAATACCAAGGGGTCAAATGAATACCACCTCATTTTAAATTTGGGATTATAATTGAACTCACCTTTTCAAAGCTTTTTATATTTACTTAGTTGTTTAGATTAAATTTTTGTTTCGCAAAAAGAGGGATGTTGTGTGTATGCTCTTCCATTTGTCCCCTTTAGGGAACCCTTGGAATCAAAAGTGTCATTCTTATTTCAAGTATCCTAGTCCAAGGTTTAGAAATAAATTTTTCTAAATCACTCCCCAAAAACTCATCAAAGTTTGGGTGACCTTGAAAATGACTCTAAAGTCTTTCTACTTTCATGATTTCTTTATTTTTATGCAAACTTGGCTTATGAGGGGGACTTTATCACATCCCAAAATTTATTTAGGGAAGCTTTAACCTAGGGTTTCACCTCCCTACATTGACTTCATTTGGCTCATAATTGGAGTGGCACTTTGGACATTGTACTACACTAAGTGAACATCAGGATGTAGTGGTTGCAAAAGGGACTAAACCTTTTTGCAACAAGCCAAGTGATACGAACCCAAAATATGTGATTTTATTTTGCATTTTTTGATGTGAAATTCATTATGCAATTGATTCCCATAGAAAGTTAAACTTGTTAGATATTAGATAAATCCCCACTTGCCACATAAGTATTATTGGTGCAAGGTGTGCCTCAAGGTCTATGTTGTAGCACTATCATTTGAGAGAAGGGGGGTTTAAAACCCCTACTATATAATGTGCATTTGATTTTGGATGAACATATCAAATCCTCTCAAATGATGTATATTTATGGATTCTAATAATACCAAGCAACCTTGTCAGTTTAGGATCTAAGAGTGATTAATTAATTGGTCTTGTCCTAGATTAAAGTCTTGTTCAAAGTAAAAACTTGGTGTAAACAAATAATTCAAACCAAACACATAGTCTTAATATTCCTTTGAACAAAGAGGCATTATGTTCTCCATGTGAAAACATCAGTTTTCCTTGTTCAAAGTTCATCAAAAGCTTGGGAGTCATATCATCCACTTTGGCATAGTTATGCTACCCAATTGAGTCTAGACCTTTACCAAAGTTATTTTAAGTCCTTCACTTATAATCCAAATTTGGAATTGCACCTTTATAAGTTCATATGGTTGATGTGTTAAGTGGGTTCATCATTTGCACTAAACTTGAGGGAACTTAGGTTTAATTTCTAATTTGGGTTAAAGGTCATTTAAGACTCATAATCATTATCATCACTTGATAGACTTAAGCCATTTTTTGCTAAACACTTTCACTTTGAGTCTATACACCATAACATTTTGAGTCAAAAAAAGTAGTTTAATGCTGTCAAAATTGTGGGAAATTGTCTTTGCCTTAGAGAGTTTTTGAAATAAACTTTTTTGTCACACCCTTTGAGTAGTGTAACATTGTTATCCTACCCAAAACATTTAAAATATTATTTCATAGACCCTTTTACATATAATTCAAATTTGTTCCTACATTTTTAGACCAATTCAAGTGTACTTTTTGTGATCCTTTGTCTAAATCATAGTTATACCGTTCAATTTTGTCTAGCTTATTTGTTAAAAGAACCAAGTTTAATACCATTTTTTATGAGAAAATAAACAATCTCTAAAGTGCCTTTTGTTTCATACCTTATACCTAGTTGACTAAGTTCATGTCCAAGAATCAAATGCCTAGTCTTTGTTAGAAGTGTTTTAAATCCATTAGATTAAAACTTGTATCTATTTCAAAGTCTAGATTTTGACATTATTTGGCCAAGAGTATTAGTGGATGCCTTGTTTGAGCTTTGATTTTGACAACCATGTTTGGCCAAAAGACCTAACAAATTTTAAATTCATAGATTAGACTAATTTGAAACACTTCAATCTTAGATTTTGGCATTTTGATTTTTGGTCTATTTACTTGCTTATCTTTGTGTGAATAGTGAAACATTAGATACTTCATGCTAGCTTGTTTCCTCACAAATATTTGTATAAACCTTTTGATGAATCTAGACCAAGTTGAAACATCATCTATTTTAGATTCTATCTTTTTTAGAGTTTGTAGAACTCTTTAAACTTTTATCACAAAGCATTGAATATGGATCCCAACATGTATTCCTACACTCGTAGTGGACTCATGTACAATCTAGGGATTAGTAATGTAGTTATGCAAAAAGAAATGGTGCAAGACTCCTATGCAGATAATATTGCTTATGAGATGTATTCTTATCCATCTTATAATACTCAATCAGGGGCATAAATCCAAGATCCATTAGCTAACTATTTGGTTAATACACCACCTTATTCAGAACAAGACCAAGAACAAACCACACAATACCTAGCTATAATACCGAGAGTGGACAAGCTAGTTATTCAACAATCATATTCTACTAATACAGCTTCTATGTATGATCCATTTTTATTTGAGAAACATTTATTAGAGAATAAAGATGAGATTTTGGTTAGAGCCATAGAGGTAAGGGAAAAGTTTCCAGTAGACTTCCCCCATGAAAATTTACCAAGTCTAGTAAGAGTGCCCCGCAATATCATTTATGATCAATAGGCTTCTTCTAGCAATCCTATGGCTCTAGTCCAAACAATGTATCAAGAACCTAATATATATAATCAAGGCAAAAACATCATGGAATATCACTTTAACCAAATGTAGATAGTATATCAAACCTACCTGAATCTAGCATGTAATTTAAATTAGATGAACATGGTGAGTAAGCCTCTTATTGACCTAGTCCCTTCAATAGGAGTATTGATAGAGTTAACTAGACAAGAGAATCTAAGTTTTGACCCATTCATACAAATTGATTTAATAGATAAATTGATGCATAGACCCATTATTGGAGAAGTTTCTTCAGCCTCTACACAAAATAGTGATCCAAACGTAGTGGACAATGTGCAAACAACATCCAATCCTGATTAAAGTGGTACTAATGCACAAACAACTAGCCAACAACATGTGCTTGTAGTTTTTATACCCCAAATTTTTTTGGATATTTCCTAAAGTGTACAACCTATAGGATTAGGTAATCCAAAAAGGGCCAATGTCACACCTCAATCATAGAATGTGATAAACCCTACTCCTCCTCAAGAAGTAATAAGTAGTATTCCACAACAACATGCACAATCTAGTGTATCAATGCAATAGAAGACAAATACATTGCCACCTCAATCAGTGGAATAAATTTTCCACCGTACCAAGTAATGATGAACATACTACTTAAATTGTAGACTAATATGATAATTTAAAACCATGTAATGACTAGTCAATAACATGCAAATATTGGTCAACAATAGATGCCAAATTTATAACCTATTTTTACTTTCTCACAGGGATTCACTTAATAAGGAGGTCCCTATATTTCTCAAGTACCTACTAGACAACCTTTGGTTCAAAATGTGCCACAAATTTAGAGATAAGGTTTTGGTCCACAATTTCTCACTCCACATCAAGGTTTGATCAGTCAACAACATGTCCCTTTTCAACCATAGCAGGCATAGTATAGTTATATCCCTCCATCCCAACCTTTATCACCAACCCAATCTACAATATCATGAAACTAATTATGCAATTTCAAGTACATCCTAATTCATGTATGTGTATTCTTGATCCATTTCCAAACCAAACTAATGTACCCCAATAGGTATCTTCATCATACCCTGGTCAGAGTGTCCCACTTGTGACCTCCCAACCATCTACCCAAACCAATATTCTCCCTCAAACCAATGTTCCTTCTAGTTTCCTATCCCAAGAATTGCAATAGATGAAGGATGCAATTACTACCTTTGAAGCTAGGAAATAGACTAAAAAGTTCAAATTGGATGATGTGTGTTCTTACCCATTCAACATGGAGTATTTGTAGATACCATTTCCTCCAGGATACGAACCACCAAAATTCAACAAATACAAAGGGAAAGGTGACCCTAAGGCTTATTTGACTGAATTCTTTATCACATATCAACCAGCAGCATATAGTGACATATACATTTTTCTATTATTTCTAAGGATCTTGGTTGGACAAGCCTTGGAGTGGTTTTCAAAGTTTTCTAAAAATTCAGTAACAAATTTTGATGATCTATTTGATAAGTTTGTGTAGCACTTTTCCTATAATCTCAAGCATGAGATTTCATTAGCAGACTTAACACAAGAAAAACAAAAAGATGGTGAGAGTTTTACAAGTTATTTATAGTGATGGAGAGACCTTGCAAGTTATTTCACCCATAGTTTACTAGATAAATAATTAGTTGTTGTGTTTACTAAAAATTTGCAAAGTGAGATAGCTTATCATCTGGAACTACAATGTGCACATACTTTCAAAGAGATCATTGATAAAGGTTTATTGATCAAGTGGGTGTTCATCAATAAAGGAGTCATAAAGCTTAGTTTAACTAATCAAAATTAAGGTACCAATAAAATAAATGGACAACATCAACATACTATTCAAGTGTAAGCATCACAACTGGTATAGGCCAATAACTAAGAAAGATTGAAGAAATCCAACTGCAATAGGAATGTTATGGGAAATGGAGTAACCAAATCCCATCATGTCCAAATGGTACAAACATCATTTTCACCACCTTTTTATCTTAATCTTACCCAAAAACCTCTCCAACCAATGCCATAATCACAATAACCAAGACTTGCACAATAAATACAACAACCTTTACCATTGCAAACCCCTCCTCTTCCTAAGAGAACTGTGCTTGTGCATCATGTCTTTAGTGACCTAGGAGAACCTATTGAGTCTATATTTAATAAGATTGCTTCTGCTAATCTGATTAGTTGGCCTATACCAAAGAATCATCTGCAAGTCATTCCTTATCCTAATTGGTACTGTGAAAATGAATTTTGTGACTATCATTGGGTCAACGGACATAATCTATGAAGATGTGTCCAAATTAAGAATTTAATTTAGAATATGTTGGAGAATGGGGAGATAACATTGGATAATGGTGCTTCTACTTCCAATAAAACTCTTTGGATTTATCAAAACCCCTTTCCCTAACACAACAATCAAGAACAATAAAATAATTAGTAACAACAACGACGACCAGTGTAGAAGCAAAATCAATAGTATCAAAATTTCAAAAGCTGAACTAGTAAAATCAACAAAATCAGTAGCATAAATCATAATGATAGAACAATGGACAAACAACAATGTTAAAATAGTAACAACCAAAAAATCTACCATGTAGTTGCACATGACTACAATAGGGTTGTAGATCATATTGTAGGGGGTAACGTTAATACCATCTCCATTAATCCTAGACAAAGCACTAATCAACCTAGACTATTGCTCAATAAAAACATTCAAAAAAATTACATAGATAATTATTTTTTGACCTAGGATTGCATATATGCAAACTAAAAAACTAGGACTTCCCCTTTTGGACCTTATATTGACAACTTGTCCTTGTCGCATGACCACATGTGAGTGTACTGACAATCAAGACTTATCCTATCTAGTCCCACACCATTCCCAACATTTGTTAGCAATAATGGTCTAGTATTTAATCCCAATTGTGCAATCACAACTTAGAGGTTGAAGATTACTATCCCAAGCCCATAACCATCCACCACTTTGCATGTCATCCAACCAACCATTTAGCCTTAGAATAAACCATTCACTACCGACCAAGACAAGAGGTTTGATATTGTAGAACAATTGTAGAAGACACCAACACAAATTTCTATTTTAGATTTTTTTTAATGCCAATAATCCACAAGAACATCCTAAATAAGTTTTTGACCCAATCCATTGTTGCTAGTGACATATCCCTTGATAAATTCTAATCTTTGGTTGGACAACTAGTTCCAGCCCAAGTCACATTCAACCAAAGTGATATGTCTTCCCTTGGCCCACTCCATAATAATCCATTATATATAGAATTTTATATAAAGTGGCATAAAGTGAAATGTGTCCTTATATACAATGGATCAGGTCTCAACATAGTGCCTCTAAAGCTCATCAAGCTTCTTAGATACATAATGGTAGATCTTTAGCCAGAAACAATAACCATCAAATCCTATGATAAATAGGAAAGAGAATCACAAGGGAACATTAATTTTTCAATTATCATTGGGCCTTTGACCCATGATACACTTAACCATGTGCTTAATATTGAGTTATCATACAATATACTTCTAGGTAGGCCTTGGTTACATGAGATTTGTGTAGTCCCATCAACATTGCACCAATGTATCAATTTTTCCCACTCAGGGATGGAAGTGAATATTTTAGGAGATTTACAATGATATGAACACTTCAAACATCTTGAGGTTGAATTTCAAATCTACAATTATTAATATGACATGCATCCAAGTTCCAAGCAAGATAAAGGAAAGGTTATACTTATTGATCCTTCACTGGATAATTACATAGATCATAATACCTTGGATTCCCTTTCCTACATACCACCTCCTAAAGCTTCTAATTATTTCACCATTTTAGATAATGGATCAGGAGAGTATGTGACCCATGATACATTTCACATTGCCAATCTTCCTTAGAATCTAAAAACCTTTGGGTGACCTAAAGTCACCCCATATATGCATTGGTAATAAAAGAACAAAGACAAGGGACCTATCACATTTGTACCAACATTTGGCCTAGAACTCAACCTTCCTAAAGGGGATAAATCATGGTTATACAATGAAAACCAAGCTAATTGTGATAAAAGTGCAAAGTATCATATTCCCAATAGGAGCATGAAGTGTCACAATTATGGAGGAAGAGGCCTCGAACTAAATTAGTAAGGAAACATCGAGCCAATTTCTATGAATAAGTATGAAAGACCTTATGGACTTGGATTTAAACCACCTGGGGGTGACCCCACATATCTTATTCAAACTCCATCACCAGTGATGATGATGCCAATAGTGAAGTAGAGTCTGATCATAGCCTCACCTTTGATAACCTGGTTGAAACCAACTTGTTTGATAATAATTCCATTTATACCCTTAACATATCCATTCATCACAAACCATTACCATTATATTGTCTCCAACTGATATATTGGGACCAACAAGAATCCAGTTTGTTGATTGATGAGTTTCAAAATGATGAGGCATTCTATGACTTCTTAGGCCTTAGAGACAATGTTCTGTTGGGAGATCACAAATCAAGATTCTCAATCACATTAGATCCTAAAACCTATTTTAAAGAGTGAGTGAACACCCTTAGCCAAAAATAAATAAGTAAAACATTGAGGTCCCAAAGTGAAAACTCTTTGAGGTACTTTCTGACTAGGGAAAAAGTAAAGGTAAAGGCTACTCTAGTGGTGAAAACCTATTTCAGGTTCCATTAGATGGAGGTGTTCATTTTTATTCAAATTTAGACCAGGAGACCACCAAAGATGAACTTACCTATGGATCCAAGTTTAGATTTGAGAAACAACAAGTATTTGATCAAATTCTTCAAGAAATTTTGACTATTTTTATCACCTAGCTAGATGTCCCATTAGGGGACTCAGATTCATCATGCCTAGGATAATTTGAATAAAAACTCCTAACAGAGGACCCTGACATAATCCAATAGTTCAAGTCATTGCCTACTATCCTAGAAGATAGTCTGATTCTTCTAGTTAAAGAAATAATACAAGTAAATATCAGGATTCCATCAGACCTAAAATGGATAAGACTAGGTGTGTCCCTCACTGATGAGGAACATGATGTCTTTATAGCTTTGTTGAGAGAAATTGTAGCTATATTTATATGGGCCTATTATGACATGCCAAGTTTAGACCCCACCTTGGTTTTGCACCACCTTGTAGTTAATCCTGATGCCAAATTGGTTTAAAAAGAGTTGAAAAAACTTGTAGAAGTAAGATGTATTCAATCCATTGAATACTCAGATGGATCTCTAATGTGGTACCTGTTAGTAAAAATCCTTAAGGGATCAATTTTTTTACTGATTTCTAAGACATCAACAAATCTTGTCCTAAGTATGATTTTCCATTACCTAATATTGACATGATTGTTGACTCTGTGATAGGTTATGAAATGATTTCACTCATGGATGGCTTTTCAAGATACAACCAGATCAGAATAGCACTAGAAGACCAACATAAAATAACATTCACCACTCCATGAGGAACATTTTGTTATCAGTTAATGCCATTTCACCTTTAAAATGTGGGAGCTACATATCAAAGAGCCATGACTATCATATTCCATGATATGATGCATGATATTATTGAAGGCTATGCAGATGACATATTACGAAAATCCAAAACTAGGGCCAACCATCTAGTAGTGCTTCATAAGATATTTGAAATATTATGGGAGTACAAAGTCAAACTCAATCCAAATAAATGTGTGTTTGGTGTAAGTTTAGGAAAATTACTTGTCTTCATCGTATCTCATAGAGATATTGAAGTCAATCTAGCTAAAGTCCATGTTATAACCAAGATGCTGCCACCAACCAGTTTAATGTAACTTCATAGTTTTTAGGGCAAGATTCAATCAATCTAATGCTTCATATATTAGTTAGTATACAAATGCCATCCATTTAAACACCTTTTGAAAAAGGGAGTTGCATTTCACTAGGATGATCACTACCAAATAACTTTTCAACAACTCAAAGACTATCTTGTTAATCCACCTATTTTATTACCTCCTATGTCAAGAAAGCCATTCTTATTATACCTATTAGGTACCGACCATGCTCTAGGGGTGCTCTTGGCTCAACATGATGATAATGGAAAAGAGAATGTCATATACTATCTAAGTTGTACCTTGGTTACATATGAACATAACTATGTACCTATTGAAAAAGCTTACTTAGCCATGGTCTTAATAGCTCAAAAACTATGCCTTACATGTTGAATAATAATACCATGGTCATTTTAAAATTAGAAATGATCAAGTATCTACTATCTAAAATAGCTTTTCAAGGTAGAATGGCTAAATAGATTATGCTTCTCAGTGAGTTTGACATAGAGTATGTCAATTAGAAGGCAATCAAGGGACAAGTTCTTACAAATCAACTTGTAAAAGCACCTCTCATAAACACATATCCACTCATATTTTAATTTCTTGATTAATCCATAATTACCATAATTGACACACCCCTTGAGGAGTAGCCCTAGAATTTGTATTTTGATGGTTCATTTACTGCACATGGATTAAGGGTAGGCCTATTGTTTACTACACCATAGGGGGATCTAATCCCTAAATCATTAAAAATTAGCTTCCCTTATATAAATAACATGGTTGAGTATGAATCACTTGTTGCAAGAATTCGACAAGCAGTGCATTGGAATATATCTCATCACCAAGTTTATGGTGATTCTCAGTTAATCATCAATTAGGTCATAGATCATTTTTAGACCAAAGATGACAAGCTGGTTCCATATAAAGCCATGGTCGACACTTTTAAGCAACAAATTTCCAACATTTAGTTTCAGCACATACCAAGGTCTAGTAACAGAACTATAGATGCTATGTCTATTATTATCTCTCTAATTCAAAAATAGATAAAGCTAGAGAGTATCAGTTCCTCATCAAGAATTTGTTAGCCCCAGCTCATGAACCTTCAATCATTGCAATGATTTTTGATATTATTGGTCCTAATTCTATATAGTACTCATACCTTTATAACTACCTTCATGACTAAGTTATACCACCTAACCTATCTCAAAAATAAACCAAAGCCTTCATTCATCATTCCACTCATTATACTCTACTTAGATCCACCCTTTACCATCATAGTTTTGGTAGAACTCTGCTTCGTTTTTTAACTTTGGTAGAGTCTACACTAGCATTAAGAGAAATTCATGGAGTATATGGAGCTCATTATAGGGGTATTCCTATCCAAAAATCTCTTGTGTACTAGTTATTATTGGTCCATAATGGATGCAGATGTTATTGCATATGTAAAAAAGTGTGACAAATGTTAACGACATGCTAATATGATTCATACCCTAACAAAAACTCTAAAACCAATGTTGATACCATGGCCATTTTCTACATGGGGACTTGACCTCATTGAGAAGATCAACCCCACTTCATCTAACAGCCATAAACATATCCTTACCACCACTGAATACTTCACTAAGTGGGTTGAAACTATACCCCTCACTTACGTGACTGGAAAACAAATTTCCAAATTCAACTTCAACCATCTCATTTGCTGCTACAATATCCCCTCTAACATTATATTTGATAATATATGATCATTCAAGAATAAGAATGTAGACCAGATATGTAATGAATATAACATCACACAACATTTTTCTATAGCATATTACCCTTAAGGTAATGGCCAAGTTGAGGCATCTAACAAAATCACTATCAATATTCTCAAAAATATTGTCAATGATGTCCGTCATGATTGGCACTTACAGATATTCCCTACCCTTTAGGCATATTGTACCAACCATCATACCCCTATAGGAGCCACTCCATACCTTTTTATGGTACTGAGGCCATCCTTCCCATTGAGGTCAAATTACCTTCACTACACATCTCTTTCAAGCATGTCTTGGATGATCATGACTATCAAGTCGCTCACCTGCAAGAGCTAGACCTGCTTGATGAAAAATACATAGCTGTGCTCAACAATCTTCAAGCATATCAAACCTGACTCAAAGGCCACTATAATCAGTGTGTTAAGTATCAAACATTTAAAATTGATGATCTTGTTCTTAAAGAAAAACAAAATAATACCATGACTGAGAATAAGCATAAAGGAAAATTCAAACAAAATTGGATAGGGCCTTTCATCATTACTATAGATTATGGATCAAGAGTAGACAAGCTTGCCACACAAGATGTAGATGAACTTCTTGAGCTGATGAATATTATTCATCTCAAGCTGAATAATAGTATTATGCTTGAGTACTAAGGTGCATTATCTGTAAGGACCATTTTAGTTATGCCATTTTATCACTATTATTTTTTATGCAAATATCATCGTTATCCATCCTCTTAGCTGTATCCAGTTTCCACTTTCAACCTATCAGCCTAGTGTGTTCTAAAGCCTATACTATTTGACCTTTGTTTTTTCTATTTGTTACATAGTTTTAGCATCAAGGATTCTAATTAGTTTCATCGATTGGTTCAAGTATTTTAGATAGAGATCATATTTTGGAATAGTATGACATAAGTTTTAGTAGTTTCATCTTTAGTTTGTTATTAATTTCTTTCCACTGGTCTTGCTCCTAATTATAACTACCTTTGGGAAAATTAGTACCATTGATCTATGTCATTATGTCCTAGTTATAACCGCCTATGGGCAAACTAGGGGAAACATTAAGCCTTGATATACAAACTAGTCACTTCATATGTCATACTATGCCTTTTTACCAACTGTGGCTAGTTTGTTCGAATTAACTTCTACACTAGATAAATCCTCCACTGTAAGGTTGGAACTATAGTGACTTGAGGTCCTACCCTGGGACTATGTAAGCAATGCTCAATACTTGTTGAGGTCAGCTCAGTCACCCTAAGCCATGCTATCACCATTTTGTGAGAAACCTTAGTTTAAATGCTCTCATCATTTTATGATCTTAAACCATTTAGGTCTCATCATTCTCAACTGAGCTGAGACACTCCAAAAAAATTTCAAAAACATTTGAAAAATTGTTATGAAAGAGCAAAAACATTGACCACTTTTTTGCCTTAAGGATTCTAGGAACCTTGACTAAGTTACAAGAAAATCACTTGTCACTTAGTTTCCCCATCTTTTTTGGTCTATTCTCTTATTCCCTTGCCATTTTACAAGACTGTTCCTATTCTTCTATCACATCTATTCTATATTTTTTCCCTCGGTTATCACTTTCTTCCCATTCCTTGGGAGAACTACATTTAGCCTAACAAATTTTTATTAGATATTACATCCATGGAACTATGTATGTAGTAGTCACTTGAGTAGTGCATATAGAGATAGCTCATTTACCCCTTCCTTTTCTTCTATTCCCCCATTTTGTTCATTTGTTTAGTTGTCACCCATTTTCTAGGGGCAATGTTCGTATGGTTTCTATTGCATTGTTTATATGCTTATTTCTTCTTATTTTATTTATATGTCTATCTATTTGTTTGCTTTCAGCATTGTTGCCTTGATTTAGTTTATGTGTGTTCATTTGGTGATTCTTTGTCCACACTTACACTTGAACCATCCTTATTCATATGTTTACATTGTCGTCATGGTTTCTTTCATTGGTGCATTGTTTTCTATTGAGTATTACATTACGAGAGTCAGTCTTCATGCATATTTTAGCCAAGTCCTCATGATGTTATACCATGATTCCTACCAACACATGCTACAACAAACCTAAGCTTCAAAAATTCTATTCAATAATGGTGGCATCTCTTAGAACCAACATCTTGATTCAATCCCAATAATATCCCATATATAGTAATTAACCAAGAAATAATTTCAACCTTTATTAGTTCAGATGAGCATCTCCCTACTAGTATGTTGTTCCAATTCATCATTACCCTTTGCATTAAGCTACCATCATCCTCAACCAAGTTTATCATATTTACCATAATCAGGGTCTAATGATTAAAACCACCTATAAGCAAATCATTGCACACTATCCCACCTATATTTCTCAATGATTATAACCACCTTTGGGAAAATCATTATGTTTTCACCACTTTACTTTTTCTCCCCATACAGAGGCATGTTATTATCTTGTTTGTCTATCCTAACTAGGGTAGCTCCACTTCTCAATGATTATAATTGTCTTTGGGAAAATCATTGTGTTATCATACAATGTTGTCACTATCAGGGTACAATGTTTATAAAATCCTTTGGGCAAACCATTTTGCACCATCCCATTTACATTCTCAATAATTTTGACTAGTTTTTTAGTATCATTGTGTTTTGACCCCATCATTTTTCCTTTCTTTGGTCCCCTCATTTCACTTCTTTATTTTTGAGGGATCATTTACCAACCTACTTGTGTTAACCATTCCCTCGAGGGGGCATCATACAATTAGTTTATCCTTATTGCAATTATAGGCATATATGACCTTTTCGTTATTTGATAATATGTTACTATGCTTATAGATTGCAATGCCTTCCCAAATAGGGTTAAATTGTAGACACTTAAATCTAGCTATCAATAACCTCTAATCAGGATTTTGGCTAATTTCTACCCAAAATGCATAATTTGACCTAAAAACACTAAAACATGCTAAATGATGTGAAACTAACATATTCAAGTGCTAATTTTGGCTAGGTTATCACTAAATGTGGTAATGCGATTTATGGGCCAGTTAACTTTGAACAGATCATTCTGAATCAAAATGCCAATTTTGCACCTAAGTGCTCTGGATTACTCTTTCCTATTAAATATTATACACAAGACACATGCCTTTGTTATTTTTTATTGGTAACATTCTAAATGGGAAAATGATTCCAATGCATCTGACATCACCTTCCAATTCCAATCCAGTCAAATTTTGGACCAATAACAAGACATTTTGATCAATTTAAGTAATTTGTGCACAAAGTGCTTAAACATGCTTAAGAGCTAATTAATCAAAATCAAGGCCTAATTAATAATTCCATGGAAACTTTTTGAATACTTGTTTTTATAAATGAATATTGAATATCTACATCATCAAGTGACCTCATTTATTAGGAAGACAACCCAAGACCATAAATGCCACAAATATCAGGATTCATGCCCTCCATGAATCTTAATTGCACCTTCTTCCAATTTCATGATGAGGATAATTACAAACTTAATTTCAAAAATTTAATTAATCCTTAACCACACATCTCAATCTCAGGATGGACGGTTCAAGTTGATTCTAGATATTTGCAAAAATCTATAAATAGGAGGCCTTACTACATCATTTCTATGCTATTTTGGTGCAAATTTATTGTGCTCAAATATCTTCAAAAAACTTGATAATTAAAATTTATAATTCACAAATGATTCTAAAATCCATTGTAATTAGTGTTACCATGCTAAATTGATTCCTAGCCAAGCCAAGCCACAAGCCAAAAGTGCCAAAGAGAGATGGAGGTAGCCAAGCTTCCATTACCAATGAATTCATTAGCACAAACTGAGAAAGCCACTACAATAACTATTTTGGAGCATCCAAGGGAGGTAAAATAAGGCTTCTTTTGCATTCTAGTTGTATGTTTTATTCATGTTTGTTAACTAAGTTCTTCCTAGTGTCTAGGCCTAGAGATTTTATGCTAGTTAGTGTGTTTCTTTCATTTTATTTTCATTTTAAAACTAACTTGATACTAGCAATCCTCTCTTGAGTCAAATTCCTAGATCACAGAATCTAATGATGTGAAATATTTTATCCTCATAGACTTTTTTCGATGAGTTTAATTCTTATGCTCTAGTCAATTATCCTTTTATAGGATCCAATTTCAAATATTAATGTGTGTAATATACATAGTGGGACTATGAATATGTGTTCATATCATTTAGATAATTTAACACTTTATTATTATTTTTAATTAAAATAATATATGTTTGTAGATTTTAAGTCACTTTATTAAAACATGATGTCAAAATAGAATCGGACTCTTGGAAAGATTACCTTAAAGAATACAAAAGATTAGTTCTATCCTCCTATGTTTTATAAATATGAGAGATGTCTATTTTACGTAGGGAGTTATTATTTATTTTAGATATTAGGGAAGGATTAGATACTGCTTTGTGTGTTGTATGTACTTTTATAGATTTTTTTTATGGAGAACAAGAAACCTAATGAAATCACTCACTGGCTTTTTGATTTACAATGCTCTTTATTTGTGAAATATATTTTTTTTTTATGTAGATAAATAACTCATTAAATTTATACACTAATCATGGTTGTGTGTAACTCACATAGGTTACAAATTTTGTGTTGAAAACCACATGGATGGGATTTGTACCAAGTGCATAGAATTTGATTTCTGAGGAGACATTATGCTGATAGGAAATCCATTTTGTTCCCATTATATTTACTAATCTTATTTAAATTATCACATGAGAGAGATAATTTAAATTTATTTAATCTAATTCTAAGTTATTCAGGTGGTCTTATGTGTTTATTTTGTTGTGGGTTTCTCATCTTCACCTTTATACTCCTCATTTCTTCTTCTATTTTCAGCTTTATCCATTTCCCATTTTTGTTTCCTTTTATTCTTTATATACAAGAGTATACAAAAACCTATTGAAATCATATGAGAGATATTATCCTATCAAATGTAGAGCCAAATCACCATCCCAAAAGTGATTTATCCAATGTTATAAAATGTATCATTGTCACATTGGGTGAATTATAAAAACCAATAAAATTTAAATAGATAAGTTTTTTCAAACTTTTTTTAACTCTCCTATAAAACTAACTAGATGAAAATGAGATTATTTGTAGTCTTTTGATCACACAACCATTGATACCAAGTGAATTTCATAAGTTTCAAATATAAGGATACCATTGTAACCCTATTCCCATATGGAATATGATGTATATGAATAAAATTATCCATTAAATCAATATAGTTTAGCATATCCTTTCCATAAATATTATACATGTATAGTTTTTGTAGCATCTTATGTTACATACAATAGAGATAACCATGGCTTGAGATTTCACAACATTTGGATTTAGACTAGGATGTTCTATAGATTCACTTAGATAGGTTGGGAATTTGCATTTTATATCTTGGGTTTCATGTTAAATTATGGTACTAATAGATTTTATATGGAATACATGAAATAATAAAATATTTTACTAATACTATCCATATTTCCTTTGATTTTAGTCTAAATGATTCACATACTTTCCATATCTACTTTCATTTTAGAGTACATATTACACATACTCTCATCCAAATGATGTAATTTTGCACTCAATGAATAAGAAACCATATAAAAATTCCCACATAATCCAACCTATAAACTTATCTTTATTATGATTCTAACATGGCATGTATGAATTATATCCCTAGCCTCTAGTTTATAGTCTTATTATGTTGAGGCTTGAAGAATCAAAATTTGATTTTATTATTTGACAAAACATTGTGTAGATGATTTTATACTAAGATTGGAATCAAATACAAAACTTAAAATAATATATCCACAATAATGTTTTGTGAAAAATTTAAAAATATAAAGAAATCAATTTATATATAAAATTTTCATTGGGACAAATTTATGGAAAATCATAAAACTATAATAAATCACTAAAAATATCACATCAAGATAAAATATTGACTATATTTTCCTTTAATGATGCTCTAAATTTAATAAAATGATCATAAAAAAATGCAAAACAATTTACAAGATATAATATATTGTTAAAAATTAGGGTTTCAACAACATTTTTTCCAAAATAGAATCTATAATACCACTTATAATGAAATTAATAAACTAAAAAAGTATAATTAATATAAAAAATCACACTGTGATTGAAAATGAACATAATATTGACGTATATAACTAGGATAGTTTGAGGAAACACCCACACCCTTATAATAAGAATTCAATTTATAATGATCCTCTAATACTAACATCCACCTCTTATATATAAGCTACTTAGGATATGGCTAGTACATAAGCTATCCCTATTACCAATATGAATAGATTTTAATTATCATATGATTAAACCAAAGGTTATGCTAGCCACCAACCAACCACACATATTGTGATACATACCATAGGCTAAGCATGTAACGTGTTTTTAAGTAATACAAGCTTCTTATATGGTTTCTTTATAGCCTTGACCATTTTCATTTAATCATTATTGTATAGGAGTTTCTAATCATTTATTTTAATAATGAGACTTGGTTTGTTTTGAATTTTTGTACTATTTGGAGCACATGTCTCATATGTGAGCATTTTTTCCTCTTAAACTTGATCTAAAATTGGTAACCACATAGAAGAGATCATAGAAATATTTATAAACACCAAAAGCTTATTTTTACTTGATATTTGATATTTTACTATTAATAAAAATGATTTTAATCTCACTATTTGGTGGTTGAATAGTCATCTTCAATACTATGGTATTGAGCTTAAGTACACAATATATCTGATATATTCATTGGATGCTTTTGTAAGTTGAGCCAATTATGTAAGTGTGAGCTTATGATTGATATTGAATTGATGAGATAGTATCAATCTTTATTTATTTTTAGAAACTTAAAAACAAATATGGATTGATACTTTGAAAATTGACCTTTTTCACCTAATAAATTTTATTTAATTAAAAACATATTATGGTCTTATAAAATACATGTAAAATGCAATAAATCCATTTGTTACACTATGATGAAATTATGCATAGAAACCTCTTGAATCACCAATCGAAGATGAGTTATGATTATTTTTTATAAATGCCATTACAACTTAGGCAACATTTTTGGCCCCTCATTATATTCCACTAACCCTATAGTTGAGTTAATTATAATATGTTATTACTCTCTGTATATATGTATGTATGTATGTATGTAAACAAAAATATCCCATGCTAATTATACAATAATACACCATGTTACAACTATCTATTACAAAAAAGATAGGAAATACAATATATCATTATATATCCCAAGCCTTACCCCTACTATTCAATGACAATAGTGTTAGTTAGCTTGTCTTCCTCATCATTGAAGTCAAAATTTTCAAAAATGGGAGGAGGCTGTAGCACAATAAGGAAGGATACTACAAAGTCATTAACATATGATTGTAGATATTGAGTCCTCATGTAGATATATTTAAGTTTGAATCTTGTACTCTTATGATTGATCTTATAATTGGCATCCCCTACCATCACATTATGTTTTAAATTTTCATGAACGTATAGATATGCATATCATAATGGTGTATGAAAAATCATAAGCCACATTGAATGAATTCCTCTTCCCATAGGTCATATTAGGGTCCATAATTTTTTGCACTAGTACTTATGCAATAAAAATGGCATCCTTATTTAGCTTTATTCCCACCCTAACATTGTCCATCAACTAGCTCCTTAAAAATCCATGATGAATGAACTGATATAGGGTAGTGGTAAATTCCTTGATCAAGTCATATGTATTTTGTCTAGGTGATCCACCTTTTTATCACCCATCCCATGAGATTTTTATTTCTTTCTACTTTGATTCACATTTTTCAAGTCTCATTGTTTGTTAGTGCAAAGAGACATGGCAAGCTTTACTAATATAATATTTAAGATGAAACTATTTTCATTATAAACAACAACAAAAAATGTGAGAATAACTCCTCACCTAGATGCCACAACAAAAAATATAATAATATTTTGAACTCTCCCTAGTCTTATTAGAGACTAATTATTGATAGAAGATATAAAGCATAAGAATAATGGCTTGTAAATATGAAAATAAAACTATAAAAGGTGATTTATGTTATCCAAAATCCTGTCCTCATTCCAAATCCATAGGAAAAACATCATATGACTTGACATTATAAGGATAATTCCAATATAAATCCATATGTCAAGAAAACACCCCAAAACTAAAAGATTGAAAACATTAATTATAAATTCTTGTAAATATCTATAAAAACAACCTGAATTCCTAAGAGAAACATGTAAAATATTTTCCTTTTAATTTATTTTCATAATAGTCCACCTCTTTGTTTCTTTATTGCATGTCCCAAATGCCACAATCACACTAACATGTCATTATAAACCTATATACCCTTTTCCATGCTCATCATTAATACATTTGGCACCTCAATCATACCATATAATATTTATTACCCTACCTTTAATTTTTTATGCACTTGTATTCACGATTAAACTCCATCAAGAATGCATCACAAAACTATAAAATTAAGGTGAGGGTTTTACATCCCCTAATAAATGTGTAGGATAGATTAATCAAAGATTGGGAGGTTTATTTGAAATAAAATTACACATCCCTCACCATTATCTTCCTAAATTCATCCAGGAAGTGTTTTTACCATAATTCATTTAGCTTTCGAAAAGAATCCAACAAATGTACCCCTCTTTTTGCAAGCCTATTTGTAACCTAGTTACCTTATTACTTTATATGAAGGGAGATGACATTATTTAGATACTTACCAAGCCAATTTTATTCATATACCCTAAACATATTATGCATGGTTCTAATATCCTTCATTACATTTATTATTAACTTCATCCACCCTATGACTACTATGACTAGTTTGTTTTGAGCAATGCCAATCCTTCTACTTTTTTGTTTATGTTTTTTCCTAAATATAAGGAAAAAAGAAAGAATGGTTTCCCACACACAACCCTAAAAACATATCCACCTTTTGTTTGGTCTAGGTTTTATTTTTATGCACCATCAAATTTAAGCTTCATGTAACCAACTAGAGAGAGAACCACACAATACTTCATTTCTTATAAACTATTTTACCAACCCCATTATCAAAGAGAAAATTAATGTTATTTTGTTAAAATATAATAATTTTTTTTTACAAAAATGCTTCAACTTTACATGGATTTAGATAATGGTAATTTTGTATAAGGGTGGTGTTGTGTAAGGTTATTTTCTCATGCACTAGTTTCACATGATTTTGTGTATGGTAGTTGTATGAGGCTATCTGAGTGTGGGAATGATGGTTTTGTATAGGGTTATTTACATAGTATCATTGCTTTATGGAATTTTACAAAGTGGAGCATAATGTTTGAGTCATGGTAAGGTGTTTCAAATAGATGTGCAATATGTAAAGAAAATAAGGATAACTTAAGCCATTATAATATAGTTATTTTATGTATTTTTCATATTGGAGGAGTTTGAGTAATATTTTTTCAACCCAAGAATATAAATCTATTGAGGAGCATTACACAATGATCAATTTGGTCAATATGCATGACTATAGATTCCCTTATTGTGAAGACAATAAAAAGTGGGTATCAGATCTACATGCATATTTATTCAAAGGAATAAAAGAGAAAGATTTTAGAAATTTTGTAGGTTCATACAATAATTCAAGATTTGGGTAGATCAATGCTAAAAATACATGATCTAGTATATGCATTATGACTTTTATTAAATGTTAAATACACATGGTCAAGTTTATGAGCTATAATATATAGTAATGTTTTATATAAATTTCATAAAACCGTGTGAAATTTTATATCATTGTAACATAATTATAGTTTACATTATAATTATGAAGGTTATTCTGCTAGTTTTTTGTCCCAAAAAGGATTTCCAAGGTGAAATATCATGCATTTGGTATGTTTCCCATTATCCTTATATTCTTATGATTTATATAACATAACTCTCCTTTTTATATAATTTTACTATGTATCATCCTTATTCCCAACATTTCGTATCAGATTTTGGTTTTAGCTTTGTAATATTTGGTATAACTTACGATGGTTTTGTTGAGTTGGAATTCTACACATAGGAATCTTGTGTGAATATTTAATGATTGCAAGCATAATGATATAAATCAATAAATTCAATGGTTAACATTTTTAGTTATGGAAATTCAAGATGGAAGTCCTCTTGGTAGATAGTGATATGTGGGTTGTTGTTGTAGACACACCACCCATGAGAAAGAAACCAGAAGAATGGCATAAGGTTGATAGAAAATCTAGAATATCTATCAAATATGAATTGAGCTTTGGAAGAGCATTACATAAAGATCACTTTGGTTAGTATCAACTGTGATTTTAGACTTCCCTTCCATGTGGATGTTACAAAGTGGGTGCTAGATATAGGTGTGGTTATTCTAAGGAATAAAATGAAAAGTGTTAAGAAATGTTTGGGGTTCATGCAATAGTTTGATAATTAGTTGGATCAATGTTGAATATGCATGGTCAAGTGTGTGAATAGTAACCCATATTGAATGTTGAATACACATGATCAAGTATATGCATTGCAGTATACAATAAAGTGTTGTATGAAGGCTTAAAAACCTTGTGACTTGTTATAGAATTGTAAAATAGTTTCCTTTTATGTTATAATAAAGAAAATTGATGTGTTTTGTTTTCTAATCAAAAAGGTTTACCTTGATGAAATATTATGTACTTTGTGTAATTTTTATTATCCTTATATGTTTAATATTCATATAGAATAGTTATCCTCAATATTTGTTTATCGTGTATTGACTTTATCCAAAAAAATAATAATAATAATCTTTGAGTGAACCTATATGATATCATGTATATGACTAGTATTATCTATATAAGGAGCTATTAGTGTAGTTAACTTTCACAATTTATCATGATGATGATTAATTTAGTGGTTTGAAACACCGATGATTAAGAATATTACACAATTGTTTCCAAAATATTATTACCAATATCATGGATTGTGGAAGATTCATATCTTTAATACGTGGAATATATAAAAATAAAATTTAAAATTATAAAAGTTTATTTCTATTATGTATAATAGAAATTTCAAAAACTCTATAGTAAGTATAATTTACTTGACTATATTTGAGACTTACTGGATGAATACATAAATATATGTATAAAAAAATACATTTGGTTTTTGTATTAATTTATATGTATTTATTTGATGATGTGAAAGTTTGTAGTAAACTTATGGGTTGTGAGATGTAGATGAGAATGAGGTTATCATTGGATATATATCTATTACCTCTATTAAATCACAAATTATACATCCTTAAACACAAGCTACTGATTGATGAAGTCTATACATTTCTTACTCTAACATTTATGTGCTGCAATAGATAAGTAATTTTAACTTAACTTTGAAGAAATTGAATAGACTAAAAACAATACTATGTTATAAATAATTTATATGTGTATACCCACTTTTATGCATATAAATATGCCCACCTCAAATTAAGCTTTATAAAACATGTAAAATACAGTAAACAATGTCTTAAAATTAACTATCCAATTAGATGTGTAATGAGATAGAAGTATTTTAGTGCTTTTGATTGATGTTAAAAGGGATTCTATGTAAAATTTAGGCCTATTATTGTACTTCAAAATATTCAAGTTAATAAACAATTTCTTGATCCATTACACCTCTTATATTTAAATTTAGAAAATAATAGTGTCAAGATCATATAAATGGCCATTGTCACTATCAAGACTATACAAATGGTTCAAGATAGATTGTATGATATTGGTCAGGACTTGTAAACAACAAAAAAATTCTTCACTCGTGTTTGCACATAGTTTCATTTTACCATAATTAAATGATTTTTGTCCTCTTAAAATCAACAAATCTTTACAAATTTAGAATGAACAAGGATTTGGTTTTAGTGTTTGTGGAGATAGGGTTATTATTGGCCCTATGCCTATTAGATTAATTAGACAATAATGTGTAATATGTAACATTTAATTACATAAAGGTATTTGCTTCAATAAATAGGTGATTAGACTTAGTGATTACCTACATAGGTATTCTTGGTTAGTCTTGTAGAGGCTATTTTCATGCCTTCATTGTAGTTAGTTGGACATAGGCTTATTCGATCTTATTTGTTTCTCCATGGTTATAGCTCAGCCATTCTATTTATATGGATATATCACAATGTAATATTCATATCTTGTGGCTTCCTAAATAATGTAGCGTGGTTTTAGAGCTCATAGTTGAGGGAGCTTGGGAGATCCTATGAGGGAGTGAGGTAATTGAGAAAATTTGTCAGGGAGGAATTACCTAGTTGTAATATTGTGGTGGAAGAAAGAAGAGTTGGATGCTTTCTTTTATGTTTGAACTTCTCTTTTATGTTTGAGGAAGGTGTTATCCAAGTTGGAGGAAGGTGTTATCCAAGTTGGAGGAAGGTGTTAAGGAATAAATAAGAGAAAGAAGGAAGGAGACAAGGCGTTGTAAGGAGAGGAGAGGTGTTTTATGAGAGAAAATGATATTTTTTGGTAGACGGAGTTTAAGAACAAGTATTGTCATTACAAGCTCTGTATGAGGGTTTTTTTATAAAACAAAGTAGTTTTTTGGTGAATAGAATTCCATTTTTAGTGTTTGGAATATTTTTCAAGTTGCTTGAAGGGTGACATCCTAAGAAAAGTGGCATTTCTTGTAGTTTCAAGACCAAAATCAGTTATGTTTTTGTGATTATTTACTTAAGAGGAAGCATATCGACTTGAAGAGGCGTATATTATTCCACATATGCATTTTGAGCAAACAAAGGCATAACAGGGGATGTGGTGCTTCACCAAGACAAACAATCAGTCTAAAATCATAGTATAAATTTGTTGTTTATATTTCAGAGGAAAAACTCACATGTTCAGACCTCATTTTTGGTAAAAAAGAATGAGATTTTTTAGGAGCAGGAGTGCACCCAAGCAAACCAGGTGGCCATTTTCATTATGCAACCTACAGGTACTCTTTAATTGGTTTAATGTCCTATACATGTTTTAATCTAGAGTTTTAAAACAACCAATAATATTTTAAGGTGGAATTATGATTTAAATCAAAATTAAGAAAATCTTTTTTTTTAAACTTTAGAAAATTTGATTTTGCCTAAAAACTTGTTTATGGAGATAGGGTTCTTGTTGGCCCTATGCCCTTCTAAAATTTCAGACCCATTAAAAATGATAAATAAATTTCAATTATTAATAAGCACAAATATCTCTAATGATATGCTCCAAAAATTCTCCTAAGTATAATGTGTCCTAAGGATGAAATGAGTGTGTGACCATCAAATGAACGTAATCACTATTTTATTTATAGATGATTTGCATTCAAACTTTTCCAAAATCAGATCACATGGTTGTCTTCAAATAACTACAAACATGGAAGTTAATAAAAAATAGGCGGGCCCATCCAATTTAAATGGTGGTATAAACAATCATCTTGGGACCTTACAAAATATGATGGGATGATACTAACAGTCTTAAAATCAAGATTAGATGATTGTATGACTACTATCAAAGTTACATATAAATATGTGAAAATAAATTTGAAGTTTCAAAATTTATCATAACAATTCAATAACACCAAATTTAAACTAATGATCCATAGATAAACCAATATACATAAAATATATATAAATAATGGAAAAGAAATACATAAGAACCCATTTTTAAATTGTAAGTTTCACAGAATATATTGATTGAAAAAACTTGTACGTAAAATGGATACAGGGGAGATCTTAAAGCGAAAAAGTACAAAAAATAAAAATAAAAAAATACAAAAGTTATTGGAGAAATGAATGTGACAGATTCCTTTTACAAAACAACATCTACAAATATTATTATAAATGAAAGAATCAAAAAATCATACAAATCTGACACTTTCAATTTTATAAGATTCAATCATATTTGAACCTTAGCATACTCTTACACACTTCTAATCCAATCGCTATTGGTAGAATCCAGTACTCGATTATTAACAGACATAATTGATCTTGGCATAGAAGGAAGGCTGAACCTAAACTATAATACTCGTAAGAGTTTTAACATCGACACATGGACAAAATATACCTGAATAATATAGTATCTTATTCTCAATACACGGTAAGTTTAGGCTCAACCGTAAAAGTAGAGCTACCAAATTTTAGGTGCTTTTGCCGAATCCCTTAAAATGTCCAGCAAATTCTGCTCTTAAACTTTGGTAGTAGAACCACTAGCCTTCCTGGTTTTGCCTCCATTATAAGCATCCTCTGTCATGATCTGCTTCTGAGTTGGGTATGCTGCAACATCTGCTCTCCGTGATGCAATTGTTTTTACCCTGTGTGGAACAATCCATGGCAGCAGACATAACCATCTAAGCCGATGATTTTTATTCACATTGCTCTTACATCCATATTCCATTCTATCAAAACCAGATGTGTACTGGCAGGGAGTTCTCTTAAGCTTTTGGATTTGGGAAGAGATCCATGAAGTATGAGAGCTGTGGCGATCTATAGGCGGGGTGAAAGAGGGGTAGAGAACAGCCAGTCCTCGATCGAGCTGATTGAGCATCGAAGCGAGCTCATACGAATCATACAAAGGGCTTCCACAGTCCCACGAAGAAACAATTTTCACCCTCTTACCACTGCCAGATGTTGGATCGCCTTTTTCCATTTTCACACTTTCTATGCTTCTCTCATATGTGCAGATCAGAAAGCATATATAGATTCAAGAAGAATTAAGTGGAGAAAAAATATTCTTATAGCTTAAACTATAGATTAGATCGCAACACTTTTAGATTTGACATGGGTGGATGGGAAAATGGGAGTAAAGATTATACGCAATAAAGATACAGTGGCATTTTGTATTAAAATGGACAATTTACAATGACATTTCTGGATCAGTTTAAAGACTTTTTAAAATTTAATATAAAAAAAATGTATATATTAAAGATTTAATGTGTGTGAGTTTTTCCAAAGGAAATATGTGTGAGCTTTTCCATTCAACATTTTTTTACGGTGATTCTTTATTAAGAAATCAAAAGCTGAATATGAAAACAGTATACAACCTTCATCAGGTCCAGAAATAAAAAATTAAATATAAAAACAACATAAAACCTTCTTAAATAATTCAAAAACCTAAAAAAAAATTGTTTTAAAATCACATTCATGATACAGGGTGCTTTCAAAATCTAAAATCACATTAAAAAAAAGAAAATATTAACAATATAAATCATAATCTAAGACCACATTTCAATTTTTTTTAAAACAAAAATAAAATAACAAAACAAAATATTCCCCAAAAAAGACATTCACCACATGCATAGTAGCTGATCTGGAAATACTGCAGAGAAATTGGTATGGAAATACTTTTTAGGTTTTATATAGATTATCTTATCTCTTCTTTTCTTTTTTTTTCATGGAATTATTGAATTATATAAAATATAGATATATTTTTTTAATATTTTTGTATTAAATATATAATGGATTATAATGATGAGTAAGTATACGTCTATATTGTTAAATATGTGACAATAAAATTAAAATTTAGAACTTTTTACAGTATGATTTATAACCACTCTTTGATAAGGAAGGTAGGTTGGTGATACCCCCACTATTGTCGTAGGGGGTCCAGAGGGCAGTGATATCTTATAGAGCCTTTTTATTAGGGGTTCGGAGACAACGTCTTGAAGCAAAAAAATAAGGATTCAAATCCTTATTTCTAGAAAGATGAATTCTACTGAACTTCATTTTTAGAAAGAAACTTTTAATGGCATTTTTTTACTCTATTTTTAGGAGGAGAGATCTTAATGGTGTTTTGCCAACTAGACATATTTATTTTTGTGGAGTTACATGTAATCTACAGAGTGAATTCGTATGTAATCAATTCATCTTGGAATTAATAAAATTTGATATCTTACATCATGAATTTTTCTTTAGTTTTACTAAAGTTTTATCATGTAAATCTTGTGTTTTGTTTGTTTAATTATATATGTTATTCTTTTGTTATTGTAGAGTATGTGATTTCCTAACATATATCAACGAGTTCTTTCAATTAAAAGACACGATCTTGATCTTAATCAATTAATTCTCTATATCAAATACTAAAACATATTTATACTCTAATGAATAAATATAAACAATCATTATTCTCACCAATCAAACTATGATCCTTTTAATCTCATATAAACTTTTAACATATAAATTAATACAATATAATATTAAAAAATGAATATTGATAAATCTAAACTGTTTTATGAGATAAGTTTTATTTATTTTTAAATGGCTTTAAGAATTGATTAGATTAAATCTTATAAATTTAATACAATTCAACTTGAACACACCAACCGTTTATTTTCAAGGATTCAATGAAAGTCTATACCATATTAATTATAAATTTAGTCAAGTGAAAATGATATAATGAGATTTCTGATCGCTTATAAAATATTAAAATCTATAGAACATGGCACATACATATACACAAGTGCCACTTTGAGGAGGGGCATTACCAGGATTCCACACCAGCGTCAGTTATAATTATAAGAATTGCAAGGAATCTTCATTTTATAAGGAAGTGTGACTTGGATGTATGTTATAAAATTCCAAAACTCCATTGTCAATAACATTTATTCGCTGTTCTTATATGTGGCACATGCAAATGACATTTGTTCGATGTATGTTATAAGTAATTACATTGATATTATTATCATCAAATTTGTATTTCTAATGTTAATAGAAGTAATTTTATTTTTTATTTTTTTTAGTTATTTAAAGATCAATATTGAATTGAATTTGATATGAATTGTGAAAGCATCAAATTTTAATATTATTATATTTTCAAGGTGAATGAAATAAGTGTGATGATTCTCATATAAACTTTTGATTTATAAAAAAATTTAATTTTATCTCTCATTCATAAATTAATCCATATATGTATATATAAAAGATTGATAATTATTAATTAATTTAATCTTTTCCATGTCATCATATAAATCCCACATCTTTAAATTCCAGCAAATTATTTTCTAAATTAGATGTCATTTAATTTGCATGAAATTAATAGGTTTACATAACAAAATTCATACTTAAAAATGTTAAATATTAAAAAAAAAAAAATTATTTACTCAATTAAAATTAATGAGTTTATGAATACTAATAAATGTTAGATATATTTATCGATTGTGGTTTGAAATTTCCTTTTCTTTTATATTATGGTATTAAATTTTTGATTCAACTTAACATGTTATTTATGATTCAATATTATCCTTTAAATGTTAATATAATTAACAATTCAAAAATAAATATTAGAAATAGTACATAAATTTATTATTAGATTTTATAGTATTTAAGGATGGGTTTAAATTATACCTTACATTTGGTAGGATTTTTATAAAAATATGATTGTATTTTATGATCAGAAAACAAAAATACGGTCATATAACTATCAAATTTAATGTTTATATTGGTGGGAACTTAAATTAATTAATTTCTAAATGTAAAATAAAACTTTTAAGTTTGTATTTTTTTTTCAAATCAGGGTTTCAAGTTTGCTTTACATAAAACATCATCGTTGTCGTCATTGTCATCTTCGTCGTTGTCGTCGTCGTCGTCGTCATCATCATCATCATCATCATCATCATCATCATCATCATCATCATCATCATCATCAATGAATTGTCGCTTACATAGTGTTACATCTCACTTCTTAATTGGAGGTCTCAAACTTACTTTAAAGCATGCATTTGTGGCAGTGGCGATGGTGCCACCTCCTCCTCCTCCTCCAAATCAATTAACTCGTAAATGTAATATAAAATTTCTTATTTTGTGTCTTTTTTCAAATGGAGGTTTCTTTCTTTACATAAAATATGCAATTTGCATCATCATCATCATCATCATCATCATCATCATCAATAATGAGTTGTTGCTTACATAGTGCTACATCTCACTTATTCATTGGAGGTCTCAGACTTACTTTACATAAAACATACAATTCATAACGACGGTAGCAACAACTATATTAAATAATTTAACTCTTCTTAATAAAAAAATTCACTATTAAAATTAAATATCAATCAATATAAATTATTTTATACATTCTTTTTGGTGTCGACCTTAAAAATAATAGATGATCTTCGATGATAGATAATCTTCTAACCCTACAATGCCCTAATAAAAGTGGTACACTCAATCCAAATTGATTGATACTTATTGAATAATTCCTCACCAACCAATCTAATCTCAGTATGCTTCCAACCAACCAATATGCATATATTAACTAATTTGGATATCTCATTTCATGTTATGGTCATTAAGAATGGTATATTTCTGTCCAAATTACAATGTGATGGTATCGAAAATTTCTATGATAAGAATGATGGATATGGTTATTGGGATGGTGAATTGATGATCGGATGCCTATAAACCATTTAACTATTATTTGACTTCTCGAGTCAATCATTTTAACTCGTACCATAACGATCAAGTGGTATATACTATCGTATGCCTCAACCTATCATAGCAATGTCTATATATACCAAAAAAAACCTATCGATCAAGTGTTTTTCCATTGATATGTCGATCGAGTTATCACCGAGTTTATGCAAGTTAATCAAGAGCTTTCCAGTGGTCAAGAAAATAATAATGGTTCCATTAAAGGCAGAAAGCATTGATTCATGGATTGAGGAATCTTAACCAAGCCATTTTACGTATTCATTTTTTTCAGTAATATTAATATTTACCCATCCATAAATATATGGTTATAATAATAAAGTCTCGATAAAAATTTAGGGCCCACTCTGCATGGCGGAGGAAAAATCTGATTTAAAAAATGTTGTTAAAGTGCAACAAGCGAGAGTCAAGAGACTCAATAAAAGAGAAACATAAAAAAATCTTTAGTGTCCTTTTTAAAAACACAAGATAGGCTTATTCCTACTAATATTTTCCACTTTCCAAAACTTGTTACACTAATTCAACTCATATTACTGTTTATATGCTATAAAAATACTTATAGAAATCCCAAGTGGATCTCATATCCCAAATATCGGGGTCATGGCCATAATTTTCTTTGAGGCCTCTGATGTTTTCATTGTCTTAGTTACTTACTCAAATTTGTCTCGAATCTTGAAATCTCAAAAGAATTGGAACTTAGATTAACTTGTAGATTAATGGTCTTCATTTTCTCTTATATTTCCTCTTTTCCTTTATCATAAACCAAGGGATTTTCTTGCCTTTTTTGCCAGCCATTTGAAACTCTTTTTTCCTTATCTTTTTCAATAGCAAGAGGACAACCCCCAACTAAATGGCCATAGGTGTGGCACAATAAACACCCAAATGGGAAGTTCTCATATTTCAAGGGTTGTTTAAATAATTATTCCTCTGGATATTTCAAGCATATTTTTCTAAGAGATTTGCTTACATCCATTTGAGTGCTATTTTTTTCCATATGCAATATGTTTCTTATTAGGACTTTCAAAAGAAATACATATCATCTTCACAAATGAGTTTCAAACCCTTGAGAAAATGGAATCATCCCATAAATGTGTAGAGAGGTTAAAAAGTTTTATCTAGGTTGGAGTTACTATTAGATCCTTTTGTATGAAATCAAAGCTAAGATTCCATAAAGTAACAAATAAGCTCAATCTACTAAAAAAACAATCTTGTCCACACACATAAGCTTTGTCCTCTTTAATTGAAAAAATAGTAATGAAGAAGTCTCATGTGCCAATGTGAATATCTGCATCACCATTCCCCTTCCAATTCTCTATTACCCATGTTCTTGATTCATTTTCATGAGGTCCTCGACCCATAAACTTATAAATCAGCCTTGCTTCATTAGGGTAAGCATTTCTTCTTCAATATTTTTATTTTCAAAGATGATAATGGGATCGTCCTTAAAAAAATTAATAAATCCTTATTTCATCCAAAGTCTTTCATTTCTTGCATTGTTGGAAATGGCTATGAACTTTACCAAAATCTTAGTTGTTTGAGATGGTTATTTTTTTAGATGCTGAGCATAGGACTATAGAGAAGGAGGAAGCCATAATTTACTTTAGAGAGTGTAGATAGTATTCTATTGTAGCAACCATCAATCATGTTGGACATAGGTCCTAAACAATCCATACTTCCCTTCAAGAACCCTACCGTCATTGATTTTTCATTTTGATTCCATTACATGTAAAAATTATCTTCTACTTAAGAAAGTTTTAGACTTTCAATACCTTCCATTCAATGGTCGTATTCTATTGTGTCTATAATAATGATCTTGTGAACTCTTTTGCTACATTTCAATTCAGGTTAGCAAAGGTTTTTCCAATAGATTTTATACAAGGAAAATATTCCTACAAAACATTGTGAAGGAATTTGTTTTTCTAATATGTTAATAAGAATCTATTTTATTGAATTTGGAAAACTATAGGTTTAATTTCCTAAATAGTAAAGGGGTCAAGATTAAGGGGAAAATCAGTAAATAAATGTACCTTAATTTAACCTACTGATTTATTGAATTTGGAAGTGCTTAATTGATTTCTAAAAATAGAAAATAAGGGGATAGAGAGTAAAACTTAGCTAATTTTGGGTTGAGATGGAGGAGACATAAGCTACAAAGTACTTATCTAGCTGAGCAGATTGTCAAAAATAGGATCCATAAGTCTATTCTTTACCTAGACAGGAGCACTGAAAATGGGATGCCTGAAGGTCCAGTACTATAATCCAAGTTTTGGCATTGCAGTCCTTAGTGTTTGAGCTTTTTGATATTTCTCAGTTTTATTTTTCTACTCTGGGAGACCTTATGCCTAAAATATTGAGTCCTTGTTATTCAAAATCTCCATGTATAACTAATTTTTTCTTCAAGAATCCTAGTTCCTCTTCATGCTTGATAGGTGATCTCCAATCTAACTAGAAAAAGGGGTTAGTGTGTAATATGCACTGAATGTGTGATCATACCCCATGTGTGGGCACGCTACCTATATACCAATACTCTGAAGAGGGATCAAGATCAATGTAGTTATCTCAATTTGAATGTGTATTATGCAATCTTATTTATGCCATGCAAGTGTATGAAAATTTTGGTAAGATTGAGATGACTCGTGACTGGTGCGAGAGCTTGGATAGGCTGGAAATAATAGTGGTTGGTTGTATGCAGAGAATAAAAAGATTTACTTGAGTGTGCTTTAGTATATTTCTAGCTTGTGCCTTTCGAATGATTGCCAACCCTTTTAAACGACCTTTGAATGGGCTTTTATAGGGAAACCAGTGATCCTAGGTTAGATGAACTCGCATTAAGTTGATGAGGGAAAAGATAAGGATTCAAGAAAATATAACCATTTGAGGTTATTGTGGACTTGGACAACAACATTGAAAAGTGGACACCTTGGGTCCCAGCACTGTAGTCCAACCTATAGCATTATTGTCTAGGGGGAAAGGGACCCTGGGGGATATATCTATGCCTGGGAGAGGAGTTTGAGAAAGTAAGGGTTGAATCTAGAAGGCTTCAGATGACTAGAAAATAGTGAAAACATGCCTAAGTGGGTTGTGTAAGTGAGTAGGAGAGACCTATGGTTTAGGTGTCATAAGTCATGCTCAATTTGTAAAAATTACATTTTAGTATGACTACATTTGCCCCACTTTATTCTAAGTATGCAGTAAAGTAAAATACTAGAATAAAGGAAAAAAGAGAAGCGTATCTAAACTTACCTTACCTATGAGGCTAAGCCCAAGAAGCTATTTAATGTTGGGTTGTGCATAGTGAGAGCACATTTTACTGTGTATGTCTATAAAAAAGAAAGTGAAAGTAGATCAGTTCTTACTAGATACGGTATATCTAAAATAAGAACAGACAAAGTTGGGTAAAGAGAGTGGAAGGAAGAGAAAGGAACAAATACACCCCACTAAGGATGCAAACTAATGCAAAACCTATTATGTTACTAGGTTGTGTTGGGTAATGCTAGAAGTATGTTGAATCAAGAGTTATATTAATGAATGAGGTGAGTGCTCAATCCCTTGCAAGTTGGCTCAAGAATGCAAAGGCAGACCCTTTGGCTCTATCATCACTAATTATGTGAAGTTAATGAATCATGCATGTGCTAATTGATGTTTGGACCGTGTGTCCAATCCCTTTGAATAGGTGGCTCAAGAATACAAAGGTTAGCTAGACCTTTGGCTCCATTATTGCCCCGTGATGTGAAGCTAAATGAGAAAATACTGGTATAAATGAATGTCATATGAGATGGCTTATGGATCCTATGAATGTGTTGTGATCTGAAAATGTTGGCATGGATAGCCAAATGTAAACTAGAAACTAGGCCACTATTGGCTACTTCAAAAGATGGAGATTGGACTTGTATAAAAGCCCCTTTTAAAACTGGAATCATGGCTTAGGAAGCCACTCAAGAACTTGAGTACGTGAGAAGCAAACTTGTACAAAATTTTACTTGAATGTAATGCCAACCACCTGCAGATGGAGTAAAGCACACAACTACTAGGAATGCATAAGAAAATGCAATAAACTCATAAATAGAGAAGGCCCATGTGTCACACACATTGCCCCAAATAATTAGTGTCTAGAACATAGATTATGAACTGAAAGTTGTATCAACTACCATGTCTAAACTAAAAATGGAAACCCTCATGTTGTGCATGATGCCCCCTATATCTAGATTCTCTTAGCAAAATAAGTGCTAAAAAAATGTTGATTTATAGACTAAACTATAATGGCAAAACTGTGACTGAACTCACCTCTTTACCGGATATTGGAAAAACTAAATATTTTGATGTTTGGATAATAGCACTAGAAACTAGACACTTTAGGGTCTAGCATTGTAGTCCTATTTTTGGCACTATTATCCAAATCCAAAACTAATGAATGATCTGGATTCTCTATTGTCTGCCTGGTCTAGTTTACCTATGCTAAGTTCTAGATTGTGGACTATACTATTCTAAAACTACTTTTTCAACTAGTAGGAGCTCTAATCTCTGTGACAAAACCCCTGATTTTTGCCCCCTCTTTTGAGAGTAGGAATGAATACCCTGCAATTACTGCCCTCAGAAGAAGAAGCCCTGCAAGTGTGTTAAGCTAAAAAAACACTTGATATAACATTGATATAGATTATCTCAATATATAGTAAAATTTTTAGAGAGAGATTGCTAGATCCATAGGGGTATGCCCAAATAGATATAATAATGTAATAGCATGTGCATAAGAGTAAATTGGAATTTAAAATTTTAGTTGTTAGTTATTATTGACATGGAGGGATGGATCATGATGTCCATCATGGCATCCAACAATCAAGGTAAATGCATCATTAGATTCATGGCATTGCACACAAAGATAGGCAATCAAGGAACAAGCATACAAAGAAAGAAGTAAGAAACACGTGAGGGTGGCCAAGGGCCAAATAAACACACAAGGCATATTTAAATGCTGCATACACACACAATGGGAATAAGCAAAGATTGGCACAAGGGCCACAAGCACATGAAAGACACACACAAAAGACATTGGTAAGTTTCCAAAGGCACACATATATAGACAGGAACAAAGTACATTGGCAAATGTCCTAGAACATAAGCAGGAAGTAAATAGAAAGTGGAAAATGCAAACACATCTAGCTAATCAAAGCAAAGAGTGGAAGCATGCAAAGTACTCAAAGTATAAACATACATCTAACTATGTAAAGTAAGAAGCAAGAGCATATAAGATATGTAATACAAGATTAATGTATATGCTATAAAATAGAAAAGTGTGATATATGCTAATGGATGTTGATATAATATCTATGTAAGCAAGTAAGGAACATACTACAATAAGTTGTCTAGATTGTATAGTGTAAGAATGACATAACCTAGATGGTGTAGTCATGTAGAGTATGCCCCTAATGGGTAGATGTATCGATATGTAGCTAGAATGTAGAAGATGCCCCATTGATGGGTGGAGTGAACCAATCAAGGATACAAATGCATTACACACACTTAAAGAAGATAAAGTGAAGATTGGTAATATAGATAAATTGACAAACAATAACATATAACAATGTAATGTAAGTCTAGCATAATGGTTAGCAATGTAAAACATAGATGATGCATATAATCGACATGTTTTTTGTATTTTTGAAATATTATATTATTTGTTTATTTTGAAATATTTGAGCTATGTACAATCAAACAAAGGAAACTATGTATAATCAATGCTGGAAATAAAATTATATACATACATCACATCATAATATAAGAAACTAGGTTGGGGGGTCGGAAGGGATCCTGAGATGGAGGAAAAGGTTTCGGCTATCATTGAATGCATTGAGATCATCATCATAAGTATCATCATATGTTGTAAGAATTGTGTTCATGTTATCATCAAATCAAAGATTAACTAAGGGTTGCTCTGGTTGTGGAGATGTTGCTTCTGTTCTTGGTCATTTAGTCCTATTGGTAAGTGATTTCATTGGAAGTGGTGTTGGTGCTACTGGTGGTGCTATGATTTGAATAATGCCTCGATGTTATAGTTTATCTAATTCCTATTGTAAAGTTGTACATAAGTCAGTATCATGGCTGGTGATCCTATGAAAAAGGAAAAATGGGGTACCTTCCTTTTGTGATAATCTATTGATAAATCTATGTCATATTATAGGAAGCTTAATTAATTTATGATCAAGTAACATCTATAGTAAAAAATTTGGTTGATGTTGTGTATTGCCTGCCTGGATCCAAATGACTATCTTTTTTTTCATAGAAGTAACCATGTTAACTGTATGTGCCCAGTGATTTGTCTGTGGTCGTGAATATGGATCATATCCTGAGAATGTGTTTTGAGATGCTAAGAGTGATGTAGGATGCTTAATAAGTGTTGTAGAATGATCTCGCTATTCTCCTGGGCTAACTAGTGTAAAGTTAAATCCACATAGATAATTATCTGAGTTTGGGTGTTGTATCATCATCATCTAAAGTAGCCTAGGAATATGTATCAACATCATGTATGTAAAGTAACTCTAAATTTACCATAAGGGGTTACTATGAAATAGGAGTCTCAATAACTATAGTAGGAGAAGATGATGATGTCGTGAGAGTATTTGTATCAGCCTAAGGGACTATATCTATGGGATTAACTAGCATTGGTGGAATTATTATTGGTGATGGTGTAAGTGTAATAGGTGTAGTTATTGTGACTGCTAGAGTAACCGGAGCTGTTATAACTAGCTAAGCATCTAGAGTTGGAGATATATCTAGAATTGGAGGAATGTGAGAGTTGTTGGTCTCTCCCACCTCATATGTATGTATTTTATCAAGAGGAATATGGTGAAGTGGTGATTTCATGATAAAATAAGGTGTCCCATCTAGAAAAATAGTTGAAGATAACTTTGTAACTTGCCAATATCTAAATGGTTGATTATCTACTAGACATGTGTAGAGATATCCATCATGAATGAACTTGACACATCAGTGTAGAGTAGAAAGAATATATTGCATTGCATTTATCCATGGCCATCCAAGTATAAGATTATAATAGAGAGGACCAAACATAACCTAAAACTAGGTAGTAAGGGTTTTGGGCCTTACCATGACAACCAAAGCAATGGTGCCCAATGTTTTTCATGGTATGTCATCAAACCCTTTAATATTCTTATATGAATTCTACATAGATGCCATATCTACACCCATATCCTATAAGAATGTGATATTACATATATTTATCATGGTACCACTATCAACTAGAACTCTCTTTACTACACTAGTTTTGATTTGAATTTATATGAATAGTGGTAAATTGTGACCATTATTTGCTTGAGATTTTGTGTCCTCTTTATCAAAATAAATGACATCTTCAATAGTTTTTAGTGTGTTGATCACTAATGCAAAATAAGAAGTCTTAAAGTTAGCTAGCATGGAAGTCTGAGTGAGTGCTTGACAAAGAATGTCCTTAAACACATTGATTTTTTAGATAAATTCTAACATTGAATTTTTTGTTGGAGTATTGCGCAAGTGATCCACAATATCATATGCCTTATTTGAATCTATTTGTGAAAGGGGATCAAGTTGGGAATGGGATGGAATAGGTGGGTTATAGGGTTCCTGGGTGGGCAAAGGAGGGATAATGAATGTTGAGTAATAGCTTTAATCGTACTATCTATTATCTTTATAGGACTAGTAGTGTGTGTGGGATGAGAGCGTAGATAATCAATAGGGAAAGGAAGTGGGATAATGGCATGTCGTGTAATATCTCTAATTGCATTATCTCCACTATTCATATAGGATTAGTAGTGTGTACAGGAGGAGAGCATAGATAATTGACAGGGTGAGGAGGTAGGATAACAACATGGTGAGTAATATCTCTAACCACATTATCCACTATCTATATAGGATTAGTAGTGCGTGTGAGAAGAGAACATAGATAATCAATAGGGCAAGGTGGTGGAGGGATGAAAGGTGCTAGTTGGGATGTCTGGCGATGAGTAGTGACCTATGGGATGGTTAAATCAACCATGTAATAGTAGTCAATATGGAAGATGGGTTCCAAGGGAGGTTAGACAAGAGGTGTCTTAATATATGCAAACATAGTTTGTTGGATATCATTACATACTATAGAAAGTAAACATGTAAAGCAACGAATGAAACTTTGTACTAACATATGATAGACTTCATTATTCATGTACATGATAGGGCCCATTAGGGTTTCTTTATTATTTGTAAGAAATTTAATAAGCATGTGTAAATAGGTAAGCATCATTTTTGTAATTTAGCTAGGGGTGTAAGGTGATACCTCAAGAAGCAATAGGACCTAGTGTATGCAACTAGGGATTTTTTAGAAATATTATTTGCAAAATACTATGAACTTCTAAATTTGAAATTGGTTTTTTGAGTTAAGTATGCAAGATAAAATTCAAAACATTATGAGAAATTACTTGCTTGAATGGGACCTAGTAGATGCAACTAGGGTTTTGAGACAAATAATTTTTTTGGAATTTACTATGAATTTTTTAAATTTGAAGTGATTTTCTAATTTTAATATTCAATCAAAATTTGAAAAAAATAAGTGGAATATCACTTGAAAATTACTGGGATTTAGTTGACACAACTAGGGCTTTAAAATGATTTTTTAAAAGAAATTAATGTAATAATTTAAAAAAATTGTTATAAATTCGTAGAATTAAGCTTGAGAAATTTAGCAAAAATCTAAAAATATTTCTAAAATTAGCAATATACTTTTCCTATTAGTTTGAAAGTGTTTGTATGCAAATATGACCTAATATGTGCAAACTAGGGTTGAAGTGAATTATTAAAAATATTTCAATTAATTTTTAGTTTTTTTTAAAAAAAATTCAGGAAAAAATAGGAAAAATTGAAAAAATTTAGAAGTCACTATCCCTAGTGTTTCTAGGGTTTTCTTACAAAAAATTGAAGTAACTCAGCTTCACGAAATGTTTTATTAAATTTAGGAAACTATAGGTTTAATTTCCTAAATAGTAAAGGGTTATATATCAAGGGGAAAATTAGTAAATAAATGTGCCTTAAATTAACCTATAGATTTATTGAATCTGGGAGTGCTTAATTGATTTCTAAAAATAGCAAACAAGGGGATAGAGAGTAAAATTTATCTTATTCTTGGCTGAGATAGAGGAGACAGAGGCTGAAAATTGTTGATCTGGCTGGGTAAATTGATGAAAATAGGATCCAAAAGTTTGTTCTCTACTTGGACAATAACACTAGAAATGGGACACCTAGAGGTCTAGTTTTCTAGTCTAAATTTTGGTGTTGTAGTGCTTAGTGTCTAAGTTTTTTGAGCTTTCTGGGTTTTGTTCATCTACTCCAAGAGATCATGTGCTTGAAATATCAAGTCCTGGTTGTTCTTGAAGCTTTGTGTGTAATTAATTTTGTCTTCAAGGATCCTAGTTACTCTTCATACTTGATAGGTGATCTCAAATCCAACTAGAAAAAGGAGTTAGTGTGTAATATGCACTAAACATGCAATCCCACCCCATGTGTGGGCATGTTGTCTACATAACAATACTCACAAGAGGGATCAAGGCCAATGTATTTTTCTTAATTTGAATCTGTATTATGTAATCCTATGTATATAATGTAAGTGTATGTGAATTTGGGTAAGCTTGAGATGACTCATGACTGGTGTAAGAGCTTGGATAGGCTAGAAATAGAAATGGTTGGCTATATACAGAGAACAAGAAGATTTTCTTGAGTGAGCTTTAGCATATTTATATCTTGTGCCGTTTGAGTGATTGTCAACCCTTATAAATGACCTTTGAATGGGATTTTATAGGGAAACTAGTGATCTTAGATTAGATGAACTCACATTAGGCTGACAAAGGAAAATAAAATTATTTAATAAAATATGAATATTTGAGGCTATTGTGGACTTGGACAATAGTGGTGGAAAGTGGACACCCTAGGTCCTAGCACTATAGTCTAACCTATGGTGCTATTGTCTAGGGGGAAAGGGATCTTGGGGGATATATTTGCACCTGAGAGAGGAGTTTGGGATAGCAGGGGATAAATCTAGAAGGTTTCTGATGACTAGCACAAAGTGAAAACATGCCTAAGTGGGTTGTGTAAGTGAGTAGGAGAGACCTATGGTTTAGGTGTCACAAGTCATGCTCAAGTTATACAAATTGCATTTTAGTATGACTACAGAATCATACTTTTTATTTATTCTTGATAAAAAAAAATTAAAGTGGAAATAAAATGCATTTTAAGTGAAATCTAAAACAAATATAAATGATTTATAGATTTTTTAGAAGATACACTATAAAATTAGTATCGATAGAAAACTAATTCCATAAATGAAATTCAATAAATCATTGTTTTTTTACAAAAATATGTGATTCACTTTATTTATTCTTACTAATTTTCATTTTCCTTGAGCTATTTATTTATCACTTTATTTTTCATGGGGAGATCATTCATAACTGGTCCCCGAACCAGAACCCAAGTTCGAATATTAGCTTGATGTATTTATCAAGTTGAACATCATCAAGGTCCTCTAAGGAATCTCTACTCAATGGTTGTAATCCATCTTGAGATGGATTTCCACAGACCAATGTAACCTCATATACCACATTAAAAAAAATATCCATACCCTTTTAAAGATATACTTTCAACCCAATATATTTTATCCTTCACTTATTTTCAATTGCCTTATAATGGCTTGCAACTCTTTTAAACAAACTTCAGTAACTTAAATTATTGTAGTTTCCCATCTTAAAAAAATATTTAGAACAATTTCTCCTAATACTTCAAATTTTTTTGATGTGTTAAGAGCCAATTCTTTCCATTTGTGAGCCATTATACCTTATGATCCTATTTTTTTATAATTTCCTACCAATTTGGTGTCAATTTACATATTGAAAGGTCCTAATTTTAATTTGAGATGTATATAGAGACATGTGTGCATTAGTGTTTATACTACAAGTGAAGGAAAAAGGATTTTACTTCAAATATCCATAGTGATAAGTGAATACTAAAATAAAAAGTCAATATTTTAGTGAAGATTATTTTTTTAGTGTTTAAAGTAGTATTTTATTCAAAATTAAAGTCTTGATTTGCATTCTGATATTTATTATTGCTAGTATGTAAATTCATATAGGGATTGCTTGATAAAGTTCATTGAGTTCTAAATTTATTGCTAAAGTGCATTGAGTGGTATATTTCAAGAAATTCTAGAACAAAGACCTACTAATAATATTAGGATAAAAAAATCCCCTCATTGACTCCATATTTTTTTGTTAATCTTTTATGAGTTATTAGGGTTGTGGAAAAAGAGTTTAGTTTCCTAGATGGTTGTGAATAATTACAAAAAATATAGTGAGGTTTTTTGAGATAAGCAGAAGAGGAATAAGGATGTTAGATTAATTTTATGTAATTTGACAATTTTCACAAATGTAATAGTATGGGTTTAGTTATGCTCATAAAGTAATGTAATGGTGTTTGAAGATTGGTAAAAGTTATTTGTTTGATTTGATATTTAAGGATTTCATTTTTATTATTGTTTGGAATATTTTTTAAGGTACTTATTATCAGATCAGTCCAAGATCTCTAAATGTCATAGATTTCATGAAACCTTACGATTAGGTGAGAGTGAGAAGCAAATAAAAAGTGATCTTCATCAACCAATTTATTAGTCAAAAATTAAAAATGACTTACATTATATAGTGACATATTAGGTCACTATAAGGGTAACAACTCAACTCAAAATTAGAAAACACATTAAGTGTATTTCCCATAATGACCTTAATAACCATAAGCAAATTGACTAATAACTATGTACGTAAAACCAAAAGTAAAAAAAAACCTACACTAACACTCTCCTTGAAGTGTAACTTAGGTGTTTAAAATAATTGGGTCTCGATAATAAAGCCTGATGTGGTACCCAATCATAATACAACTTCCATACAATGGACAAAAGGAGAAAACCTATAAGACAAAACTCTTCTCCAAAATAGAGCAAAGCTATATAGTGCATGTTTTAAGGACATCAAGGACAATCAAGAATGCATCTATAAGTCAGAGAAACAATGCAAAAAAAGAGGATAAATAATAAATCTCCATAGAAGATGTTGAAGTTTCCTATAATAGGGCTCATAGAATGACAAATATCACTGATGAGATCTTATGCCTAAAGAATAAAGATGATCCATCCACATCGAGCAATGTGTATTCCCTTTAGCAAAAGAAGGACATGAATGGTGTATTGTAAATTTGCCTATTCCATAGTGGAAGATGAAGGAGGTAATAGTATAAATAAATATAAGTAGGATCCAAATTAGAAGTCTGATATAGGTCTAGCAAGATCATGTATAAGAACTAAATGTAATGCCACTAAAGTGAACCTGTCATAGGCAGGTGTAATGAAGAGTGGATGACCCTGTAATAGTGAATGAGTCCACTAAGTGCCTGATGGAACTCAAACCAAGTAACTTTTCTCCTCGTGTATAATAAATGGGCCAACTTCTCTATGCAATGATGGTACAACAAAATTAGAGGCTAAAACAAACTATGGAATGTTATGTACCTTTGGAATAGACTTTTTAATGTTTGATGGGTCTTAAATCAATATACTTACACTTATCATGTCTAAAGTGGATCAGAGTTATGTGGATAAACAATTAACTCTTGAATATATGAAAGGTGACAAAAAGATGGTGGAGTGTCCCCATCACTACTTTAATAAGGATGAGTTTGATGAAGAAGAATGGAATGGAATATTTGTTAAATGAATGTCCTTGTGAAGTGGAGAGAATGACTCAACAACCCTCAAAGATAAAGAAGATAGTGTAGATGAAGTATGTATATATGTAGACTAAAAATCCATAGGAAGAGGAGAGTCATCAATGATCAAACAAGGTGTAATCTCACTATAAAAAGTATATTCCTAAGAAGTAACAATATGTGATGGTTCTAAAAGAACAACATCATGCACAAGAAGGGAATTAGAACCTACAATGGGACAACTAAGGTTTGGCAGAATTTTATCTTGTAGTGGTGGTTCGATAGAAGGAAGAACATAGTCTAACATGGGTGTGTCATCACAATAAATAGGAGTAGGAGGAGATAGCTCAATAGACTCTAAAGATATTATATGAAATGGAGGAGTGATATAAATATCAATAAGTTCTTTGAAAAGAGACTAAAAATGCTCCAAATAGTACAAGGACACGTTGTATGTTCGACATGGAAATGAAGATCCACATAAATATGTAACAGTTGTAGACACTTCATTTTAACCACTTCTATGTCTAAACTATGTTTATAATAACTTTATGCAATCACATTGAATTTTAACTATAAATTTCTAACTAAAACAAATTTACCTACATAACTACCATTTTAAACAAAAATCGCAATGATACCACCCCCATTGGGGAAATGGATCATCTTGCATCATTTATCTTTCCTAGTGCATCTTTATTTTAATCAACTCTTTACAAGAGTCTTCAAAGGATAATGAATTAAATGATTGATTAACAAATAAACATTGAAAATTTTACCTTTCTTCTAATTTCTAATTAATCACATTGATTAATTATCCTAGTCATTCCTTTAATGAGAAAGCCATGGATTTGGAATAAATTATTTTCCTAAAAATATAAAATTGAATTATGGCCTCACATAGGTGATGCCATAGGGGAAAGTCAATGGAGTGGATTAGAGTGTGGTAAAGGTGGATTATGACATGGCCACTTACACACACTCTTACATCTCTTACACCCCTCTTACACACTCAAGAGGGAAAATGATTGTGGTTTATTCCAATTTTCCTTCCATACTCCAAAATGCATTAAATGGCATATCTTACACACTCTAAAGATTTAATCTTGGATTTGAGGATTGATTCTCACCCTCCATCTTAGGGTGAAATGAATGTTCCATATCAGTTTAGTGAATCTATAAGTAGAACCCTCTAGCCTCTCATTTCATCTAGCCTCTTAATGTAAATTTACTTTACTAGATTATTACAATAAGCTTCATCAAAATTTTCCTCCCATGCCAATACAAAACCAATAACAAGTGTATAAAAGGAGAGGTTCTCCCCATGAAAGGACTTAGGCATTGATGAAGACTCCTAAATCTATAAACTGAGCTGAAACCATTTTATATCAATTTTCAAGAATATCTTCAAGGGAGGTAAAAGTGATTTTTGTAGCCTTCAAATTTGAATTTCTTATTTTATTATCATAGCTCAACATAGGTATTAGGCTTAAGAATTTATTTCTTATATTTGTTTTGGATTATTTCATTAATAATTAACTAACCCCTCTTAGATTCCCAATCTAACTAATGGCACATCTGATAGGACCTCTTAAAGGATTGGATGAATCCCATAACTATTTTTAGACAACCAGCATTCCTCATTACTAGAATTGGCATTTTAGCAATCTAATTCTTCCTCTTTTCCTCTAAAATTATGTTAAAACCTATTTAGGATTAAACGACAAATTTGTGACTATGTATCAGTGAATTTCAGGCATTCATCAATGAAATCATTAGAGGAAATAGCGAAATCACTAAGGAAATTAGTGAAATCATTCCAAAACTACAAAATTATCTCTTCATTACTTTACATTGTTAATTTCTCTACATAATAGTGAAATTATGGGAAACATCAGCTAAATCATAAGATCTAATTTCAAAATTGCCATTACTACTTTCTATGTTTTTCTTGTTTACAAGTGGACATTCGATAAAATTGTCATATTTAGTAGTAAAATCATCATTTCATACATTGAAATCATCCATTCCAATATTAAAATAATTTGGATCATCAATAATTTTTCTGATATATTATCTTTTATTCTTATCTTTTTTCACGTATCATCCAAATTATTGATTCTATTAGCAAAATTTTAAACCCTAATCACAAAATTGTTTATGGATTTTATGTCTTCACATCAAAATCATCCAAATTAGAGGTGAAATCATCTCAATTAGTGGTGAAATCATGTCAAGCAATAGTGAAATCATCCCAAGCAACAATGAAATAATCTCAAGAAATAGTGAAATCATCTCAAGTACCAGTAAAATCATCCCAAATAGTGGTGAAATCATCCCAAGTAGTGGTCAAATCATCTAAATTTTCATAATACATTGGAAAAATTAGTTTCCAAATCATGAAATTATCTAATTATTCCACATTTTCTATGTACAGGCCTTAATTATGAAATTGAAGCACTTTTTAGTGAAAATGGTTTGTGTAATAATGAAATCATCTTGGTTTGAGGATGACACAAAAAAAACAAACAAATTTCAAGATATTTTTGGCTTCAAACATCTTTCTTCAAACTTATAGGCTTTTTGTGTCATGGGTCATTGGCCAACGAGTTGTATTTTTAGTCACATTAATTCAATTATATCTCACATTTTGATTTGGGCACTAAAATAAATTTGCACTTAACTTTGGGTCATAATAAAAATAGTTTATTATAAAATCATTTAGTTTATTAAAAAAAATGTATTGCTTGATTGTCTTGTGGGGTTATTTTTGTGTGTATGCTCTCCCCTTTTAGGGTGACTTAAAAATACAAAAGTTCCTATTTACCTTTAGCCTATTTTTATTTTTGACTTAGTGGGGTGTATTTCATCACCTTCATTTAAGTCTTAATGGGTGTGTTGACCTATAAAGTTGCATCATAACATCATACCAAACCTCACTTATCTGATGGGGTATATAAATTGAGGAATGGTGCCATCATGAAGACCTAGATTTGTGTGTGCATAAAGTCATGTGAGGAAAATAACTCCACAGAGTTCTTTATAATATTCAATGTCAATGTCTAGTACCCTCAAAATTAGCAATCTTGGAAATGATATTGAACTTATTCATTGATGTATTTTCACCCACATATTGTGGGGTATATAGGAATCATCTAGATAACCCATTATAAAATAATAAGTAAACCCCAAATCTAATAGCACTTCAATGAGATTCTTACATCTAAAGTGGTTATGAAGGGACAAGAAACTATCATGAATGTCCTAATATTGGATTTCTTTGTATATGCCTCTTTTTCCATGGATCTTTCATTGATGTAGGGGTGTAAAGGTAACATCCCCTGAAAATCACCTTAATCTACAAACCTTGAGAGATAAGGGGGGAATGTAATAACCCTACCAATAATTGTAATAATTTATCTAATTAAAATTTAAACTTTTAATCCTCTCTCAAGGTAAGTATTTCATAAGGCTCAATAGATGTATTACAAACCCATGTCGATTATTAAATCTCCTTGTAATGCATGTGTGTTGTTGCTTGATTTTTATGTCAAAACTAGGTTTATACTTAAAACTAAATCAAACCAACCAAATCTAAGAGAAAAACCATTTTATACACACATGATGCAGCATTACTCTACCAAAATACCAATTCAAACCAAAGCGACATGTTATAACTTGGTCTTAAACAACTTTCCTTGCTTATTCAAACCACGTCATTAGAGTCTCAAAATTGAACCAAAATCCTTATCATTTAAATTCCATTGCCATTTCAAACCAAGTCAAATTTATTTTCAAACTCAAAACCAATTCCAAACTTCTTGTTCATTGCATGCCATTATGTCATCCATTTGATTTCAAATCAAGTGGAAATTCTAATCTAATCTTATTTTTAAGGTAATTTCAAGTCTAATTGCCAATATAATTTATGAGGCCAAATCTAATTACAAATTTAAATTATATCCAATTTCAAATTTTCTTTAAAATTTCCAAAGTTTGGAATCTAGTTCTAAACTTGATTAACCATTGTCAACCAATATCATTTCATGTGCCAACCTTTACAATTTAAAAATTACTAAAGTGTCCTAAATAGACTAACTCTCCTTTATTTGTTCACTAATCCAATTTTCCAAGATTTAAGACCTTTTCAAAGTAGAACAAAGTGAAAAACATTTACAAAGTTTAAACATTGAGTGTTTATGCTTAAATCCATTGTGACCAAATTTTTTGATTTATCCTTTGGTAAACACCTTTGAACCATTTTCATTGTTAAGCCAATTATTAAGTGATATTCTAAGGGAAGTCACGTACCTAGTCAAGACATAGTTCTAGGAATTTAATACCTTTTCAAGATGAAGATTATCAATCTAAACATGTTCATGTAGACATGTAGTGGGTATATTCACAACTCCTTAATTGATGAGGAGGTGTTGTACAATCCCTATGGATATGATTCCTATATGGAAGATGAATAATCCTAACAACCTCACTCATGTACCATCCAATGTTTAAATTAAGAAACATATTATGTACCTTCCAATTTTATAATGTAGACCAGGACACTACCAATCATACCTACCACATTTGTCATTTGACACTAAATATCAACCTAATCCAACATATATTCTCAATCCACCACCTAGTGATGAATGTCGACAACACCAATTTGATCACCAATTAGATCACCAATTATTTTAAATAAAGGTGAACAACTTTTTAGATTATTTGAGATGGGTGAAAAGTTTCCCCCTTATTTTCTCATGATTGATTTTTGATACTTGGTTAAATCACCCAAACAAACACCTCCTTTTGTGATAAATAACCAAGGTGCCTTTAGCCAAGAATATTTTTTTATGCCAGCATCTAGTCAAACTCTTGTTGTGTCAAACAAAGGGAATGGTTAACTCATTGATCAATATTCTCAAATCCAATTTATTAAAATCCAAATCCAACAAGCTAAATAAGTTTTGGCTAGTCTCACTATATCCCTCTCTACATTGGATATTCAAAAACCATCTTTAATAGAGTCAAATCCTCTAATATAACAACAATTAGACTTATCTAATTGTCCCATTATAATCCAAATCCTTTTCCACTAAAACCTTAGTTACAGATGTGTTTAACACACTTATAATTGAAACCAATCTAGCAACTAATTTGGATTCAAGTCTCCTTATAGACTCTACCCAAAATGTGGTGGATAGCTCTCAAGTAGCTTATTATAACCCACATTAAGTACAATCTAACATTGAACAAAGTGTTATTTCATCATCTCCATAACCTCCTCCTTCTAGTGACTTAAATAATAAATTTCAAAGCTATCTAAGATGAAACAACATGTTTCCAATTCCCCCCTTAAACCAGTGGAAACTAATCCCCTACCTCAATAAATGGCAACTAACATTCCACCTCAATAAGTACTGATCAATCCCAAACCAACATTGTCTAACCAAAAATGTGTTTTATAAGTAGACCAATTGCCACTTTTATTTAATAAGCATACTCTTCAAGCCAACAACATATGCATTTTAAATAACAAGTTCCTCTAACATGTCAAATTCCTAGGAATCAACAACATGTTCCCCTTCAAACCTATCAGGTTCTATTGAAATCCCAATAGAACATTCCTCCATTAAGGACCTAGTTCTTTCTAAAACAATGTTTCACTCAACAACAAGTGCCATATACCCAACAAAATTTTTTGTATCATCAATATAACTCTATGAAAAGGGTGAGTATTCTTAGTAGGACCAATCATACCCAAATTCCTCAATATTTTGTACCACCTCTCTATCCAAGTCAAGGTTATATGACTTTGATTACCTAATAAAATCTACCTATGTATTGTTATTCCATCCCTACCTTTCAATATCATAATAGGTTAAAGATATGATTTATACCATTCAAGTAAGAAATAAAATTAAGAAGTTCAAATTGGATGGCATACACTCTTATCCTTTCGACATGTGCTATCTTCAAATACTTTTTTGTATCACTTTGAGATGCCTAAATTTGAAAATACAAAGGAAAATGTGAAACTAAGAAGAATTAAATATAAGTATTTGTTTCTTGCCAAGAAGTGGTCTATATCTCTAAATACCTACTTCACTTATTCCCCTACAGCTTAACAAGACATGCTCTAGAATGGTTTCTTGGTCTACCCAAGAATTATGTGAATAAATTTGATGATTTGTTATAAAAAATATATATACAACACTTATCCTTCAATTTAGAACATGATTTTACCATGTTGTACTTTTGTAAGACTAAGCTAAGAAGAGGAGATGGCTTTGCCAATTACTTACAATGATGGCACTCTTTAGCTAGCCAACTTCCACATAATCTTCCTAACAAAATAATTGGCCGGCCAAAACGTTTACTGTAAATCTTCAATTTGATGTTGATTATAACCTCAAACTTATTTATGCTAATAGTTTGAATAATTTATCACCAAGGGTGATACAAATTAAACAAAATCTTATTGATAAAGTTAAAATTAATATTTACTCTCATAATCAAAATAAAATCAAGGCTTTAACACAAGCTCCCACTCCAATGAAAGCTAGTACATCAAAAAATGATGAAGCCATTCAATATAAATAGGAATGTTGTATGAGATGGGGTGACTAAACCATGCCATATACAAATGGTGTAGCCAAAACCTATTCAACCAAACTCACCAAATCAACATCTTGATTTGCAAAGGATGCCTACAATAAGAGACCATTATAGTAACAAATTTTTCAACAATCTTGGTGAGCCCATTGAAATGGTCCTTAGAAGTTAGTTGTTGCCAACATGATAGTTTGGCTAGTACCAATACCATTTCCTAAAAACTAGCCTAAGTCAGATTGGTGTAATGAGAATGAATTTTGTGAATATCAACAATTAAAAAGCCATTTTATTCATATATGTGTGTATTTACACCATCTTATTCAATATCTTCTTGAAAGTAGAGAGATAACATTAGATAATGTTACCACAATGTCTAATGAAGAATTTGGTATCTATCAAAATCCTTTTATATAACATAATGCCAATAATAAAAATAGACCTCCTCTAAATCAACATCAAAGATATTAATAATAACAAAACTAGAATCAAGTTCAAGATTCTTAATCTAACCAAGTCAATTCCAAAAGTATCCCTTATGACTAAAATGTTTTAGGTCACATCACAAGCAGACACATTACCATAATTAAGATTAATCCAAATCCAAATCCCACCAATACCTTATAACTTTGTCATCCATTCTAAGACCTCCTCCACATGCTGGTAATCCTCCTTTGGTTCATCATGGCAAAAATGTAAATCAACAACCAAGAGTTACCATTTCATTCCATTATTCCCCTTCTTATAATTATAGTAATGTATGACTGACTCAAGGTTGTGTAATTGTAACTCGACCCTCAAAGGTTACCATTCAAGGTCCTCAACCTTATTCCTTAAAAAATCCCATTCAAGGTCTTCCAACTTAAAATACCAAGCCAATTTCTCATATTCATGACAAGCCTTATGATATTGTGGAACAATTACAAAAGAATAGCACAAATTTCTATTTTATATATTTTACGTACATTAGTTATCCAAAAACCACATTGACTGATCTTTTTAATCCAATCCAAAATTCCAAGTGATATTGCATCTAAAAAATTTCAAAAACTTATGAGTCATCTATCCCCTCGTGAAAAACTCTTTTTTGATCAAATGGACATGTCATCCCTTAGACCTTTGCACAACAATCCACTTTACATAGAAGCAATTATCTCAAGGCATAATGTCAAAAGAATCCTCATAAATAATGGTTTAAGGCTCAACATTGTAAATTTGAAATTGGTCAAGCATTTGGGATACACATCATCCAATCTATAGCCATATACCATTATCATCAAATATTATGATAATGAGGAGTGATAATCTAAGGACACCATTTGTTTACCTATCATTGTTGGGACTTTAACCCATGATACCCTTTTCCATTTTATCGATTTAGAATTATCATAATTTACTCCTTGAGCAACCATGGGTCCATGAAGTGTGTTTTATGCCATACACCCTTTATTAGTGCATCAATTTTCCACATTCTCAAATAGAATTTACCATTCTTATTGACTTATAAACATATCAGTTCTATAAACATCTAGAAATAGAATATGAAAGTTATAACTATCACTTTGACATATAACCTATTCCTAAAAAGGACAAATAGGTAGTTGATCATCCATTAGAATCTGATTATGTGGATCCCATCATCTTGCTTCAACTTCGCTACACCACCTACAAAAATAGGCAATCACTTCATTGTTCAAGAAAATGGCCTTGGGGACTATAAAATTAGAAATGTGTTTCATATAACCAAATTTCCTAAGATTCCTAATGCATATGGTGGGCCTAAAAATCAAACTTCTAAAATGGAATGGCACAAGGACAATTCTCCTTAGATAAAACCATTGGTGAATGTTATGTTATCAAGTGATGCAATATAGCCTCAAGAATGTCTATGCTACATACAAACATGCAATGACTATCATTTTTCATGATGTGATGCATGATATTATTGAAGACCATGTGGATTATTGTTAAGAACCTAGGGCTCAAAACTCACATAATAATAAGCCAAATTGCATATATTGAACTAAAGGCATTGATTACACACAAAATTTGTTTTAAGGAAAGAATAACTTTAATTTTAGTCCACTTTGAGGGGGCTACCTCCTATTAGATCAAGCTCTAATTACAATTCTTCATCTTGGATGCCTTACAATATCCTATGCTTCTTTATTTATACTAGTTCTCATCTACCCAACTCCTCATTATCATGTATGTGGGATTATTCTTCTAATCCATAACTATTTATTACTATTAAATTCCACTATTTATGATACTATTCCACTATCTATTCTACTATTCTACCCCTCTCTAGATACATTACATTCCACCCCCTTGAAAATGTTTAGCCCTCAAAACATGATAATAATCACATAATCAAATAAGATGCTGACCAAATAGAGGCCCAAAAATACATTCATTTAGGATTCCACTTCTTCCTCTAGGGCTAGGATGTGATCATTTACAACAATAATGTGAAATAAAAAACTACAACATGAGGGTGAAGTGAATAGATATTGATGGATGGAGTAACCTCAGCTTGAAACAAGAGATTAGAATCGATCACTAAAATTTGAAGCTTGACAATCAACACCTCCAATTTAAAACAAGGGTGCATAAAATAAGTTGCATGGTGATGCAACATACTATCCCCCTTAGCATTTTTATCTAAGGGATTTAAAGACTCGATTCTTTGATTGGGCTCTATGATTTTTACTTGGGATTATTAGGGGCCTCTTCAAGAATGGTGATTTCTTGAATGAGATTGTCTGGAACTTGATAAGGTGTATCCAAAAGGGAATCAATGTTTGGTTTGTTAATGGCCTAAAGATGTCATGTTGTGTAGGGATGCAATACCAAAAAAAAAGGTGTCTCACTATGATCATAGCAAATATGGTCTTCTACCAGCTTAGCTAATCCCATAGGTTCCATTAAGTTTTGAGGTTGCCACATTTTAACCTCTTCTTGAAGTTCCTCATAGAGTCCATTGATGAAGCAAGTTGTGAGGAAATCCTCAAATAAGCTTATAGTCTTTGTGGCTAGTTTGGAAAAGTCATTGTGATACTCCCGCACTATGTTGGTTTGATGAAGATTAGTCAAGGTCTCAATGATATTACCTTCAGATAAAATAGGAAGCCCCATAATTATAATTTAGTGTATGTTGGTTGCAACTAAAAATGTGTCGTTACATTTTTTATTTTTTTGACACTGACACCTAACAAGATGATTTGTACTAGACTAAAAAATAATATTCACTGCTTTAATTTTGTTACATTATCAAGGATTAAGATAATAAGATTAAGGGTAAACTATTAAAAGTAATTGACACCTATCGATGACCATATGACCAATAAGTTTAAGTGACACGAGTAACCCAACATACTAAAAGAACAAAAGACTTGGTAATCAAAAAATGATTTAACACTTTGGGAAACATTAAGTTTTTGTGGTGAAACAAGAAAATCTTTGCCTTCAACACATATTAATGATGAAATACTCAAGAAATAACCTAAAAGTATTTCAAGACTAATGCCAACATAAACATGGATAGAAATAGATGGACTCAACTTTTTTTTTTGGATTTGAAACTATTTATAACATTTAATATTGACCAAAGATACATATAATGACAACATATTTTAAACTTCCACCTAAAACATCATGATAGCTTTTATATATATATATATATATATATATGCATGTATGTATATATGTATGTATGTATGTATGTATATATTATATGTATTAATATATATATATATATATATATATATATATATATATATATATATATGTATGTATGTATGTATGTATGTATGTATGTATGTATGTATGTATATATGTATATATATGTATATGTATGTGTGTGTGTGTGTGTGTGTGTGTGTGTGTGTGTGTGTGTGTGTGTGTGTGTGTGTGTGTGTGTGTGTAAGAAGGATATACATGTTAGATAATTCACAAAATACTATTTTGACAATTAAATTTTAATAAGTAATAAAATATATGATCACTATTTAACTTATGATCATATAAGACTAAAAACATATTAATAATTTAATGATGAAAGACCATGAAATAACACAAACACACACACACACACACACACACACACACACACACACACACACACACACACACACACACACACACACACACACACACACACACACACACACACACACACACACACACACACACACACACACACACACACACACACACACACACACACACACACACACACACACACACACACACACACACACACACACACACACACACACACATGAGAAGGGTATACATGTTGGATAATTAACAAGAGACAATTATGACAATTAAATTTTAATAAGTAACAAAATATATGAACACTATTTAACTTATGATCATATAAGACTAAAAACATATTAATAATTCAATGATGAAAGAATGTGAAATAACCTAAAAAAATATTACTATGAATTTTCTTGAAACTAAAAATGATATAATAAGTGTACTGTAACACTATGACTAACATAACCAACGAATTTGCCACATATACCACTAAGAAAATATCACTAAAAAAATTTAATAAAACAAATTTATTTAAATCATAAGCTAAAAAATAGATAAGAACAAATTAATCTAAACCTTGAACCTAAATGCCAACCAAAACCTAAAATTTTAATATCACACAACAAAATAAAAACTAGGAATTTAGTTGACAAAATTGCGACTAGGAGTACAAAGTAGTGTGAGTGAAGGAGTAGGAGATAAATCATGGTGGAGATAGCTCCATCAAATAATATCTAGTGATGAGGTCACTAATGGTGATAGAGAGCTCATAATTATATGAAAAGACCTACAAACAAGTTAAGCAAGGTGTTGAACCAACTCAATACAAAATGGATTCAAAGCCATGCAGAGCCACGTCTTAAAATAAAATAATATTAATGGATGGTGAGGGAGATTTGATTGAGAATATCAAAAAAACAAAAGTTAGATATGAGATAAAGTAACTAAGTTATCGTGTCTCGTTGATGAGTTGAGAGCCGAGGTCGAGCCAAGCCAAGTTATGTTACCAGATAACATATTATCTGATGGTGTTAATAACCTAAACCATTGATGTAAATGGTGTATTTATAGGTGTGATTTGATTTCATATGTTTCATAGTGTCTATATCCTTGGGTAATGGATGACATTATCTATCATATCTGACAAGATAAGAATGGTGGAAAACTTGAGCCGATACAATCTGGAGTTATAGAGGGAGCTAGGAGAGTGTGGGGAGCTTGACCCAAGTGCCATGGATCTCAATATAAGGTTTAAAAAATCATTTGATGCCTACAAATTAAACCTAATATAATATAAATGGTTATGCATACCATATCAAAATTATGGATGAGTCCTTGCATCACAAAGAGGTTGAATAAATAATACACACTAGGCTAGTGATTTTGTGAAACCCTAAATAGAGTTGAAAGAACAAGAAATGGTTAGTGTCATCATTGATGTAGAGGAAGAAAGTATATATGATCTAAGTGAATATCCATAGGGACCAAGGAGATCAAAGGGATGAGCTAGATGAGCTTGCTGAGGGTGTTGCCAATAGGGTCACCAAAAATTCATAAATATAGGTCAGAGTGATTCATGATCCAAGATCAAAACCACATAATTAATGCACTAAGTGATGTCAATGGTGATATATAGATCCATAGAGCCAAGTGAAACCAAATCAACCAAGGTAGAGCTAAGTCAATGAAGATGCCTTTTTGGAAACCTGTTACAAATCCTATATAACAAATTGAACAAATCTAATATACTAGACTAACAACATACAACTACAATATTTTTTTTTGGTTTTGATACTCATACAAAAGCTCCCACTTAGCTAAAATATAACCACTCATATAACTAGATCTCACAAATAACAACTCAGTGTTGATTGTAATATTAACTGGTAAAAAATAAATATCTACAAGAGACCTCACAAGTAACGATATTGAAAATTCACAATACTAAAAATTATTACAAATGGTTGCAATCCTCAAAATAACTTAAATATAAAGGAAACTAAATGACAAAAACTCTCTTTAATCTCAAATTTTATTGCAATGGAAAAAAAATGGCCCTAAAAAGAGCTTTGATACAAAATGTTAAGAACCTAAGGCCCACAACTCACACAATAATAATCCAAATTTCATATACTGAACTCAAAATGTTGATTACACACAATTCCTTTTAAGGAAGGAACATGATGCAGAGCTTATCTCACTAAATTTTAATTCTCCTATTATTTGCAAACATGCAAATCTTGTCAATCCTCCTTCATTAATGCTTAGTCTCTCTTATCCACAATGGATTAAATTTAATTCCTTATTTGTCAACGATTTCAAACATACGTATAAAAATATTCACACTACTCATTTCAACCATCTTTATCTTCCTTTATCATTCATCATAGGCAAGATCTCTTAATGTCTTATTTCACTAATATTTATTGTTTGTCAATTTTCTTTCACAATTTATTTGAATACATTGATATTCCAAAGTTCCTAAAACATGCTTATTACAATCTCAAACTCCTTCTATACCATCCATAATACTTTAAGACAACACTTCACAATTTTGCCTTTTCACTTTTTCATTCAATCATTCCCTAGTCCTACAAAACATGTAACAAAGAACATTTAGTTTCCCTCACAATGGATTATCCCTCTAGTCATCTCAGAGGTGATTCTCATAACCTATTTACACCTTTCAACTCTTTCTATACCTTCTATAATTCATTCAAACAACTTTATACAACTCTGATTGTTCCTTGCACATAATTTGTAGCCCTTCTATAAGAATTTAATGCAAAGTATAGAAAATTACACTCACCTCTAGGTATCCAACACTTAATCCTTACTTATAATATCAAAAAATACTTGTTTGGGAAGTTTAGAGTTCTAACTCTTCACATAAGATCATTTTCTCTCTTTAAGCCTAAATAACTAGGTCTCTATTAGGCCTATTACCACACAATCCTCTAAAAAATATACCTATAATGCCTTACACAATCTAAAACCATTAAAATCCATTATATTACTCTCAAAATAGGTGGACTACAAATTTATAGTATTTTTTTATTGTTAGAATGTTTCTTATGCATCAAACCCTAATCCTAGGGTTTCTAGGCCACTGTTAGGGCCAAGAGCTATTTAAAAGGCACAATTTTCACCATAGGAGGTTTCATAATCCCAAATCATCTTCATTTGTTATATATAAACCCTATTAATATTCCTAAATCCTTATACCATACTTATCAAACCCTTTGTCATGTGTTCCAATATAATTTGCACTTGACTATGTCAATAGAATGACTGGTTACAGATTTAGGAACCCTGTTTAGATGAGTAAATCACATAAAAAGATAACAAAAGTATAAGAAAACCCTATACACCTTCTAATCACTTGTCTTAATTTCTTAAAAACATTATATCCTTAATTATTGAATCTATTTCTTCAATAGATACAGTCACCTTTCAAAAGTAGTAAGCCTATGACAAGTTACAAGGTTTCAAATCTAGTTATCAGTATCAAATAGTTTATTTTTTCTTTCCTATAAGGATACACTCTTAAATAATATCAAGTTACTTGTTAAAATGTGGAAGACACCATGAAATTAAAAATCATGACCATTTCCTTATAAGATGAAACACACAGTCTAACCTTGACAATATTGATTGCAAAAAAATAGGGGTTATTGTTATACAAACATCAGATTACAAAACAACTTTCTTGATACTTATTGCATAATATAACCTAAAATCCACTAAAAAAATGATTAAATATCACATGAAAAATTATAAAATGTCCTTAACCCTTGATACAAATACCCAGTCATAATATAGAACCCTTCACTGACAAATAGAGGTCTCTTCTCCAAAACACTCACACAGGGTCTATTCATGCACAAATCTGACTAGCAAAAGCTTGGTTACTATTCCCTATATTTCATAGTCTTAATAAAAATTCAATAACCTTTCAATTTGTGTTATATATCATTCTCAATAGCATTCAAAAAGACTATTATAGTTTGTATGCTAAAAGACACAACACCCACAACAAGGTTCTGGAAAATGAACTTAGAGTTACTTTCTTGTATCTCCTCAAGGATATGCATGCATTCAAATTCAACCTCATTAATTAAAACACAATTTACTCATTCAAACAGTCTTCAAAATATTCTAAACTCCAAATTTAAGCCTTTTCCTAGTGCATAAATACATAACATATAAATGCAAGATAAGAGAGTTATTGACATAGTCCACATCTACTTACAAGACATGAAATCTCTTAGCCTCAGTTCTAAGAGCACTATCTCATCATGTAAAGGATAAAAAATAAACCTTGGACATAACAAGACCTTCACTATCTTATTCATTTAAATTTATGTTAAAAACAAACATTTATAATCACACATTGATTTGGCAGACCATTTTTACATTCTAGATCATGTATGCCCCTATTTTTTCATCAACCTATGCTCTTAATTGGAGCCACACCACCTCATTTATTATTTTTAAAATCAAAATAGACACATAAAACACAACTAATAACTATTTCTTGAATCAAGAAACTTTTATCACTTCCTAATGCACATAGGGTGGTTAAAACAAGATTGCCAACTCATACCTAAAACTAACTTAATGACTCTAAAACACCTTTGTAACCTTTCATAAGACCACCAAGGTCATTTAAAACTTTTTTTATCAAATTCATATCTTTTGCACTCACCTAGACTCACTAAAACACCCTCAATCCCTCATTTTCAACTTTGAAAATTCAAATTACAAAAAAGGTAGAAAAACTCTTAGTGGACACAAATTCAAATTTGCTTGCACCGACATGACTCCAAAGCACTTTATTAAGTTCTCCCATGATTCCCTTGCATCATACTCATAAGGGGAGAAAATAACTTGCCTCCAATGTTCTCCTTCATTTAGATTCTCATACAAATGTGTGTGATCCTTGCTGCCACACCTATGCTTATGCTTCTTCTTCCAATTGCTCCTTTTTCTCTCTCCTACTATTACTTATACATAATACTACTCTTTTTGTTTACTTTAAAACTTATCTCATGTGATCCACTATCACTGCTCTTTCTTTTATGCTTTCAGAGGCATTAATAAATTCATCTTTATCTTCTATTTGTTGATGGAGTGATTGAATGACTCACTTAACATCATCTTCTCCTTTTGGATCAGCTACAAACTATCTCTTCTCATATTAATACTCTTGTTTTTGCCTAGGTACTAGTATTTCCCCATATATTGTCAAATTGCATACTTAACTCTTGACTTGGCTACTCACTATCTTCATGCCTGTGTATAGAAACTCAAAGACAATGCTAGATATAAAAAAAAGAGACCATAATGTCCTTTTAATTGTCTCTTGAATGGACACCTTCTTCTTTCCTTTGTCATCTTCTTCCAGTGCTTGCTTGGATATTATTTATTCTTCCTTCTTTAACTTCTCCACTATGAGAACTCTTTTTTCTATTTATTCATCTTCATGTTGCTCTCTTGGCACCTTGCTTGTCTCTAAACCTCTATGGGCTGGTCTATTTATCTTTTCCTTCTTTATTTCATGTCTTTTCCTCTTCATTAGCATCTCTATGGGCCACCTCACTCTTTTCTTCATCACCCATCCTTGCCATGGGCCTTCTATCTCTTGTTGCTTAACCCATTGTTCATAAATTTTTAGCAACTCTATCAACTTAATCTCCAAATTCTTCATATCTTTCCTCATTTCCTTTTTCCATTTCTATTTCTTATTTTTCTCTAGCTAACTTTTCTCTCTTATAGTTATTCATCTACACCCTATCTCTCACCTTTATATGTACTTCTCCCTTCTTCTCTATTTTGTTGGCCTCACTCTTAGGCCTTCAATCTCCTTAACCTTTCAAACTAGGAATCTCTCTCTCTCTCTTCTCTCTCTCTCTCTCCTCTCTCTCTCTCTCCTCTCTCTCTCTCTCTCTCTCTTCTCTCCTCTCTCTCTCTCTCTCTCTCTCTCTCTCTCTCTCTCTCTCCTCTCTCTCTCTCTCTCTCTCTCTCTCTCTCTCCTCTCTCTCTCTCTCTCTCTCTCTCTCTCTCTCACACACACACACCACACACACACACACATTAATGCCTCACTTCTTCATGCTTGCCACTTCACCATTCACTATTTTCTTTCAACTATCACTCATCATCAACAATGAATTAATGCAATAAATCAATCACAAAATATTTCATACCTCCTTAAATAGTTCTCAACTCTAGCTTGTGAAAGACTCCTTGATCAACTCCTTTCCTACAATTTTTAGTCGCATGTATAATAAAAAAATCAAATCATTAACCTGTACCTATTCTCACACCTTTCCCAAGGCATCTCCTTGCTCTGATACCAAATGATGTAGGGCTTATCTCACTAGCTTACAATTCTCCTTCTATTATTTGTAAACTTGCAATCTTGTCAATCCTCCTTCATTAATACTAAATCTCTCTTATCAAAAATGGATTAAACTCAATTCCCTATTTGTCAAATATTTCAAAAAATATGTATAAAAATATTCACACTACTCATTTCAACCATCTTAACCTTCCTTTATCATTCTTCATAGGTAAGATATCTTAATGTCTTATTTCACTAATCCTTATTATTTGTCAATTTTCTTTCACAATTTCTTTGAATAAATTAATAGTCTGAGGTTCTTAAAACATTCTTATAAAAATCTCAAATTCCTTTTATACCATCCATAATACTTTAAGACATCACTTCACAATTCTACCTTTTTACTTTTTCATTCAATCATTCCCTAATCCTACACAACATGAAAAAAATATAATTTAGTTTCCCCCACAATGGATTATACCTTTAGTCATCTCATAGGTTCTTATCATAACCTATTTACACCTTTTAAATCTTTCTATACCTTTTGCAATCCATTCAACCAACTTTATACAACTCTGACTATTCCTTGCACATTCTTTTTTAGCCCTTATATACGCATTAAATACAAAGTATAGAAAATTACACTCACCTTTGGGTATCCAACACTTAATTATTGCTTAGATATCAAAACTTACCTTTTTGGGAAGTTTAGAGTTCTAACTCTTCACATAAGATCATTTGCTCTCTTTAGGTCTAAAGAACTAGGTCTCTATTAGGCTTATTACCACACAGTCCTCTATAAACCATACTTGAAATGACGTACACAATCTAAAACCATAAAAACCCATTATAGTACCCTCAAAATAGGTGGAATAAAAAATTATAGTATTTTTTTATGGTTATAATGTTTTTTATGCATCAAACCCTAATGTTAGGGTTTTTAGGCCATTGTCAGGGCCGAGGGCTATTTAAAAGGCATAATTTTCACCATAGGAGGCTTAATAATCCAAAATCACCTTTATTTATTATATCTATACCCTATTAATGTTACTAAATCCTTATAATAAACTTATCAAACCCTCTATCATGTGTTCTAACACATTTTACACTTGACTGGGTTAATGGAATGACTGGTTACAGATTTAGGAACCCTATTTAGATGAGTTAAATCACATAACAAGATAAAAAAAGTCTAAGAAAAACCTATACACCTTTTAATTAATTGTATAAATTACTTAAAACATTATATCCTTAATTTTTTAATCTATTTTCTTTAATATATATAGTCACCATGCAAAAGTACTAAGCATATGACAAATTACAAGGTTCCAAATCTAGTTAACAGTATCAAATAGTTTCTTTTGTCCTTCCTACAAGGATACACCCTTAAATAATATCAAGTTACATATTAAAATATGGAGGAACCCATGACCATTTTGTTAAAGATGAAACACACAATCTAACCTTGACAATATTGATTGCAAAAAAATTAGGGGTTTTTGTTATACAAACATCAGATTACAAAACAACTTTCTTGATACTTATTGCACAATATAACCTAAAATACACTCAAAAAATGCTTCAATATCACATGAATAATTATAAAATGTCCTTAACCCTTGATAACAATACCCAATCATAGTATAGAGCACTTCACTGACAAATAGAGGTCTCTTCTCCAAAACACTTACATAGGGTCTATTCATGCACAAATCTGACTAGAAAAAGCTTGGTTACTATTCCTTGTATTTCATAGTCTTAAAAAAAATTCAATAACCTTTCAAGTGGCATTAGATATCATTCTCAATAGAATTCAAAAAGACTATTATAGTTTGTATGCTAAAAGACACAACACCCATAATAAGGGTCTAGAAAATGAACTCAAAGTTACTTTCTTGTATCTCCTCAAGTATATGCATGCATTCAATTTCAACCTCATTAATCAAAATATAGTGTACTCATTCAAACATTCTTCAAAATATTCTCTACACCAAATTTAAGACCTTCTGCTAGTGCATAAATACATAAAATACAAATGCAAGATAAGAGAGTTATTGACATAGTCCACATCTACTTACAAGACATGAAAGCTCTTGGCCTCAGTTCTAAGAACACTATCTCATCATTTAAAGTCTAAAAAATAACCCTTGGATACAACAAGTCCTTCAATATCATATTCATTGAAATTTAATTTCAAAAACAAATATTTACAATCACACATTGATTTGGTAGACCATTTTTTACATTCTCCATCATGTCTACCCCTATTTTTTCATCAACCTATGCTCTTAATTACAAATACAACACCTCATTTCTTCTTTTTACAATCAAAATAGACTCATAAAACATAACCAATAACTATTTTTTGAATCAAGAAACTTCTATCACTTCCTAATGCACGTAGGTTGGTCAAAATAAGATTGCCAACTCATACCTAAAACTGACTTAATGACTCTAAAACACCTTTTTAACCTTTCATAGGACCACCCAGGTCATTTACAACTTTTTTTTATCAAATACATATCTTTTCCACTCACCTAGACTCAGTAAAACACCCTCAATCCCTCATTTTCAAGTTTGAAATTTCAAATTACAAAAAAGGTAGAAAAACTCTTAGTGGACATAGAATCAAATTTGCTTGCACCAATATGACTCCAAATCACTTTATTGAGTTCTCAAATGATTCCCTTGCATCATACTCCTAAGGGGAGAAAATAACTTGCCTCTAATGTTATCCTTCATTCAAATTATCATACAAATGTGTGTGATCCTTACTGCCACACCTATGCTTGTGCTTCTTCTTCCAATTGATCATTTGTTCTCTCTCATACTATTTATTATACCTTCTACTACTCTTATTTATTTTCTTAAAAAAATTCTCTCATGTGATCCACTATCACTTCTCTTTCTTTTATGCTTTCTGAGGCATCAACAATTTCATCTTCATCTTCTATTTCTTCATGAAGTGACTAAATGACTACCTTAACATCATCTTCTCCTTTTTTATTAGCTAAAAACTATCTCTTCTCATCTTCATACTCTTTTTGTTGCATAGTTACTAGTATTACCCCATCTCTTGTCAAATTTCATACTTAACGCTTGATTTGGCTACTCACTATCTTCATGCCTGCATATAAAAACTCAAAGACAATGTTAGATATAAAATGAATATACCATAATGAACCTTTCAATGCCTCTTGAATGGAAACCTTATTCTTTCCTTTGTCATCTTCTTCCATCGCTTACTTAGGCGTTATTTGTTCTTCCTTCTTCAACTTCTCCACTATGAGAATTATTTTTTTCTATTTCTTCATCTTCATGTTGCTCTCTTGGAAACTTGCTTTTCTCCAAACCTCCATGGGCTAGTTTATTCACCTTTTCCTTCTTTATTTTCATGTCTTTTCCTCTGCATTAGCACCTCTAATGGGCCACTTCACTCTTTTATTCATCAACCATCCTTGCCATGGGCCTTCTATTTCTTGTTACTTAACCCATTGTTCAAAATTTTTGAGCAACTCTATCAACTTAATCTCCAAATTAATCATATCTTTCCTCATTCCCATAATTTCCTTTTCCATTTCTATCTCTTCTTTTTCTCTATCTAACTTCTCTCTCTTGTAGTTGTTCATATGCACCCTATCTCTCACTTTTCTATCTACTTCTCCCTTCATCTCTATTTTATTGACCTCACTTGGGCCTTTAGTCTCCTTGACCTTTCACACTAGGACTATCTCTTTCTCAAGTTCTCTTTATGATCTTGTCTCTATCTGGAGCTTGTTAATATATCACTTCTTCAGGGATGCCACTTCACCATTCACTATTTTATTTCACCTGTCACTCATCATCAAAAATTAATTCATGCAATAAATCAATCACAAAACATATTGTACCACCTTGAATTGTTGTCTCAACTCTATCTTATCAAAGACTCCTCTATCAAATCCTTTCCTACAATTTTATATCACATGAATAGTAAACAAATCAAATCATCAACCTATACCTATTCTCACACATTTCCCAAGGCATCTCCTTTCTTTGATATAAAATGATGCAGAGCTTATCTCACTAGCTTGCAATTTTTCTTTTATTATTTTTAAACTTGCAAATCTTATCAATCCTCCTTCATTAGTACTTGATCTCTCTTATCCATAATGGAATAAACTCAATTCCCTATTTTTAAAATATTTCAAACATACGTATAAAAATATTCACACTACTCATTTCAACCATCTTAATCTTCATTTATCATTCTTCATAGGTAAGATCTCTTAATGTCTTATTTCACTAATACTTATTATTTGTCAATTTGATTTCATAATTTATTTGAATACATTGATAGTATGAGGTTCTTAAAATTTTCTTATTACAATCTCAAACTCCTTTTTTAACCATCCATAATACTTTAAGACAACACTTCACAATTCTGTCTTTTCACTTTTTCATTCAATGATTCCATAGTCCTACACAACATGCAACAAAGATCATTTAGTTTCCCCCACAATGTATTATCCCTCTATTCATATTATAGGTTATTCTCATAATCTATTTAAACCTTTTAGCTCTTTCTATACCTTCTTCAATCCATTCAACCAACTTTATACAACTCTGACTATTTTGTGCACATTCTTTATAACCCTTCTATAAGCATTGAATGCAAATTATAGAAAATTAAACTCACATCTAGGTATCCAACACTTAATTCTTGATTATAATATCAATATATACCTATTTGTGAATTTTAAATATCTAACTCTTCACATAATATCATTTTCTCTCTTTAGGCCTAAAGAACTAGGTCTTTATTAGGCCTATTACCACACAGTCCTCTAGAAACCATACCTGAAATGTCATACATAATATAAAACCATAAAAATACATTATATTACCCTAAAAATAGGTTTACTAAAATTTTATAAAAAAAATTATGGTTTGAATGTTTTTTATGCATCAAACCCTAATCTTAGGGTTTTTAGGCCACTATCAGGGCTGAGAGCTCTTTAAAAGGCATAATTTTCACCACATGAGGTTTAATAATCTCAAATCACCTTCATTTTGTCTTCCTAGACCCTATGAAAATTATTCAATCCTTATAACACACTTATAAATCCCTTTGTCATGTGTTTTAACATAATTTACACTTGATTGTGTCAATGGAATGACTGGTTACATATTTAAGAACCCTATTTAGATGAATAAATCACATAACATGATAAAAAAAAAGTTTGAAAAAAACCTATACACCTTCTCATCACTTATATTAATGTATTAAAAACACTATATCCTCAATTTTTGAATCTATTTCTTTAATACATGTAAAAGTACTAAGCCTGTGACAAGTTATAAGGTTTCAAATCTAGTTATCAGTATCAAATAGTTTCCTTTATCCTTCCTACAAGGATACACTCTTAAATAATATCAAGTTACCTATTAAAATTTGGATGACACCATGAAATTGGAATCCATGACCATTTCCTTATAAGATGAAACACACAGTCCAACCTTGACAATATTGGTTGCAAGAAAATAGGGGTTTTTGTTATACCAACATCAGATTAAAAAATAACTTTCTTGATACTTATTGAACAATATATCCTCAATCCACTCAATAAATTATTCAATATCACATGAAAAATTATTAAATTTCCTTAACCCTTGATAACAATACCTAGTTATAGTATAGAGCCTTTCATTGACAACCAAAGGTCTCTTCTCCAAAACACTTACACAAGGTCTATTCATGCATAAATATGACTAGAAAAATATTTTTTACTATTCTTTTTATTTCATAGTCTTAACAAAAATTCAATAACCTTTCAAGTGGAGTTAGATATCATTCTCAACAACATTCAAAAAGACTATTATATTTTGTATGCTAAATGACACAACACCCATAACAAGGGTCTGGAAAATGAACACAGAGTTACTTTCTTGTATCTCCTCAAGTATATGCATGCATTAAAATTCAACCTCATTAATCAACACATAGGGTACTCATTAAAACATTCTTCAAAATATTATCTACACCAAATTTAAGCCTTTTACCAGTGCATAAAAACATAACATACAAATGCAAGATAAGAGAGTTATTGACATAGTCCACATCTACTTACAAGACATGAAAGCTCTTGACCTCAGTTCTAAGAGCACTATATCATCATGTAAATTCTAAAAAATAACTATCCCATTATATAAGATAATGTGTGTGCATATGGAAAAAAATGTTTGTCTTGCCAAAATCATGTCAATCTCATTCATGCACCATTTCTTCCACTTCATTTGCTTACTATGCCATGGTCACTTTCCACATGGGGATTATATCTTGTAGGGAAAATAAATATAACTCAATAAAATGTCCATAAACATATCCTTATTTTAATTTAATAATTTACTAAGTGCGTTTAAGATATAACCCTCACCTAATAACAAGTAAGCAGATATTCAAATTCATCCTCAAAAACTTTAGCATTCCCTCTGATCTCATTTTATATAATTGAAGATTTTTAAATAATAAGGAAATAAAATCCTTTATGATAAATTATAGATCTCTCAAAACTTTTCCTCCACTTGTTTTCCTTAGAACAATATCTGGGATGAAACATCTAGCAAACCCCTGATCCACATTTTGAAAAAGATTGTTAATGTTTTTTGCCATGATTGGAATTTTCATCTATTTCCTACCCTATGGGAATATTGTAATAATAACCACACCCCAATAGGAGCCACACCATACTCCCTTGTTTATGGTATGTAATTTATTATCCTTATCGAGATCGAGTTACCCTCTTTATACATTTCACTAAAGAATGTCTAGAGTTTCTTCACGGTAGGAATTAGACCTACTTGATGAAAAGAGGGTAGCTACCTTGAATAATATTCAAGTATATTAGAACAAGCTATATTTTAGATATAAAAAAACACATAAATCACAAATACTTTTAACTTGGTGACCTAGTTTTTAAGAAAAATTTAAAAAATACTAATGTTGTCCATGAAAATAAGGGCAAATTTGAGCCTAATTGGCTGGGCCCATTCATAATCACAACCAAATATGGATATGAAATATTCTATTGGATAAACCAAGAGGAGAAGATTTATATAAGCCCATGAATATTATGTATCTCAAGAAATTTTACACTTTATTGGATTGAATATTATCTATGAGGACCCCTACTTGGGGGCACAACCTGTACCTTTTCTTTCATCCCATTGAGTCAATTCACCTTGATCTTATTCCATTATCCTATTATCATTATTTGATATTGATTCTTATTTATAAGTATAATAGATTATTTCAAATGCCATAGTTTAGAGAAAGTTTCAAGTAGATTATTCAAATTTGGTCACCATCAGCACATCCAGGATAGTGATACCTAAGATTAGCTTGCACATAATTCTCTTAAATGAGAGTATTATATAATACATCTTTTATCTCTTGTTTATATCATTTATCATTTATTCCTTTCCTATTCCATTCATATGCCATTAATGTTTTCAACCATGTTGTTGATTTGTAATAGTGTCCACTATCATTGAGCTACATTGACTTGAGGTCCATAATGGACTATGTAGGTAGATCTTAATTTTTGAGGTTAGTTTGGTCACTCTTTTCTATGCTCTCACTATTTTTTGAGTATCCTAAACCACACTCTCACTATTTTATGAGTAACTTAATCCATGCTCTCATCATTTTGAGAGTTAACCCATTTTGCATATCATAATAATTCATTGAGTTGAGTGCCAAAAAAACCTAAATTATTAAAAATCACAAAAAGAACCTAAAAATAGTTTTTTTTTTGAAAAAGGCTTAAAATCTCCACCAGGGATATTAAACCTCAAAATGTATGTTTGTTTTTTCATCCTATCTACTAGTGGTCTTCACCTTTCTTATAGATAATGAGTTTTAATGCATTTATTGGTTAGGAAAATATTATCCAACCATGACTATTTCCATTTAACTTTACTATTGTTGATCATGTTCACTCTCATTTATAGGAGACATACAACATCCTAAGGTCCACATGGACTTGTAGGTACTGTTTGGATATATGGGGCATCATTTTTCATCTCAACCAATTTAATTGATCATTCTTTGTTATCAATTTACCTCATAAATGCTCTCATCATTTTATGATTATGCCCTTCTTATTTCCTCTACATTTAAATCTCTTACTTATCATCACTTCTATCTTATCCCATATCCCTTAGAGAACTACATTTGGCCTCTATTCCTTAGGACTATATAGGCAATGTCTATATGAAATCAAAAATTAATTATGTCTATAAACCAATCCTAACTTAGAGAAGATATATCATACCATACACTTCTGATTAGGGACACATTTATTAAGCGGTAACATGACCAAGATGGGGATCTACTAGACCTGATTAGGGGATATCTTATTATAATATATAGTGTTATGGAGGGTTCCAAATCCTCCAGTCACGCACAATCATGCAATAACCCTAAGGGAGTCTTGTGTTTTGATATCTCAGTAAACTAATAAAAAATAAAGTAAATCTAATCTAGTGCTCACCAAAGCTTGTAGCACAATATGAGTGGTTATTAAACAATCAAAACATATATAGGAGAATCTAAATTAAGCTATGTATGAGTAAGACCCTAATACATGGAATAAGAAGAGTAATGTTATTTGAATCCAATACTTATGCTACTTCTATCTACTAAAGAGAGGAAAAAAGTTAGAGAATACTTAATTGAATAATGAACTCATCGAGACTCAATCTCTCCCTTGGACAAAGGGGATTTATAAGAGGTTTTTGTGGTTTGTAAGGATCACTAAAAAAGGCAAAAGCATCCAAGATTTATCCATAATACTAGATTAACCAAGTATAAAGTGAATAATAACTTTTGATTGTATATGAAATAATGATAAAATGATCTTATATATATAGGTGTATTTGACCCTAAACCCTTCAAAAAAATCTTGACTAACCCATTCGACCTAGCATAATTTTAGAAAATAATTCACTAGGTCAACAAAAATCCAAACTAGTTCTTAAGTGAGAATCACCCAAAGCTATACAGGGTTAACCTAGTATAGTTGACTATCAAAAGGGACTTAAAGTGAAGAAAAGAGGGATGGAGAGTGGAAAATACTAAAGGAGTGTGAAAAGGAGGATTAATATATTAGGGAATGGTTTTAAGAGCTGGTTGGAATGGAAATTATGTGGAAATAAGGGATAAAAATCCTGTAAAGCACTAATGGTCTACCCACCCCTCTCTCAATGTACCCCTTAGGGTGTGCACTCAGAGAGATTGAGTCTCAATGAGTTATTATAAGATCTAAAGCATCAGTATTTGATCAAAGTTAAAAATATTATGTATGCTCATGCCCCACTCAAATATCATCACATATCACTAAGGTGCAATAGGGTATGGTGCTTCGAGAAAGAACATAAGAACACATAATGTTGATGCTAAACAAAATTTACAATATTTTAAAGTAGAAAATAACTAAAGTAAATGACAGAAAGGGAAATAACAAAAAATAATTAAATATGATGTGTACCTTGACTTAACTTTATAGTTAGATGGTTATCTATTTTGTTGTTAGTTTTAATTATGTAGGGCATAGAGACTGCTTTCAATAAACCCAAGAATCCAAACTAAAGAGAAAAAATAAAAAAATGTAGGAAATCCAAGATAGTTGGTGTTATGTATATAAGATGTACTTGGAAATTTGGTAAGTCAAGGTGATAAGTGATATGTTAGACCAAATGACCAAGTCAAAAATAAGAGTAAATTGGGTAACCAAAAAGCCAAGGCTACTAAAGATTGAAAAACTTAAACAAGTAAAATTTAAGTAAGAAAGGCAAACTCACCAAGTTAAACAAAGGATACATGTCAAAAAGGATGGTAATAAAACATCAAATGTACAATTAGAAACAAAATGGTAAAATAACATTGATGAGTGAGTAGTAACAATCCTTATCTCAATGATCAATGGAAAAAGGTGCATAAAAAAGGAAAACAACATTGATGAATGAGAAGTAGCAAGCCAAGCTCACTCAATAATGGAAAAAGGTGCATAAAAAGGAAAACAACATTGATGAGTGAGAAGTAACAAGTCAACCTCACTCAATAATGGAAAAAGTATGTGAAAGTATAAATGAACTCAGGTGCCCACAAAAAGGGGTGGTACAACAATAACAAATGGTAAAAGGAAATCAAAGCATATCTATAAATGTAGAGCCATAGAGTAAATAAGGTAATCCCTAGTTGATCAAACATGTTTCACTCTAAAGATAGAAAAAAATTGAAACAAAGTAGTGTTAGCATGTTTTTAAGATGTAAATAAGAAGGAAGAATAGAAGAGGGAAAATAGACTGAGAATCATAATTTTCCTATTAAAGGGGTAAATAATATGGGTGTAGGGGAGAATGAAATAAAAACCAAGGTATAGGAACTCTTTATCAAAGTCAAGACACTAAAACTAGGTTTGTCAAAACAAAAGGACTTTCAACCTTAAGGACTATGAGTAACTTCTCTTAGCTACACAAGTCTTAGCTCAACAAATGTAGTATATAAATCATCCCATGAAGGCTATATGAATGAAAATTAAAATAGACCTACCTTCCCACAATGTGTTCCCCATTCCTTAGGACCCCTTACAAATCCATTGATCTACTAAAAATATTAGGTACTTGTATGAGAAAGTAGGTAACACCATAGACTCTTTATGAATTCTCATATTCCAATCTATTTCCCTATCACACCCCAAGGGACCTTGGATTTATGTGAGGCCAACTGTGAAGTTTGAGCTTTGATTAGAGATAGGATATGTGTTTATAATCATGTCTTTTGGTGTGATTTTGAATTTTAAGATTTGTATATTTCCTTTTTGTTATATCATTGCCTTTTGTTGTAAATGATTTGGCTTTTAACTTTCTTGAAGGATTTTTTTAAATTCATCCTCGATATGGATTTGGAAAACTAAACATGGGTGCTAAATATGAATTTAATTTTAATACTTGGGACTTATTTTCTAATACATATAAATTCAAAGAGCATGGGGTCTAGGAGTCTCATAAATTTAGGTAAAATAAAAGTGCTATCTTGACTTTGACCTTGTTTTATCCAATGTGGAGTGAAAGGAAAGGAAATCAAGAGGAATGACACATGAAACAATTTGAATAAATATAAATCACAAAAAATGTGATAAAGTGAAAGAAAAGGACACAATGATAGTAAAGTATGATTCCTTATCATAATAATGAGGGAAATGGAGGAAAACATGCTAACATAGATTGTTGTGCAAATTCCATCTATAAACAGAAGAAAAAGCTAAAGCTGAGAACAAGTATAAAAAAATTATAATTATTATAAAACATATTATATAAAAGGAATGAAAAAATGGTAATTTTATGAGGAGGGCAAGTCCTATTCATTGTCTTACACTACAACTCATAAAAGAGAAACCCACGAGGGTGCCAAAAAGATGCATGTGAAAAATAATTGAGAAAAAGATGGTATTTTTTGAGGAAGGCCAGGTCCTATCCATGGTCTTACACTGCAAATCACAAAATAAAAATCCAAGGGATGGAAAAAAGTGTGTAAAAAGAGTATGAAAATAAATAAGACTATGTTACATCATGAAGAAGACTAGGTCCTATCTATGGTTTTGTAATGCAACTCATGAGAAAGAGGGGAAACTAAAAGACCAAATAGGAAGGACTAAAAGGATTGTAAAGAGATAGAACTATTATATAAGTATATACCTATGTAAGTAACCTAAAAAAAGTGTTAGATATATGTAGATAGAAAAAATGAAATGTCTAGGCAAAGTACTTCTTGAGGAATTAAGCATTGGTGGGTTCTTTGAAAACATGACCTTCATTGGTTTGAAGGTAGTAGGTTCTTAAACCAAGAATATATTTGAATAGATAGGTACCCCACCATTTTTAGTCATATTTACCTTCTTTATCATGATTTTAATATAATTTAAGGGCAATATCACCAACATTAAATGTGCAAAATTTAACATGTTTGTTATGTTGTTTGGCAATACGAGCCTTGTATTAGCAGTTACATTGCAAGGCAGAAAGATAGTGTTCAACAAGTAAATTAAGGGAATGAAGGTGAGATTCATGTAATTATTCATTAGTAATGATATCATGAATAGATATACTAATAGAGGGAAGCTCAACTTCCAATGAAAGAACTGACTCAGAACCATAGACTAAAGAGAACAACATTGCACTATTAGAAGTACGTATTCTAGTGTGATAGGCCCAAAGAGTAGGGTAAAGATGAAAATTCCATTCCATGTGGGTTTCATGAATTATATTTTAGATAAATTTTTTAAGTTTTTTATAAGTAGCTTCATCTTGGCCATTACATTGTGGATGGTAAGGTGTGTAAAATTAGTGATTGAACTTAAATTTAACACAAAGTTATTTAACATCCTTTTTTTGAAGTTACCACCATTGTCTAAAATGATAGTATGGGGAATACCAAACTAGAAAATTATTTTATTAAGAATAAATTTGGTAATGGTGTTACCAATGATATTAACAAAGGGCATGGATTCAACCCATTTGGTAAAATATTCAATATCAGTGATGATAAAAACATGTCCATCTTCGGAGTGAGTTAATTTGCTGATGAGATCTAATCTCCACATGGAAAAAGGCCAAGGTGATTAGATATTTTGAATCTTGACTAGTGGCGAATGAATTATATCATCATGAATTTTTCAAGAAGTACAATTTTTAGTGAATTTGATTTTATCCTCTTCAATATTAGGCCAAAATTAACCCATACATAGGCATTTGTGGGCTATATCATGTCTACTATAGTGGCCACCACAAATTCCCCCATGTGATTTTTCAATAAGAGGAAGGACCTCATCTTTCATAACAAAATAGAGTAAGGTACCTTCAGAATTGTGATAGTAAAATATGTTATATCAAAATACGTACTTAAAATATTTTTTATGAATGTAAGTCTTTTCATGAAATTCTAAGTTAGGGGGATAAGTTTGATGTTCCAATAATTGAATGATGTGTTTATACCATGGGATTTGTTGAATGGTAACAACCTTGATGTGGTAGATAAGTGAGTCTTATGGTTGAGTAGAATATGAAGATTTTATTATTTATATAAGAAAAGTGCAATTGGAAATAACATGGTGGGTAAGAAAGAAAGAGGTTAAAGAATCAAGGGAATTAACAATGGAATTTTGATCTCTAGGGATAGGCTCAATAGTGAAAGAGATTAAATCTTTAGAAATAATGGCTGTAATTTTATGATAGGTAATGAGTTTTTATCTTTTTCATTTGTAATCACTATTGACTTGATTGTAAATAAGTTGAGAGTCACCTAAGGCATGCAAATATTTAATGTATAAATCAAGAGTATCACTCATGCCTAGGATTAGAATTTTGTATCTAGACATATTATTGGTGACATGAAATGTTAAATGAAAATCTAAAGGAATGATTTTTTCAAGAGGACTTGTAAGAATGTAACTTGCCATGGCTCTTTGAAGGTATTTATCACCATCAAAGTGAAGGGTCCAAGTATCCTCATGTAATTCAACATTAATTTTATAAAGCTCTTTGATAACTACCTTAGGTTTAGTAGTATCATGGGAAATAATGAATTCATCAAGATTACTTACCTCAAGATCAGTAGTAAATTTATGGAATTAATCTTTTAGAGAAATATCTTGATTGAGACCTTCAATATAGATAATATTATCATCTAGAAGACTATCTTGAAGGTGATTGGTAGATGGTATAGGAACTGCGACAAGTTGATTAGCTATGACTTGACCTTTAACAAATTTGTGAGTCACAATGTGGAGATCAAATTCCATAAGGAGTATCATCTATTTTCCAATTATATCTCCTAGAAAAAAGGCTTTGGATAAGAAATGAAGAAGGGGCTCTAAATGAATGATGACATAAGTGGCCTGGTATAGTATGTAATGTCAAAGTTTTTTAGTTAGGAAATAGATGATGAGGAAAACATGTTCAATTTTTGTATTAAATTTATCATAATCAATGAGGCCTTGGCTGATGTAATAAATGGAAAACTCTATGTTACTATCATATTGTTGGGCAAGCATTTCCCCAATTGATATAGATGTGGAAGAAGTATATAGGATCAATATTTGATCATTGAAAGGAGGATAAAGTATAGGTATATTATCAAAATATTTCTAACAAGGTTACATCCATTCTAAGGCATTACCTTTCTTAAGAGGAGAATTGATGGAGTGGATATGATAGGTCATTTTGGGGATGAATGGTCTAATTGACCCAATGTTGCCTATGTAAGTACAAGTGTTAGAATGGAACAAGGAATGGTCATACTAATGATGGAACTAATCTTAGCTGGGTCAATAATGATTTCATGGAGAGAGAATAGGAATCCTAACAATTTTCTAGATGTGACACCAAAGACACATTTGTAAGGATTTAGTCTAACTTGGTATTTAAGAAGGTGGTTAAAAAATGATAGTAAAAACTGATAGATGAGTCTTACAACTTTTAGATTTAGAAATGAAGTCATCTACATAGGTTTCAAAAAAAATTGGATAGAATCATGGAAGATATGAGTCATTATCATCGATAAGTGGCTCTGACATTTTTGAGGCTGAAGGGCATTTTGACATAGCAATAGGTGCCCCATTCCATGGTGAAAGTGGTCTTATGTTTGTCATCAAGGGAAATGTGAATCTAATTGTAATATGAGAATCCATCCATAAGAGATAACATTTCTTAACTAGTTGTGTAGTCAATGATGGCATCTATTGAAGGTAAAGGGAAGTTGTCCTTAGGACAAGAGAGGTTAAGATTGTAGAAATCAATACAAATGTGAATGACCATAATGACCTTTTTCCAAATGGGAATGATGTTAGAAACCCATTCATAATAATCCACTGGTTTGATAAATTTAACATCCAGTAATTTGATGATTTCCTTGTGACATAAGGTGGAAACCTCAGGTGGAAAATTTCATTATTTTTGATGTACAGGCTTGGCATCAAGATAAGTAATGATGTTATGCACCACAATGTTAGGGTCAATACTAGGCATGTCCTCATAAGACCAAGAAAATATCTCATGATATTTATCAAATAATAGGCTAAAATTATCATGTTTTATAGGTGATAGTTCATGAGAAACTATAATTGATCAAGGGCAAGATGGATTATCATACTCAATTCAAGTGGTTTCTTCGATAAGCATGGCATTACCATTTTTGAAATGGTATGGTGCATTAGGTAAAGATGAAATTATATTAGCTTTGGGATCAATGCTAGCAATAATTTTTTTGAAACAAGGGGTTTTAGTTTTTAAATTCCCAAGTTTATGATGTTGTCTAGGTAGTTGAGGTTCTCAGGCATGAAGTATTTCAAGAATAGCTTCATCACTAGACAAGGTGGGAAGAGGACCATAATACTCAACATCTACTTCAAGATCTAGAATTTGATTACCATGATGATCATACTCAAAATGTATCTGATGAATAGTAGTTACCTTGGCATCAAGTGTAATCTCAAGAGTAGAAGAGGTATATGGATTAGAAGGGATTGGAGTATCGATGGTTTCATTGATAAGGGAAGGATCAGATGTAATGATTGGATCTCTAGGTGGTAAAGGAGATGTAATAATTTTTGGAAGTTCAGAAGGTATAATTGTCTCTACCACCTAAGGGGTATCAAAAAATGGATAATTGGTAGGAGGTATTTAACCTTCACTATTAAATTCATGATCTATGAAAATTGTATGGACATCCTGGTTAAAAGCATGAATTTGAGATAAGGTTTATGAAAATACTAGACATACAAGTGTCTAATTGATCTTGGACCATTATGTAATTATAATCATTTTGAAGAAATTTTACATGCTTGAGAGTGAGGGGGAGTTTTAGAAGGTGAAATCCCAATATTAATGAATTTACATGGAGACAAGATGAGAGGATCTTGAAATAATTTGGCCACTCAAAAATCATTATAATGGGAGGCATCTTTAGATAAAGAAGGCTCCTTAACATTGCATGGATGGGTAAAGTCAATGATCTCATCAATAAGAGGAATAATATGGTCTCTAGGTAATAAATAAGAAGGAATCCACTAGGAAATGTATGGAGGTAGTTTGGTAGCATTGCAATTATATTACAATTTATTAGGTTCATCATCATCAAAATCCATAAGAGTGGCTTGTAAATGAAGATTGTTGTTGATAAAATTAGGTAAAGGAGCACTATTGATATTAGGAATGGTAGGAATATGATACTGAGACTTGTGATTAAAAATTTGAATACTCCATGGATTGGGATCAACCTCATGCTTATATCATTTTCCATTATGTAAGAATTATGTAAGAATTTAATGCATTAGCTACCAGAAAAAGCAATAGCCCCATCATTCATGGGTGACCCAAGAGTATTTTATAAGATAAGGGTAAATCAAGGACCATAAACTGAGTTTGAATAGTCTTAGGTCTGATGGTTAATTGAATCCAAATGCAACCAAGTGATTTTTTACTAGTCTTATCAAAACCATAACAAGTAAGATGGGTTTGCTTGAGATGATCCTTGTTATAACCAAGTTATTGGATAATCCATAAAGATGTCGCATTAATACCATATGCTTCATCAACTATAACTTTATGAATAAGGGTAGTATTAGTGGATATTTTAATAAAGAGTGGTAAGTCATCAACACAAAAAAGAATTTCATTATTGATCATGTCCTCTTCAATAAATTTAATAAAAGGCTTGGAAGAAGGACACATAGTTTCAATGGTATTTACATTGGTAGGATGAGGTTTAAGAGAAGGTGGTTCTTCATTGATAGAGGATGGATCTTCAATTTCTTGTAATTGATGCATAAGGAACTTGTGATGATATGGAAAAGTATGAACCAACTCAATAAGTGGAATCTTACAAGGCATAATGTTAAGTTCTTCAAGAAAGTTACACTGAGATTTAGAAGAAAAACCAACATGAGGTTTAGGAGGTAAAGTAGCTTTTGAAGGAATAGATGTGGTTGGAGGTCCAAAAGGGGAAAGTGGTTGCTCATGAGCTTCTAAAGCTAGATTAGTAGTTTTAATATCCTTGAGATGTTATTCTTCTAAGGATGGATTTTTAGGTTTGGTAATAAGATCTTGGTGAGCTGACTTGACATGATAATTGACCTTGGTAGTGTTAACATATTGATAATTTTTATAATATTGGTCATAATGAGCATTAACAACACAAAAATCCTTGGTATTTAGTTGACTATAAAAAAAATGGTTATTTTAGGTAGAAGCTTTAGAAACCTATCATTTTTGAGAAACAATGGTGTGATCTTGATGATGAAGGTTGATCATGGTTTCATGATTAAATCAATCACCAATCATATAAGAGATTAAAAAAATTAGTAATACCTCTAAAAGATTCATGGGAGTGACCAATGTCAACATGAAACCAAAAAATAGATTTCGGTCATACCACTTAGGAGGATTGTTAGAATAAGTGAAAGGTCTATAGGGTGGTAAGAGTTGTTTAATTTGCTACATGAAAAGTGGTGTGTGAGAAGATAAAGGGATGATAGATTTAAGAACTCTAGGTTTGGTTTGTAGAGTATTACTAGTGATAGCATTGGTAGATGTTTTAAAATATCCTTTTAAAAGTTTAGGATTAGGTTTGAATTGCTTCATGAGAAAGCCTTGATGTTTAGCTTGATCAAGAGCTTCATTAAGTTTTTGGGGAACAAAGGTTTGAACCTTATATTGAAGATAAGAAGTCAAAGCAGTGATATCGAGTTTGAACAAGTTAGCATTATTCATGTTATGTTTAGCTTTATGGGCCAATGATTTCCATCTTTTGATAAAGTCATGAGTTGATTCAGTGAGAGATTGTTTAACAATGATGAAGTGGCTAAGACAATTTTTGGGAAGCTAATTATGTTGAAACTCGTTAACTAAAGGATTGACCAAATATTCAAATTGACAAATGGAATGTTGGGGTATTTGGTTGTACCATTCTAATACATCACTAATGAAATTTTTGACTAAGAGTTTAGTTGTGTCAAAAGTATTAGTTTGGATCCAATCTTTCTAAAGGTTGCCAAATGCTTTAAGAAATGATGTTGGGTCTTTAGTCCCATCATAATTTGTAGTTGTATATATTTCACCCATATAAATGAACATGATGAAGGGAGATAAAGGATCATTTTTAATAGTTTGAATCATTTTATTATTCATTATGGGTTGAGGAATAACATTCATTAAGGCATCTCTAAGAGGTGGAGGAATGTAATTAGGATTAGCTTGAGGATTGATAGCCAGGGGTTGATTAGCCATATTAATCAAATGATGTTTGAGTTGTATCATTTGATTGGTGTTAGAGTTTTACATTATTCTCATTTGTTGGATAACTTGGGTAGGAATTTGAGTTGTATTAATAAGTGGGTTAGTGTTGGTGGGAGCACTCCCCAAATTGGTATTAGAGGGAGGGTTATTAGAAAATTGATTATTAGTAAGATTATTGATTAAATTTGTGTCAATTGTTCCCACATTAGTTTTAAGGTTTTGAAGGTGAGAAGTATCTTGGTAGGTATAGAAAGGATCAAATCCATCAACTTCATCTTGAGGTGTGATTTGCACCATGTGATAGGTCATGGATGAAGGAGGGGAAGAGGTTCCCCAAGAGTGATGGTGCTCTTGGGAGGAAAAGAGAGGAAGAAATTAACATCCCATATAGTATCTAAATGGATTAAATCTATCCAAGAAGATTTTGATAAGATACTTAATGATGACTTGAGAGAAATGAAAAAAATGCTAAAAAAGAGAAACAAAGAACTGAGTCAACAGATAGGGAAGGTAGAAATAGTATAGAGTTGACTAGGTCAACCTAGTATAGAAAATAGGATCTAAAGATTGTATAGAGTTGATAGAGTCTACCTAGTATATAAAATAAATTTTGTAAACTATATAGAGTCGATAGGGTTGACCTAGTACAATAGGTAGGGGAAAAATAGACAATCTGTAAAAGATTGTGTCAATAGGAATGACTATGTACTGAAACAAACAAATTGAAAATACTTTTAAAATAAATAAATTAAAGGAAACACACAACTAATTATATCAATGAGGTTGATACAATTAAGGTACACAACACAAAACCTTGCACCAATGCTAGCTAATACAAGTTTTTGTAATACAACATATAATTGAGCAAAGAGAAAGTAATTAACTTGGAAAGTAAAAGCTAACTAATTGGTCAACCTAAATGTTGTTAGATTATTATAATATAATTTGAGATGTGATAGGAAGTTTGATGTAATAAAGAAACTAGAAAGCAATCTAAGGATGGTTTCAGGATGTTTGGGCTGAAAGGGATCTATATTGGCAATGGTATAGGATTGTATTGGGGCCTACCCCCTCACTTTAAACACTATAATGATTAGGGTGCTGGGTGCTTATCAAAAATGCACCATCAACCACGTGCTTATACTTGGCTAAAAAACCAAGTCAGATTCCCCCTTTTTGATGAAATACAAGTAGGTTGGCCTTGGGTAGACAACTATTAAAATGCCTTTTAAGATTTTGTGATTTGATAGTGTGTGCATAAAAGAGAAATTAGTGTAACTAAATGGTATATTTAAAACCACTTAATTATACTATATGATCTATTCTAAAAATATAAGCAACAAAAAATGAAAGTGTGAGCTAATTACTAGCATACAAGTGTTAATTCTAACTTTGAAACATAGTATAGTGTCATTTCAATAAACAGTGTATGAAGAAAATACAAAACAAGGTCATTAGTGTTACCTATGTACTACAAAATAAAGGGTCTAAAAATGAACTAAATCAATAAAGTCAACCTATTTTTATAGATAGAACGTAGAATACATAACTACATTGATAGGGTCGACCTATTTGACTGTACAGGTGCAGTTTTTAAGACTAAAATCTATGAAAGATAGAATTGCAACTAATGCTAGAAATGACAAAGAAGGATAGAAAGGAACCTTGTTGGGTTTGAGGATATAAAAAAAGATTAGATTAATATTAAATAACCTTTATTTATACTTACAAATTCTTATAATTGTGTTGACAAGGCTGACTTGGCTTTTTAGATCTAATTTGTTGAAAACCTAAAAATGTACAGGGTCCACTGGGTTGACCTAGTATGCTGATCTAAAAGTCTAAAAATGTACTAGGTTGACTAGGTTGACCTAGTAGTCTAAACTAGAAGCCTAAAAATAGACAGGGTTAAATGGGTTAACCTTATAGTATGAACTGAAGTCTAGAAAACCTACACAAACATAATGGAGTCATATTGATGTGACTGTGTTGTTAAAACTACAAATAGAAGTTAGAACTATGTTAATACTAGCAACCTAGTATTACAAATATATGATAATAAAAATGATAAAATAATGAAATAAGTGAAATAAAACCTACAAAGGTTAGATTCACGTTAGGTTCACCAAAATGTATCTAATTAGAAATGCATCATATCTATAAATCAATCCTAACTCAAAAAAGATATATCTACCATACACTTCTAATTGGGGACACATTTGTTAAGTGGGAACATGACTAATATGGGAATCTAATAAACTAATTATTGGATCTCTTATCATAATACATGGTGTAAGGGATGGTTTAAAAGCCTCCAGTCAAGCACAATCATGAAATAACTCTAACAGAGTCATGTGTTTTGATATCTCACTAAACTAATAATAAGTAAAGTAAATCTAATCTAGTGCTGACCAAATCTTGTGGCACAATATGAGAGGTTAGTAAACAATTACAACATGTATAGGAGAATCTCAATTAAGTAATGTATTAGTAAGACCCTAATACATGGAATAAGAAGAGTAATATTATTTGAAGCCAATACTTATGCTACTTCTATTTACTAAAGAAAGGAGAAAAGTTAGAGACTACTTACCTTAATGATGTACCCATTGAGACTCAATCTCTCCCTTAGCCAAAAGGGCTTTGCAAGAGGTTTTGTGGTTTGTAAGGATCACTAAGAAAGTCCAAAGAATTCAAGCCTTATCCACAACACTAGATTCTCCAAGTCAATACCCTAAGCTAAGACACCTCAAGTAGAATGGTGGAAGAGTAGATTGTAAAGAATCACAAGTGAATAATAACTCTTGATTGCATATGAAATAATGACAAAATGATATTTTATATATAGATATATTTGACCCTAAACCCTTCCAAAAATCTCAGCCAATAGGGTTGACCTAATCAACCTAGCATGATTTTGGATAATAATTCACTAGGTCATGAGCTAGGTCAGCCAAGAGCCAAATTAGTTCCAAAGTGAAAATCACCTAAAATTGTATAGGGTCGACATAGTCAACCTAGTATAGTCAATTTTCAAAAAGGACTTAAGGTGAGGAAAAGAGGGATGGAGAGTGGAAAAGACTATAGAAGTGTGTAAAGGAGGAGTAATAGCTTAGGGAATGGTTTTAGGATCTAGGTGTATTAGTAATAATGTGTCAATAAGGGACAATAATCCTATTAAGCACCAATGGTTTTCCCACCCCTTTCCTGATGCATCCCTTAGGGCATGCACTTAGAGATATTGAGTCTTGATGGGTTCATACAAGATGTAAATCATTAGTATTTGATAAAATTTGAAAATATTATGTGTAAATAATGTCCACTTGCAATGTGGCATTTGGATTCTTCTCAGCCACCCCTTCCTTTTTCTTCTATATCCCCCCAAGTTACCATGTCATCCTATCAAGTTATCCATGTACCCAAGAATAATTTATTATATTCACACATGCACAAATGATTTTCCAATTTATTATTTTATGGTGTGTTTCTTTCATGGTTCATCATGATTATATTTGATTGTTATTGGTGCATTTTTTTTTAATAATTAGATGCTTTATGTTGTTTTCCTTTTAGTTTGAGTTTTCTTGTTTCTTCGCATTATTTTTTTGTTGTAATTTTTTTATCATCTTCATTCAATTTGCCATATCAGTGGGGTCATCATCATGGTTCTTCTTATTATGTAGTTGTACTTGAGTTCATCCATTGGCATATTGACAATATTATCATCATGGTTTCTATCATCGATGCATTATTTTCAAATTGTCTATTAGATATGGGGTCGGTCCTTATGCCAAATATAGCTTAGTTTTCATGGTGTTTTATATCATGGTGCATACTATACTATTATTATATCAAAAATCATGATGTTGGAATTCTTATCAATAATGTTGAGGCAATATCTCTCCTTATCTACTATCCCCCAACCACTTCATCAAGTGTCTAGTCATTAATTCTTAAAGAAAAATATTCCCTACTAGGAAAAACCATTGAGACCAATTACTAATCAAAATTCACCCTATTGGGGTAACTTATTATATCTATGATCAATTTCACTATACTGGGGCACATTATTGTGATCAAATCTTGTTTCTTACTCTTTTGTTTGAGGTCCCATCTATTTAAACCTCTTCCCCAACTATTCCCTTGATGAGGCATCCATGGCTTACAAAATCACCCTTTAGAGGATCAATTTGAGTGTACCAACCTATAAAAATTCAAAAAGATAAGAGTGAAGACATAATTCTTCAAACATTATCAAATCTCTTCTTGATGAATTTTTCAATATTTGAAAAGATGTTATTATGACTAGTGTCTTAAAAACACCTTGTAAAATAGGGTTAAAATGTATAAACTTCATTTTAATCACTTTCATGTCTAAACTATTTCGGAAAGACTTTATGTAATCACATTCAAGTTTAATTGGAAAATTTCAACTTGGTGAAATTTACCCAAACAACTACCATTTTAAACCAAAATTGAAATGATACATCCATAATTGGGGAAATGGATTGTCTTGCATCATTTATCTTATCTATTGCATATTTATTCTAATAAACTCTTTGAAAGTGTCTTCACATGCTAATTTATTCAATGCTTGATTACCAAAGAAGTATTGTAAACTTTAATTTTCTTCTAATTGTTTCTATTCAAATTTTGTTTTTAGATTCAAAGGAGGGAAAATGAGAAACTTAAGAGATGGTCAAGGCTTGATGTGTACCTGGATATAGTCTACACACTGTAATCTAGACGTTGTGAGTACTCGTCTTTGGTTGTGGAGGAATGACACCTGCAAAGAAAAGAGACTTGGACAAAAGAAGACGTTAGATGGATAAATGGTGGGTTGCCAAGCGAAAGCTTGATCCCAAAAGTATGAAAACTTCCTTAAGGGAGGTCAACCCACTGTTTGATAAAGATAAAGTCTGATAAAAGACAAAATGTTTAAAAAGACTAAAAGTGATAAAAGATGAAATGAAAAAAGGAAAGCAAAGACTTACCTGGGAGAAGTTGTCAGACTGGTCACAGTTACTGATGTCAGTGGTCCTACCGGCATCGGTTGGTCAAGATGCCGACGTCGGTTATACTGTCGACGTCGGTTGGGGTACTAGTCGGTGTCGGTCGGGGTAATAAGCTTGGATGGGATCTGGTCAAGGTTTTGGTCTGTGGATAGGGTCTGGTCAGGGTCTGGTCTGTGGATAGGGCCAAAGAAGGGTCTGGGTTTGTTTGAGTGGTCTTGAGACAAAGTTTTGGACTTGATTGAATGGTCTAGGGTCTGGGTCTGAGAGTCTGGTTGAATGGGCAGGGTGTATGGTCCGACAGAGGATGGAGGCAATAGGGAGGTGGAGAAATCAAGATTCGGCCTTGGCTTGATTAACAATCTGGTTTGGAGAGGTATTGTTTGAAAGCAATAACTGAAGAGAGAATAAAAACACAGACAATATACTTACCTGTGGCTTGCTGAAGATGTGTCGCTGATGATTCCCGTACCTGTTGTTGATGTTGTTGGATGTGAGGCCCTGTTGCTGATGGAGAATCCCTGTTGTGCTTGCAGAAGCTTGCTGTGGTGCTTGAGGGAGAGATTTAGATCCTTTGTTGAGATATTGGCAAATTGACAGGGTCCAAGAACGGATTAATGATCAGAGTGCTAAATTCTGAGTCAGGATGTGAGAGAGAGAAGTCAAGAGAGTGAAGAGAGGAGAGATAAGGATCTAGAAATCATTATGAAAGCTGTCGACGCTGAAAATATTGCCGACGTCGGCCGACAGTTGATCGACGTTAATGGCTGGAAGGCAGGAAAAAGGCTAAAAATAGCCTCCATCCATTTTCCCAACTGTCGGGTCAGCTAGTCTGAGGGAGAAACAGTTGAAATGGATTAAATGGACAAGAGGAGAAGTTGGAATGGGAGTCTAGGTGTTAGATATGGCCATGTGGGGAATAAAGGGAATCCAAGGAGGGTATCCTAGGGTGGCGAGGTGGCAAGGAGAGGGAAAAGGGACTTATTTAATTAAAAATAGATGATTATTTCCAATTAATAAGACCTAGGTGGGTTAGGGATAGTCGAAGTGGCAAGGGACCAAGGGGAGAGAGGACGAGGAGGATGACCAAGGGAGTAGACATGATTTTGGTGTCTACATTTGCCCCTTTTTGTCTTATTGGTTGTTCTAGATGAACTGCAAGACAAAAATAGGAGTTGGTTGCCCCACTTATGAGAGGATGTGGATTGCCCCGATTATGGATGAGGTATTCCCCCTCAAAGCGGGAGTCGAGGGAGGGGAACTTGATGTCGGGTGCTGATTTGACAAAAGGTGGATGAGAAGGATGAAGAGTGAGTGAAAATGTCACAATAGTTGTGATTGCATGTATACCACTTCACGGGATAGACAGGTCAAATGGTTGCAGTCAAAAGGTCAAGGAGTGCCAAGATTAAAGTAACCGGGCCCCAACATTTAGTCATCTACTGATCGGGTTAATCAATCTAATCTGTAGCTCTAATGGTCATTATGTTCCAGGTATCTCGGGCTCAGGAAGTGCTCCTAGAAAAACACGTAAATGCCACAAGTAGTACAGATCAACCGGCTTGCGATCCTATACTAGTGAGGGTCAAAAATAAGGTCTGCAAACAATTTTGCTATCTATTCGTGAGGTAGCATGCGTGTAAACAAAACCAAGACAACATTGTCTCGAAAGTGGTCAGAGTCGAAGGAGATAGACATGATCTCCATGGTCGCTGGTCGGGTTGAGATACAAGTGATCTCAAATGTGCCCCATGAAGAGTCAGAAATGACTTCGACATTGGTAGGGCTGGTTGATTGGTCATGATGGAAGATGAAAGGTTGATGTCTTGAGAGAGACAAACGAGCAGATGGGTGGACAAAGGAATGGTCGAGCTAACCTCAGAAGACTGAGTGCTGCCTACATAGCCCAAATTGGAAGGGCCTCAGACCAATGTAGTTTGGACAGAGGCTCAAAGAGGTTGAGAGGCTAGTTGTGGTCAAGGTCAAGGTTGAAAGGATGAGGAGAAAAAGATGTTACAGCCTTTTCCAAATGGTGTATTCTGTAACATTGGTCGAGGGTCTTTCATCCCTAGCAATTTTCCATATTTGTGATGGATGTATGCTAAAAATGAATTGGGGTCTATTTATGCTTCAGCAAGTATTGGTTTATGCTTAACATAAATTGTGTCGATTCGATAGTTTCCATATGTATTGGTGTCCATAGAAACTATGTGAAATAGACTAAGATGATGATGATGATGTCATGATGTTGGTCTGAAAATGTTTGGTTGAATGTGACCAAAGTGTGAGAGATAAGTGAAAGGCGTGTTGCTCTTTCCTTGACAAGGACTAAAATGATGGCATGGATAGGGGTTGTTAGAACAAAAGCCCCGTGTATGTATCGCGTCGTGGACCAGTGTTGTGTTAGAGAAGTAATCGAATCACTTGACGTTAAGTGAGCTTGAAGTCCCTTGAGCGGGTGATATGATAGGAGAGGAAGGGGTAACCCTTATTTGTGGCAGGAAGAATCTTGCCCCTTGTATAGGTGACCCGAGAATGACTATAGGCATGTCCATGGTTTGATAATGTGTCAATCTTTTTTTTTTTTTGGCGGACTGATCGATGCGGGAAGTCCACATAGGGATGTTGTTTTACTTGAGTGGTCATATATGTGAAGCTGATCGATGCGGGAAGCTTCAGGAAAAGATGCTGTCTATATGTAGCAATAGTTAGTAATAGCCATCCTTCGAGGGAGTGGTCTATATTTGCTTTAAATGTTTGATAAGTTGGCCTAGCTATCCTTCAAGGGAGCAGTCTAGTTATACAGCAATTGTGTAGCTGTCCTTCGAGGGAGCAGTCTACACTTAGAGAGTTTTATGACCTGATAAGATATGTTATTTTTTTTTATAATTGTTGACTGAAGTTTTTGCCATGGACGAGCCTATTGAGGTTTAAGGGTTCCCTTTTATAAGGACAAAGCATTGTTGCTTGACAAAAAGGGGTGACTAGTGTTGGGAAGCAGGGTTGAAAGGAATATGAATGACAATGACATGGATTTGCTCAAGGGATGAGCTCAAGTAAAATGTCAAGTAATGAATACTCAACTAACAGAAGAATGGTCGTGGATGCAAGGCAAAAAGGGGCTCAGGTTTTGATAAGTCCCTGGGCCATGCTAGTGCGTTATGATAAAGTCTGAGTCAATTAGGAGCAAATTTGCCCCATTTGGCTCTTTCCAAATTGGTCATGATGATTGATGACGGTTTGAAGAAGTGATAAGTGTTTGGTTGGTTGATTGAAATTGGGTCGAAGTTTTGTTGATGTTTGGTTGATTGATGATTGGACTATGTGTGGTCGAGGTCTGGTCGAGGTTACGATAGTAAGGTTGATTAATGGTTGGTCGAGATTTGGTCAAAGTTTGGTCGAATGTTTGGTTGAAAGCTTGGTTGAATGTTTAGTCGAATGTTTGGTTGAATGTTTAGTCGAATGCTTGGTTGAATGTTTGGTCAAAGTTAAGATAAGGTTGGATTCCCCCAGTCGCTTAGGGAGAATGTTGGATAGATTGGTCAAGGTCGGTTGAGGCTTGGTGGTCAAATGGACTGTGTTGATGTCGAATAATGGGGTCAAAGGTGGCAAAGGGACCATAGTCTTGCGTGGAGATCCCAATTTAGGTGATGAAGTTTGAGAGGCATTGGTCGGTGTTGATAATTTGTCGAAGAGGAGGTCGAGAGGATCCTTAATGAGAAGGGAATCCTTTCTCTGTTGTTGATGAGTGACAGCTTTAAGAGCACAATAATGCTTAGTGTCATGTCCCAGAGTATGATGATAATGACAGAATTTAGAGTTGTCGAACCAAGATGGCCTTGATCCGAGAGTTGATGAATGGAGTGGTGTTGAAGGTTTGTTGATAATGTGGTCGAGAAGAGAGGTGTCATTCCCCAAACATTGGCGAATGATGACTTTGAGGGCACAACAATGCTTAGTGTTGTGCCCAAGCGTGCAATGATATGCACAAATGCAAGTGTCATCGAACCAGGGTGGTTTTGGTCTGAGAAATTGATATGGTCTAAGAGGTGGGAGGTTAATGCGAGATGACTGCAATAATTGTCGTAACAGCAAGGCATAAGAACCTGCTAATGGGTCTGGATGTTTTGTCATAGTGGGGATTGATGACTTTGGTTTAGGAGGCATAAGAGGCGTTGGTCGATGGATTAGATGAGATATAAGTCTGATAGGTTGAAGAGATAATGGAGGCGACTTGCCTCTGTGAAGTATGGGAGTGGGCAGCACCCCTATTAAAGTGGACGAATGCGGGCCCAGGATTAAGGGTAATGACGAAGGTGGGGGAAGAGTTCTCTGATGTGGTTTAGTGGCCTTCTTTGGTTTGGTTTGAGGGCCATTATTACGAGAGGTTAGGTTAGATGTGGGGCGAACACCAAGAAGTTTAATCTCTTTTGGTAAGGTGGACGCTCGTGCGGGTTCGAGTTCAGATATGGACGGTTCTTCTCTCGATGGAGAAGGGATTGAAGATGTGGGCTCTTTAAGTAGAAAGAGCGCCGGAGTCGTCATGGCTTCTGTGTGTAGTTGAGGAGTCAGAAAGGTGTGATCATCTATGGATGATAAGAAGGATGAAGGCAAGGCCGCTGGTGTTGATGTGATCAAGGCGTCCTCCAATATGTGAGAGGTCGATGGAGGACTAATTGGAGAAGAAGATTCTTCTACCTGTGAAAGACAAATGGGAGAAGATGGCTCTTCTACTTGTGGAAGAGGTTGGTCAGGGACAGGAGGCAAAACCGTGTTGACTGTGTGAATGTTATGGTCTTGAGGGTCATTGGTCATGGTCTGAATGTTGTTGTGGCTAGGAGGACGGTTAGGGAAGGGTTGCATGTACCGTTGTTGGAATTGTTTTGTGATGCTTTGAGATGTTGAAGGTTGAGGTTGATTGGTTGTTGTCGAGGATGGTGATCTGACGACCACAGTGTTGGCCACTCCTTTTGGTTTGGAGTTGGCAAAAGAAGAAGGTCTGGAAAAAGAAGGGTCATTAGTTTTTGCGTTGGTATTACGCAATTTGACCTTATCTTCTTCAATGGCATGGAGTTCAAGCTTTCGAGCTATGGTGAAAGCTTCATCGAAGGTGCAGAATGTCTAAATCCGCAAGGTAGAAGAGATGTGCCTGGCACATGCTCGAGAAAAGAGCTCGATGAGCTCGGATTGAGGCAAGGAGAAGGAAAGCTGGTTAATCAGGCGTCTCCAATGGGTGACAAAATCAAGTATTGATTCGTCATCAAATTGCTTGATGGAGTAGAGGTCTGTGATCGAGACTTGTTTAGTGATTTTGATTGAGAAATGGTCGAGAAATAATTGGGCAAGTTGAGCGAATGAAAAGATAGAATGTCTGGCAAGCGAGCTATACCAATCAAGGGCGGGGCCAGAAAGGGACATAGGGAACGTGCGTAAAAGCAATGCATCATCATGGGCAATGAGGTAACAGGCATGTCTAAATGCCCATAAGTGTTGTTGTGGGTCTTCCTTGCTCTAAAAGCGAGAAAATTTAGGAGGCTCCCGTTGGTCGGGGTATGGTCGGATCGGGGTGGAAGGATGAATGGGCTCGTTGCAAATCTAGTCATATGACAGAGCATTACTTGAACCGGAAATGGAGGCTTCGAGACTGGACATTTTATCCATCAGCATTTTAATGATGTCTACTGATGGATTGGCAGGTGGGGTACCCCCTAGGTTTTAGGGTGCCTAAAAGGTGGTCGAAGAGGCGTATGACGTACTTGGTTGTGCTTGTGTAGGCACAACATATGGATAGTACGTCATAGGGATAGATGTCGTGGTCAAAGGGGCTTGTGTCATGAAGTTGGAGGACACAAGTTGACTAGATATCACCATACGTGGTTAAGCGGTGGCACTAATAAAAGGATAGGTTGTCACTCCCGCGTGTATAGGTGCAAGAGTGGGTGAGGTCGAGACAACCAATTTCTGGTATGGTGTAGAACTCGGTTGTAATGTGTGCGGTTGAGGGGGTAATGACACCCCGATGGAGGTAGGTTCGAAAATAGATGAGGAGGCCAAACTTTGCGTATTGGCCATGGTCGAGTGACTGGTCGAGACAATGGGCTAAGTCATGATGGGTTGGGTAGTGGATGACGTCGATGTCATTGCCGCTTCACCCAAAAGGTCTTGCATTGGGTTGTTTGCGAGATAGTTTTGGAGGGCTGTGAGGTCAAAGTTTGGGTCCCCATCGGGGATGATGAGAGTCTGGGTCGGGGTTGGTCCTGTAGGAGTTCTTTCAGTCTCCGAGTGGAACTCCATGATAGGACTGGTTAGGGACAGGGTAGACAAAGGTGGTTGATGGCTAAAGTGGTCAAAAAGATCCTTGGTTTGACTACGTGTCAAAACCATGCAAGACGAGAAAGGGTCAGGTTTCAGAAACTATGTTTTGTCAGTCTCAGAAAACTAGAATGAATGTTTAGACAACCAGAAGGTTGGATTTTAAGCTTTCTATTTTTGGAAAAAAGAAAATAGACAGAGACCGACGTCGATATAAAAACTGATGTCAGTGAATGAAGGATGCCGATGTCGGTCAGATGACCGATGCCGGTGCAAAAAAGTTGCCGACGTCAGTTATAGGACCGATGTCGATTACTGTGTTTTCCAGAAACTCAGAAAAAAAGTTTTTGGAAATGAAGAAGACGTCCTTACCATCTCAAAAAAGACAGATAAAAACAAAAAATAAGATGAGAACAGGCAGATCCTAGTGTTAAATTCCTAGAAATAATTTTATTAAGATCGTGTGGCTTATGCCTTAATGTGATGTTTGAGGAAGTTGGCTGTAAGAAGGGTCCTAGAATAGGTAATCTAAAGATGGTTTCAGGTATGTTAAGGTGCTCAAAAGTTTGTATTAGCTTCTCTACAGGCCTGGTGCTAAGGAGCAAGCTCCCCTCACTTCACGATTCCAGTGGTTAGCTGGTCTCACTTAGCCAAAATATACTTTCACTATAGTTTAGACTCTACCAGAGAACAGAGTGGGCTTTCCTCTTGGTGGTGAAATCCAAGTAGGATTTCCGGGATGGGGTAAGGTATCCACTGGGGGATGAAATCCCAGTCGGGCCTTGTCTCAAGTGAGTTTTATGTTTGTTTTAGTGCATGTGGTTTGGTAGTGTAACATGAAGTGGACTAGATTTATTCAATATGCGGATTAAGTTACTAAATGTGGTCTAAAAGATGCAAGCAAATAGAAATGCAATGCAGAGTGTTTTAATGCCCAAGTCAAAAATGTGAAGTTTGAATGAAGACAAGTTTGAGAAAGGGTTCAAGAGTATGATGTTTGGACTAGTCTAGAAATGCAAGAAAAGAAGAAAGGTTCTTTTTATCCCTGCTTATAATGTTTTTAAGAAGAAAATAAGGAGGTGAAGAGGGAGGAACCTAATGCACCTAAATGAAAAAAGAAGGAAAAGAACCAAGGAAGGCCCTAAGGGTCCCACCGGGCGTGCCAGAATGTTTCTATTCAAATTTTGTTTTCAGATTCAAAGGAGGGAAAATGAGAAACTTAAGAGATGGTCAAGGCTTGATGTGTACCTGGATATATTCTATGCACCGTAATCCAGATGCTGTGAGTACTCCTCTTTGGCTGTGGAGGAATGACACCTGCAAAGAAAAGAGACTTGGACAAAAGAAGATGTTAGATGGATAAATGGTGGGTTGCCAAGTGAAAGCTTGATCCCAGAAGTATGAAAACTTCCTTAAGGGAGGTCAACCCACTGTTTGATAAAGATAAAGTCTGATAAAAGATAGAATGTTTAAAAACACTGAAAGTGATAAAAGATGAAATGAAAAAAGGAAAGCAAAGACTTACCTGGGAGAAGCTGTCGGACTGGTCACAGTCGCTGACGTCGGTGGTCCTACCGGCGTCGATTGGTCAAGATGCCAACATCGATTATACTGCTGACATCGGTTGGGGTACTGGTCAGCGTCGGTCGGGGTAATAAGCTTGGATGGGATTTGGTCAAGGTTTTGGTCTGTGGACAGGGTCTGGTCAGGGTTTGGTCCGTGGACAGGGCCAAAGAAGGGTCTGGGTTTGTTTGAGTGGTCTTGAGACAAAGTTTTGGGCTTGATTGAATGGTCTAGGGTCTGGGTCTGAGAGTCTGGTTGAATGGGCAGAGTGTATGGTCCGACAGAGGACAGAGGCAACAGGGAGGTGGAGAAGTCAAGATTCGGCCCTGGCTTGATTAACAGTCTGCTCTGCAGAGGTATTATTTGAAAGCAATAACTGAAGAGAGAATAAAAACACAGACAATATACTTACCTGTGGCTTGCTAAAGATGTGTTGCTGATGATTCCCGTACCTGTTGTTGATGTTGCCAGATGTGAGGCCCTGTTGCTGATGGAGAATCCCTGTTGTGCTTGTAGAAGCTTGTTGTGGTGCCTGAGGGAGAGAGTTAGATCCTTTGTTGAGATATTGGCAGATTGACAGGGTCTAAGAACGGATTGATGATCAGAGTGCTAGATTCTGAGTCAGGATGTGAGAGAGAGAAGTCAAGAGAGTGAAGAGAGGAGAGATAAGGATCTAGAAACCGTTATGAAAGCTGCCGACGCCAAAAATATCGCCGACATCGGCTGACAATTGATTGACGTCGACGGCTAGAAGGCAGGAAAAAGGCTAAAAATAGCCTCTATCCATTTTCCCAACTACTGGGTCAGCTAGTCCTAGGGAGAAATGGTCTAAAGGGATTAAATGGACGAGAGGAGAAGTTGGAATGGGAGTTTAGGTGTTAGATATGGCCATGTGGGGAATAAAGGGAATCCAAGGAGGGTATCCTAGGGTGGCGAGGTGGCAAGGAGAGGGAAAAGGGACTTATTTAATTAAAAATAGATGATTATTTCCAATTAATAAGACCTAGGTGGGTTAGGGATAGTCGAAGTGGCAAGGGACCAAGGGGAGAGAGGACGAGGAGGATGACCAAGGGAGTAGACACAATTTTGGTGTCTACACTAATTACCAATTAATCAACATTCATCTAATACGAAATTCCATGGATTTGGGATATCTTATTTTTATAAAAATACAAAATTAAATTATGGACTAACATAGGTGATGTCATAGGGGCAAGTCAATGGAATGGAGTGGATTGGGAAAGGTGGATTATGACATGGCCACTTACACACACTCTTACATCTCTTACACACTCAAAAAGACAAACGACAACACTTTTTTCTAGTTTATCTTTTATACTCCAAAAGGCCTTAAATGGCATATATTCCACATTCCAAAGGTATAATAATGGATATGAGGATTGATTCTCAACTCTCCATATTAAGATAAGATAAACATTCCATATCAATTCATGAATATATAAGTAGAACCCTCTCACCTCTCATTTCATCAATCTTTCTAATGTAAACTTACTCTATTGGATTATTCCAAAAAGCTCCATTAACTTTCTTCTCTCATTCCAAGCCAAAACCAATACCAAGTGTAGACAAGGAGAGGTGATCCCAATGCAAGGACTCAAGAATCAATGAATAATCCTACATCTATAAGTTGATCTAAGACTATTTTAGACTAATTTTTAAGTACATCTTTAAGGGAGCTAAAAATGTTGTTTTTATCCTTTTAATTTTCATTTCTTTTTTTATTATCATAGATAAACATATGGATTGGGCTTGAGAAGCTATATTTTCAAGTTATTTTGAATTATTTAGCTAAAAATTGATTAACCCCTCTTAGATTTATGATCTACAATAGTAAGGTTCCAATAACCTTATCACAAGTATTAGCCCACTTAATGTACTAACCTAAGTCAGTAGGGGTAGGAATTTGTCAATATAAAAATAGATTAAGATTTTTTTACCATGAGAAAGTGTTCCATATACACATGATAAGAAACATATCTAGTATTTTCAAGAAGAACTATTGGTATAGAATAAACATTCTCCCATGAGTGTCTCTCAAGTGAAGTTGACATGACTGAGAAATGATACCAAAGAATTTTAAGACTTCATAAAATAATTTCAATGACCCTTAGTCATAATAAAAATGCACATTCATGAAGAGGATTTCAGGAACAACCAAGAATGCATCCAAATGAGAAGTGTAAGAATAAGCATAATGAATAAAATGAGAGTGTATATAAGAGACACCAAATAATACACAAAACTGCATAATACCCCTTCAAAACTATCAATAATGACCCTCCTAAATTTGTAAATATAATCACACTCATACAGATGTTAGACACATCTAAGAATGTGTCTTGAGTAATTTGTGCATAAGTATGAAAGAACTAGAGGGACATCTAGCTCTATTGACAATGTATCCAAGATGTATAATATGTGAAAAAATTAGGCCAAAAATTTATCCAACACGTAAATCATGAAAAAATAATCACTTTTGAAGAAAATGACACTCAAATCCAAACTATCGATTAAAAGTTATAGCTATTTAAAATTTTGAGCTCAATTGAAAATTTTGGGTAAAGAAGGTGGTGGAAAATATTTTTGAATCAAATTCCAAAAAAAAACCGTCTATGCCCTTGGATCAAAAGCTTGAAACAAATTGTCAATCAATTTCCTCAAAAAAACTTAAGTTTCTTTAGAGAAAATGTTAAGTACCTTTGGGTTGGAAGAGACTAAGGGCTTATTTCCCATGTGATCAAGGGATAAGAACTATTTTGATTTCTCCCCCTCCCTCTTGTGATATATGTGATTAATGTGGGAATGACATCATTCAAAAAATGTCTGCATTTTAAAAATGAATAGTGTCACCTTTTACTATCCTAAATTTGATAGTCTCTTACATGTCAAATGATTAGGGCTTAAATTTGATGTCCTTATGGCTATCATAGTGTGAAAAAGGGGTGGTAGAAGATGGAACATGCTCAAACATAGGTAATAACTCATTTAGGGTGTTTACACATTGATTGTAGTCTTTAGTGTGTTTATATAATAGGTAGAACTCGATGCTTGCCTATGTAGGTGATAGATCTTGAGGCATACCCATGTAGGAATCAAAACCCATGGGGTGTGTAAATAGGGGCCAAAACCTGATGGTTGTTTAAACACAAGCTAGAACATGATGGGTGTTTGAGTATGAGCCAAAACTTGGTAAATGTTTGAATAGGCTTCAAAACTTTATAGTATTCAATGCAAGCCTCAAAATCGATGGTGTTTGGAGTATGACCAAATCCTAATAGTGTTTGAATTAGGCCCAAAACTTGATGGCATCTTTATAAGGGCTATAATGTATGTTATGGTGGAAATATATGATGAGCTTTATTTTCCTGACACCAATAGTCTGATAAGGACTTGAAACTACCAAAATTGATTTTAAGGTGTAGAAACACAACCAAGGTTTAAAACCCCAAAACAACCTAGAAAAAACCCAAAAAACCTTGATTTTTTTAAATGCATGAAAATACTAAAAATTCCATGAAACCCTCCAAAAATGGTTGAAAATGGTTGTCACAAATCTAGGTTATGTTTACAATTGATTATAGGTTTTTGATACCTTTCAGATCTTATAGCATTATTTATTTTAAAATAGGATACTCTAGCTATATAGTTTGCATAGATTTTTATAAAATCCCACCAAACATATGAAAAACTAAAAAATTAAGAAAGTTACTAAGAATCTTAGTAGGTAAGATCTCACCAAGGATTTCAAAAATGGAAAAAAAATCATTATAATAGAGATTTGACACCATGTCAGATCACTCAAATAACTCTAAATGTCATAGATTGCACAAAACCCTATAATTAGGCAAGAACAAGATGCAAAGTAAAAGTGATCTTCATTAACCGATTCATTAGTCAAAAAGTACAAATGAGGTACATTATATAGTGAGATATTAGGTCACCATAAATATAACAACTCAACTCTCAATTAGAAAACACATTAAGTGTATTCCCCTAATGAAATTAACAACCATAAACAATCCAGCTAACAACCATGTAGGTAAAATGAAAAGCAGGAAAAACCATGCACTAATATTTATTTCTTTTAAACATCTCCATATTTTTAAAAATTATTATATTATTCATGAACCCTATTTTTTCATTTTATAATTAATTTAAAATATTCCTTTCCATAATTTGTTTGTGTTTTTTTATTAAATATAATTAGACCTTATTTAAAATTAATCTGGATATATGTATTACATTTTAATGTAAAAACACATTCCCATTCAAAATTTTGGTGAACACATTTCCTATTACATCCTATAGGGATAGAAATTGTTTTAATTATGGTATATTTGATTTTTCTATGGCTTATTCTACTTTTTTCTAATCATTATCCCTATCCCTTATGTGTTTTAAACCTTTTTTTTACTTATATTAACATTCAAATCTTAGGATATTTTTCATGTTACATTTTTTCAATCTTATACCACCTAAAGCAATAATATCCAAGACCCTTACCAGGAAAGGTGGTATATTAAATTGTAAATTTAATGACTTTTTTTTAAAATTCCTTTGGTTAACACTCATGTTTATTTGAATAATAAAATGGTGACTTGAAATTATGTTAGTGTTCCTCCTAATATTAAATATTATGCTACAAATGATATTGAAATAACTGTAAATGATTTAATGTTGTGAATAATTATAATATTTAGTAACATGATGAAAATTATAAAGTTGAAATATTTTCAAATTTTAGTAAACATATTCAATAAAACTATAAATAAATATATATGAAATTTTTAATGTGTTAAAAAATGTCCAATGCATAACCTTAGGTCAAGATTTTCTAGTTAAAGATATCCCTTATATATTAACAATAAATATTTGAATGTATATAATGTACATCAACCTTCTTGAGGATCCCCTTCCATGATTAATTATGTAGTCATTTCCATACTTTCTTCTAATATTAATCTTCTTCATATTTCTTCCATCCTTTAAATTGTTTCTTTGCTTTCCAAAAATAGTTTCAATGTTTCTAGAGTTCTTCCTAGTCCTTCACTTTTTTCTTCTCAAGTTCATCAACAATCTTAACATAATTTTAAATTTTCATTTCTTCTTCATAGGGTTTCTCAATTGGGTTATTTTTATAATTCTTTGTTTCCAACCTTTTATAACACCACTTTTTTGTACTTCCCAAAACAACTAGTATCATGTAAACCTTGTGTGACTTCAACCACAAATTAAATTTATTTCTCAAGGGCCTTAAAATCCAAGAAGTAAAGTCATATTACATGATGTTTTATGTAATCCATTGGATTATGATGCTATTTTATATTCATTCCCCACATGGTTTGTGGATCCAAAGTTATAATTATTCAATGATAAGGGAGATCCTTCTCATCACATTAAATATTTATATTCTTCTTGTCTAGATTTTTTATATATTAACAAATTATTGACTAATTTATTTCCTATAAGTTCAATAGATTATGAATTTTGTTAGTTTAATCCTTTCCATGTTGTTCTATAACATATTTCATTACTTTAGCCAATGATTTAATATCTCATTTTTCAATTAAAATTAAAGCTTAAATGTCACATTTTAAAACTTTTATAAGCTAAAATAAGTACCTAATGATAATTTTAGTGAGTATGTGTGTAAGATTCAAGATAATAGTTTAAAAAATGAGTAACTAGTTACATAATATTGATTTACATGGTATATTTTCTCAAAGTTTTATTTTACTAATTAAAAAACAAAGTTTTATTCTTGTATTTTCTCAAAGTTTTATTTTACTAATTAAATACAAATTAGATTTCAATACTTACCCATGTTTAGATGATCTTTGTCATGTCAATAGAAACTATGAAATAAATATTTTAAAGGTCAACATGCTTAAATATGAGACCAACACTCATTCAAATGGTGGAGCATAATTTCAAGACAAATTAAACTCTTAGGAAAAGGGTACTACTAATGATTTTCATCCTAAAAATGATGTTAAAAATTTATTAATTATGGTGGAACAACCATTGAATAGGATAGTCTTATCAAAATAAAGAGAAGAAATAAAATATTAAATATTAAGTAAAGTCTTCAAATATGCATAAATGATTACTTGATTGATTTATGTTTAATTTACCACCTATTAGAGATTTGGATGCATAGAGGAATGTTTTGAATAATTATGACTCTAATTCATATTATGATTATCACAAAGTCTCCAAACATTATTCAAACACATGTATAACTTTGAAACATAAGAACAAATAGTGTTTTGATAATAATTTAATCTAAGAATTAATAATCAAAAATAAATTGTATTAATTAATGACACTACCTAATAAGCAAATCTTCAAAATCACTATAATCAATTTAAAAAATAAATAAATGTTCATATGGTAGGTAAAATACAACAACCACAATTCTCTAAAGATAAATAAAATGATGAGTTTTTAGGTGTGGTCAAAATAATACATAAATATTCTCCTCCAATTAAATTGTATGACTATGAGATTAAAAAATATGATTATAGTATTTGACATATTTTAATTTATGATTTAATAGATGCACATTCAAGGAAAATTTGAATTAAAATTGATAATGGCTTAAATATAAATGTGTGTACACATAAATTTGTCACTAGTCTTAGATATTATCAAAATTATTTAGCAAATACTAACATGATTATTAAGGGATATGATGAGATAACTAAGAACCCACTTACATGTATTACATTACCTCTAATAGTGTGTCTTATTACCATATTAAATTAGTTTCATGCATTCATGAACAATGAGACATATTTTGTTTTATCTGGAAGACCATGGATTAATCAAATAAGATGAACTTTATCAACATTACATTAGTACTTAATTGTTTTTGTAAAAATAAAGTGAAAAATATTCAAGGCACTATTTATGATCCTCCAATACAAATTTAGCATAAGGTTTTATGAAAATATATATGAAATAAATTAATTATCTCATAAGACAAAAAATAAGTGAGCATAAAGTAAAATTATCTAATTTCCCCCTATTAAGGTAATTTTATCTCAACCTCTGGTACTTATACAACAAAGATAACCAACAACATATATAATTTTTCATGATAACATTTGGAAAAGAGATAATGTTACTTTAAAATAAGATACAATAGATAAATTATATGCATACAATGGTGATGATTATAAAAATGATGTTGATGATAAATAAATTAATGATGATAACATTTTGTTATCCCTAGAGATTTTCCTTGTCAAAGTTTCCAAATTTTGGTACCAACATGATGTGTTATTTTTGAAGTCCAAGTTTTTAAATAATTTTATTTTATAATATTAACCATTTTCATAAAAATTTAAACCACACTTTTAGTCCTTATGTGCCTAGAATTCTAAGCAAGCCTGACCTCCTTGGTATATTGGATGTGAAAGTAGATCCAAAAGTATGTAGGTGTAACTTCATGCCTAATATGACCACATAGGTAAGATGTCCTGAACATGAGGTCATGATAGATGTGAATTTATATCCAGTGTGTATGTGGGATTGAGTTACATAGTTGAGGGAAAGTGGCATATGCATGCTAGTAGATTCAAAGGTGTAAGTGTAATGATAGGTAAGATTTTCATAAAATTTTCAAGTGGTTACCTATTTGATCAAAAATATATGTTGAAACTATAATGAATTACAAATCTTGTACTTACATGACACTGAAAATTCCTCCCTTCCATGATTTTCTCTCGTGGAGGTAAAAAATCATCAAAATATAGTAAAACTATTTGTCTTTTAAATTAAGTCACACTAGTATAAGTTTAAGAGGATTCATAGCTCATCGGTGGTTATTTTAAATTTTAAGTAAAATTTAAATAAATTAAGTATACCAAAATTACACTAGGATCCTATAACATCTTGAGGAACAGTTTAAAGGTCAAACCAACTTTTTCATGACCATTATGGCCTAATCTCCACAATCACATAATCATTATTTTTCCTAGATGATTGTGGAAATATTTGTGCCCTTACCAAATTACACTTATGAGATACCAAAGAACCCAAAATTAAGTTAAAATACATGGGTTATGAGTCCATATCTATTATAGATACCAATATTCTAGAGATCCATGACTAGTCAATATGGAACATAAACTTGGAAGAGTTGTGAAATAGAATCAATGTATAATTTATAATTATTGTAGTTTCTATTATGTAAATGAAAAGTCTAATTTAAGTATATATATTTCCAACCTTATGGTAATATTTTGATTTGGTGTTCAAAAGTATACAACACTACAATTTGGATACCATAAAAAAACACTCTTTAGGTGGTGATATGATGACTATAATTGAAGAGGAATATATGGATAAGACTATTAGGATACCTCAAAGAGATACTTGTGAAAATATGAGCATTCAAATTGAGAAACTCTTATAGGAAAAAATCCAATTAATCACCTCATAACCATTAATAACTAGTGGATTAAGCATAAGATAAGACACATGTTTAAACCCCTAAATAAATTTTACAAGCTAGATTTCAAATAATAAAAATAGACATGATAAGTATTATTTATAGGTTTTTAGGTAACATGAGAACAATATTTATTCACCCTTGGATATGTTGATGTGGTTTTTATGCACATCATAAATAATTGGTTTTCACCCTCTCATTGTATGATTGGTGATTAATCACTCCAAGGCATGAGTTGCAGGTATGCAATTTTAAATTAAATAAGTGTTGGAATAATAACATGTGACCTACATCCTATAAAAAAAATTCATTCAAGTAATAAAATTAAAATACAATAACATATATTTATAGTTATTATATACTAAAATAGTAAGATCTCATCAAAATAAAAATAAAAAAGAAGGAAGTGTAGGGTAGACAAGAAGGAATATGGACCAAACATGATGAAACCTTTTTAAGCCATCTCTTAAACTAGGGGTTGGAAAAATAATAAAAAACCAATAATTTTTGTAAGATTACATAAGCACACTAATAATCAAGCACAATTAGTATTCCAAGGAAACAATAATACAATAAACTTAAGCATATATAATCAAAGGTTATTGCATTTGTAAGATTACATTTGCACATATCTAAGGGGGATTATGACTAATACACAAAAGGCATTAAATTTGGTAATATAAAAATATGAATAAATATATTTAAAATATAAGTCATTCACAACCATGAAAATAAGATATTAGAATGATATAACTTCTTACAAGATTCACAAGTTTAAAGAAGAATCAAATTTGTACATCAAGAATAAATATAGAACAATCTATAGAATTTCCTATTAATCTTAATATCCAAAATTCTCATCCTTTTAGGATCAAGAGGATACAAGTATATATAATTTTGGGATGGGGATGCCTCATCTCTCAAGAAATGTCTAAAATTAGATGTTCAAAAATAGAATGAAGTTTCAATTCTCATTCAAAGCATGCATGTATAATGGTTTACCATAATATAATTCCTTGAATTATATATATATATATACATATATATATATATATATATATATATATACATATATATATATATATATACATATATATATATATATATATATATACATATATATATATACATATATATATATATATATATATATATATATATATATATATATATATATATACCAAAATCAGGAACTAATAGTCACAACCTAGCTAAATCATAAAAATACATATGTATTTAAGGGCATGATGATGTGTCACTACTAGAATAAGAAAATGATGGGGTAGCAGTTGTAAAAGTTGAAGTTGGTTAAAATATTATCATAACATGATTTATGGTTGGAATAGACACTATCATTGTAGATATTCTAGAAATTATAACCAATATAGTCATAAACATGAATATCAATAGTGACACATATGTTATCCCTAAGAATTAAATGTATTAATATTTCAATTCATGAGAATTAATGTAAAGAAAAAAATTCTTCAACCCATATCCATTATTTTCATTTGAATTTCATAATGTTTATTTTCAAAAAAATTATTGCCATGTAGCTTATTTTACCTACTCATAGGTTCCTAGTCATCATAATGTGATAGATGCCTCTTTTATGTGATTTCAGGCTTGACATTCATGTATTTAGTATATGATTATGTGTCTAAGGGATATGTTTTTGAGTGTCTCTACTCTAATAATGGCCTATTATACTTTATTATTTTATATATGGGTTAGTAGGATGATGAAATGTGGATGGCTCTCACTATTTTACTTACTAGAGATATTTCATACAAGGAACACTATAGACATCATCTTAGAGTGAATGGGATGATGACAATTGGATGGATATTTATGCTCTATATAGACACCAAAAATATGCACACTATGATTCTAAATGTCAAAAAACCCCTTGGACTACTTAGGACCCTTTTGGGACCAATCTACACCAATCTTGCCTAACCAAGATCATCCATAGTCAGTTTCACAAAATGGCTCAACCTAACCTTCAACCCCTTTTTCCTTTGGGAACTAACTATCTATGGTCAGGGTAACCATCAATGGTTACTCTTGTGAAACCCTGACCATTAACGGTCAGGATGCACCACTTAAACATTCAACATGCACATCACTCTGCCTTATTTTTTTATATTTGGCTTATCCATATCCATATGTAAATTCATGCATGATCAAGTTAATTTTAGATCAGCTCTTGAACCTCTTGTTTAACATCTTGTTGATCCTCTCCACTTTTCTTATATAAAGAGAAGAGAGGAGGAGAAGTAGGGGTGAGAAAAAAAAAGGTGCACAGATCATCAGGAACAAGTCATCAATCATCACCCACTTATTATATAGGTGTATCTTCATTAGTAATCATCTTCAACTAGCTCCAAAACTCTTCTAAGCTATCAATTATCAATCACAAGCTAAGTATATTATTCTTTTTTTAAGTTTCATTATTTTAGTTTTAATAGTTTTGCAACTCCAAACACTCCATCTCTACCGAGCATCCCTTAACCATTCTCAACCACCTGAATACCAAACCTTTACCCTTGATACCTTTGAGGTTCTTTCTAGCCCTCAAAATTGTTAACCAACCTTCATCAACCTGCAAAAATTTTATATAACCAACCCATAACCTATTTAATCCATAATTAATAAGTTATGAAAAACCCACAATAACTGTCAATGGTCATCCTGACCACTAACATTCACCTTCACCTTCAATCCTGACTATCAATGATCACCCTGACCACTGATAGTCACTATGTAAAATCAAAAACTAAAAATCAACAAGAAGAAACTACTCCTCAACCTCAACCAAAACCTTATTTTCTTGAATTTTGACCCTACTTGAACCATATTTTGATAGTTTAGCATTCACCTTAATGTTATCTTGTTAAAATAGGCATTTATTTTGATAAGTATTTATTTCCTTTACTAGATTACTTTTATTTATTTTATGTAACCTTATTTTAATAACAACATTAACTTGTTTTAAAAGGTAGATTGATAGCCTCCAAGGAAGTCATGTGCTTCTTGAATCTAACTTGATAAGCAATCCACCTTCCTATCCATCTACAAAACAAATCTTCTTAGTCTCTTTTGTATACAAGTCATCCTCTTGATCCAAAGAGGATCTCTCATAACCATTTAGATCATAGATTACAAACCAAATCCAAGTTCTACCAACCTTACCCTTCCTTTTAGTTTTACTCTTTCTTCTTGAGGAAACACAGAAAAAATTGAGAATAACACTCTACTTATTGGGGATAATCCATATAAGGAACTATGATGAAATCACCTTTGGGTGAGTAAGATGATGACCTGTGGAAAGATTCTTGCAATCCAATTACTAGGTGACTTATGTTATTCACTTGGGATCCATGTTAGTGGAATGATGTCATGTGAAAAAATTAGATAAGTTATAGGGTGTCTTATAAAACACTTAATCATGGAATATAATGTTCAATATGCAACATAGGTAAAGAACCAAATAAAAACATAACACATCATCCTAATTAGCCATTAAATATTAAATCAAACCTGCACATAAGTATTAAGTTTAAGGAAAATCAAAGGCAAAAATTGAATCATATAATATGGCTTATGCACATATTTGATCCTCCTATAACTTTGAAACATAATGAAAACTTTGAAAATTCCTTAAGTTTATCTTTTTCAAATTCTACTCATAGACCCATGCTTCACAATAAATCAAATAAATATTCAATAAATAGTGGGTCCCTATTTGAATTTCAAAATGGGGTGTGTGTGTGTGTTAGGGCATAACAAATGGTAACTCAAAGGGGTAAATACTTGTAAGTATTTGAGAACCCAAATTCTCAATAATGAATTATAATAATACTTTCAGTCTACCAAGAAAAGAATAAACAAACTAAACCCTGAAAAAGAATCCTACTTATTCATGCAACATACTAACCCTTTCCATTCCTTGGATTTGAATGTGTGATTTTTTTTGTGAAATTAATTTCCCATGGTTATGAGAGTTTGAACAAAGACCTAGATAAATAATGTAGGTTTTTTTCTAACCTCATATTTTATTATCAAATAGTAAAGGAAGCATGTGCATTACTCTACTACTAGCCAAGAGTCTATATCCCTGACATAGATACCTCTAATTTAACTCAAATAATTGCTCCAATGCTAGCCAAATGTCCATATCTCTAGTAAAGAATACTTGAATCAACCATATTATATAAATTTGTATGATTATTATTTTTTTGAAACATGGATAGAATAAGGGATGGGAATCACCATTGGTTGAGTGTTTATATAAAAACCTTGTTTTAATCAATACGTCCTTACTAGTGTGCATCCATTTTTATGTTTAATATCTCTCATCAATGTTTTAACATGTAATATTAAAAATAATAATTAGAAATGAAAAGTATTTATAAAATTTTCATGACCATATCAGATTAAATCTCATATGTTTAATAAACTCACTTAGTCCAAGTAGAACCTAATTCAATCATAACACTATTGGCATGTTATTGTCATTGATGTCAAAAGGGTGCATCATACAATGCATTGATGTCAAAGATGTATCATGTCAATATTATACTATCAAGGTTGATGTTAAGGATGATGTCAAAGGTGACTAAGGATAGATGGTGGTATTTGATATGTCAAGGCACATAAGAGTGTTGCATTGATGAGAATTATCATAAGTGGTGTGAGCATGGAAGGTATAGGTCATGGAAGATGTTTGAAGACAATTAATATCTACATAGGAAGCCATGTGACAAGATTATTTTGAAAGAAAGATAAAATTTAAAGTAAAGAGTTCATTTTAATCCAACTAATGTCTTTTGGTTGCATGAAGGCACAAGTCAAGATGTCAAAGGTGTTCAAGTGCATAGAAGAAATATGTCTAGTCATATGAAGCTTGGTCATGTGGTTTTAGGTATATATGAGTTTGTGAAAGATTGTTATCATAAAAAAGAGTATGAAAGAAGTGATATTGAGTGTGTTATGAGTGTTCTTATATTAGCTTGAGTGATATGATTGACGTTAGTATGTTTGAGAATAGTCAAGGTATCTTGTAAAGCCTAGTCTAGACCTTGTAAGAAGGTATGTATGGGTAACATGGAGAAGTGAGTGAGGTAAGGAAAGTGAGAAGTTATTTGTAATTTTATGGGCTTGTGATTTAGGTGTATAAGTCTTCAAAAGTTTTATAAGATGGGTCTTTGAGGGTAAGACATTCTATCTTGCTTTAAACTTAGACCTTACCTATCCTAATGAGGTATCATGATCAGTTGTCAAGGCATGTGAAGGATGTATGGTAGTGTTTAATCATGAGATAGGTTGTATGTCATGATAATGATATGTTGAGCATGACAGTTAGGTTTTAAGAGCATGAAAAGAGGCATGTGGGTTACTTTAAGGCCAAGTAAGATATGCAGACTATGGTGTAGAGAGAGCATGTAACCTAATGGGGTATCAAGATCAGTTTCCAAGGCAAGTATGAGTACATGAGCATTGAATAAGGTGATTTAATTTTTTTAATGAATGTACATGAAGTTTGAGGTTCTAGTTTGAAGGATAAGGCATGAAACATTGCTTGGAGGCCTATTGAGTGCTTAGAATGAAGGGTTCTCAACCTGAGAAGGATTTTCTTATGCTCATTAGCTTGTTAAACCTTTACATGGGAACTTAAATAGTTCATGGTATATGGGGAAGGTTCCTAGCTCATAATTATAAGCATTAATTTTTGAATTGATGGGCTATGATTTATAAATAATCATTAAGAGTGGAAATTGGTTTAAACCCTCTTAAAACTTTAATAAAGACCTAATGTTGAAGATGTTTCTCAAAATATCAATATGGATTTTATTTCTCTAGTAATCTATTAGATCTTGTATTTTACCCTCCTATGTACCTTCAAGTGGTATTGGTTAGAGAGAGGAGAGATAGACTATTGAGTTATAGACTTGTTTCTAAAGAAGCTGTTGTAGAATTCAAAATTTGTATTAGACATAGTAATAAAATTATGGAGGAAGAAGGTAAATACTCATACTATATGTCCATGAAGGTTTTTGGATAGGTTATATCCTTTAAGTTTTCTAAACTAGTCATCCAAGTTAGCCAATTTCTAATAGGCCTAATGGTGTAAATAATGAAAAACATAGGCAATAGTGAGAAGATTAATTGGAACATGTTTTCATGATAGAATAATAAAAATAAGTGAATATGGTGAAAAATTTTCTCTTAAGTTGACATGTCTGGTTCAGATAAGATAGTGAGATACAAAGTCATGAGATTGGTCTTTTAGACCAATATTTTCTACTAGACCATATGATTTTATATTTGAGGATGCTCAATATATATCATAGGATAATATACATGCATCATAAGTCATGGAAAGTGTCTTAACAAGTGTTGGAGGTTTGAGTCACCATGACTGGTCGTTTAGGTAAACTAGTAGTTCTAAGTGAGTAAGTTGTAGAGATGTTCTTGAACTCCTATCTTCTAAGTGGAAGTGTCCAATGCATTTGGTAAGGAAATTGAGTTCATGTAGACTCTATCTATATAAATTTTTTATCATATTTGAGTGGATTAAGTATATTTGAGCTTCACTTTTACAAGATATAATTTTGAATAACATAGGCCTAATAGGATAATTTGTCCTAAAAGATGTTTCATGGTATGGTATGAATAAAATACATAGGTCTAACCAAGCATGGATGATGTTGGTACATGTATATTTCTAAGTCATTGAACAGTTTTCAATTATTGTAGAAAGCCATCTAATCCCAAGAAAACCAAGTTTTGGCATTAAGAGATAGACCTAATGCAATTAGGTCTCCATGAGACCTAAAAGTGCAATGTGGCCTAATTAAGTCATGTCAGGCCAAAAGGGACTCAAATTTAATTTTATTAATGTCCAAAATATGTCTTAAGACCTATTATATGGGTGAACTAAGAGGTTAAGGGTGTGTGTCTAACTAAGTGATATATGAACAAGGAATGGTATATATACAAGGTAGTTTTAGGTCTATTTAAGTAAGTTAAGAGGAAGCAAATGATATAGAAGATTGAAGAAGATAAGGATGTATTTTATACAATAATAGGGGTGTAGATAAACTATAATGAAGATATATCAGGAGTTTTGTGTATGAAAATCAAGGTCATATGACCTAATAATTCTTGAAGAGACCTAGTTGATCAAAGAAGCCTAGAAGGTAGTTTGATAGGGTTAAAGAGTGTGAAGAGATAAATAAATTGATAATTATATATTATTTGAGAAATAAGGTGTTATTAAGGTGATAAAATCAATCAAGTTTCTAAGTTGGTGTTGAGTCATCTAGGGGCTTGGTTCATCCTTGTATGTGGGTGCTTGCTAAAGCCTTGTCAAGTTGGTGCTTAACTAGTTGGGGTTGGTGCTCAATATGAAGTTGGTGCTTCACTAAGTTTGATTTTTGTCTTATATTAATATATTATATTTTTATATATGAATTGGTTTTCTTCCCCTTGATGGTTTCCCATGTATGTGATGTGTTCTTGTATTTCATGTTCATATGTATGTTTTCTTGTGCTTCGATTGATCTCTATATTTATATGAATGGATCATGAATGTTAAGTGTAATTTAATTAATATTTTTAAGACTAATTCACCCCCCTCCCTCTCATTAATTATTCTTACAATAATTATTACCAGAGCTTGGTCTTTTAAAGTAGGCCTAATAGCTTGAAGGAGATTCTTATAGCACAAGTATTTAGGAGATCTTTAATGGGACTAACTATGCAATTTATATCATTAGAATAAAGACCTATCTCATGTATTTAGGTTCTAACATATGTTAATTTTTGTTGATGGATTTATTCCACCTTCTACACCACCAACTAACATTGCAAGCAAGAAGGCAAGTGAGAACAATTCTAAGGCAATGAATGTCATAATGTGTGGTATTTTAGAAGTAGAATTTGTTAAGGTCATGAATTCTGATATAGCCAAAGGGATTTTGGAAAAATTTCAAACCATCTATGAAATATATACTAAATTTAAGTTTTTAAATTTTTAGACTCATTTTAGGTAATTTTAAATTCTAAGAATGAAGGAGGATGAAAACATTGCATATTATCTATTGAGAGTAGATGAAGTGGTAAATATCATTAGAGGTCTAGGAGAGAAACTATAAGAATCAATAGTAGTAAAAAATGTACTAAGGTCCCTAACTTCTAAGTTTGATTCGAAAGTGTCTGTAGAAAAGGATATCAAAGATATTAACAAATTATAGATGGATGAGCTTCATGACATCTTTATTACCTATGAAATGAGAAGAAGTGATGGAAGACCTTCCAAGAAAGAAGTTGCATTTAAAGTTGATAAGAAGTCACAACGTAAGAAATCCAAGGATGATAACATAGAAATTGATGATGACAATATGTATGCCATATTTTTCATAAAATTAGGGAGACGTTTAGGTAAGAATAATGGCAGATTATCATTCAAATTATTTAACTATGGTAAGATTGGTCACTTTTCATCTGTCATAATAAGGATAAGACTAAGCATGATGAAGAACATGATGAACATCATGGTGATGATAATAAGGTTTATAATCTTGAAAAAATTAAGAAATATTTTAAGAATTACAAATGTAAGAAATGATCATTCAAGAATAAGGGAAGTTTCTATACCAAAGAAGATAATAACTCATCTAATTTATGTGACACAAGTACATATAATAGTGATGATGAAAGTAATGAGAATGACAACAGTGACACCTTATTTATGGATTTATAAATAGATAATGAGGTTTTATAAAAATTGAAAATACTTATAGATGGTAAATAATTAGATGAAGAAGAGGCTAAAGTGAACCTTGATGCAGAACTAGTGAGTGTTATAGAGGATTTGAAGTTCCAAATAAGGAAGAATCATAAACTAAGATCATTGGTTAAGAGTTATGAGGATAAAATCTATCTCTTTGAAGAGAGACTAAGCATCAACACCAAGTAACATGAGTAGATCATCAAATAGTTGGAAATGTAGATTGAAATTGTCATTACAAATCTTAAGACCAAGAAAGAAGAATGCATCAAGTTTGGAATATAAATTAAGTCTTTAAAGGTATAACTAGATCATGCATTAGTCATGTTGAAGATACATCAGAGATTTGAGAAGAGTACTAAAGTTCCTGATGATATTTTATGAAGTCAAAGGTCTCTACATGAGAAGATAGGTCTTGGGTTTAAGGAAGACCAAAAAGAGAATAAGAAGAATTGAACCTCAATGACCTATGTATAAAATCTCAAATTTGAGACTTGTAGTGATCATCAACAAATCAAGAATACAAAAATGAAGAGATAAATTAGGAAGCCCAATGTAATGAGATATTTTAATTATTTCAATGGTTATTTTTTTTTATTGTCATAACTTTGGTCATAGAGTAAGTGATTTTAGAATGGTCTCAAGGAATGAATTATCATGGTACCATGGGATAAGGAGTGATCAATCAAGAGATATATATAGAAATGTTGTTTGTTATAGTTGTCATAATATGAGACACATTAAAAAATTATGTCTTATTGGATTTAGAAGGCCCTCAAGACTTAATAAGGTATATAGAGCTCTTAGAGTGCATGATAAGAATCAAACATTGGTATGGAAGATAAAGAAAGTCAAGACTGATCATATTTATCCCAATGGTTAAGATGGATTATTTGCTAAGATAGAGCAAGGATCAAAAGTGAAGGAATGTCAAGAACACTTATTATCTATATGTATTAACAAGGTAGTCAAGGAGAATAAGAAGGATGATAAGATGGATGAGTCAAATGATTCACTAAAACCTAAGTAGATTCTAAGGAGGGACTATCAGCCTCATGATTATAATATATCTAAGGAAAGTGGTTTGGAAATCTAGGAATCCCTTGAGTTCATGGAGTTTTGAGATCCCCATGAAAAGGAGTGACTCCATTAGGCCTCCTAGAGACACTCTTATATCAATATAAGCATAAGGTTTTAGTCAAAGGACTCATCTTGAAAGGATTTGAGGTTCTACGTTACAAGGTATGAGTTGTTTCCTTTATGGCTTGATTTGTGTTGAGAAGTGGTATTTTTATCAAGATAATTTAAAGAGGTTGAGAAAGTTTTTTGAGTCATAATAACTCATATGATGAACACAAGCTATGAGGAAAAAGGGGGAGATAATCAAATGATTCATTAGATTCAAGAAAAAATAAGTAAATGGTCTATGTCAAAGAAGGTTTATAGAAAACATGACAATAGGTTGAAAAATGTGGCCAAGACTAAGATCATGTTTATTTGATGCTTCATAGACTCTATGATCTTATTACTAAAAGGGGCACATAGCTTAGAAAGAGAGAAAGTTCATAATGGGAAAGTATCCTATTTAGAGATGTTTCTAAGAATGGTTTCCATATTGTGACTTAGGAAGAGAGTAAAGAGTTAGGGTGAGATTTGTAACTATGTGTTGTGAAGTTTCAAGATAGTGATAAGTAGCATGATTTCTTGAGGTATAGTTAAAATTTTCTAGAATTTGTATACAACTCATATGAGCTTAAGGTGAATTTTGTTAATAATTTCTCTATGTTGTTCATTGAAATTTAGGTCCAAGGATTAGATGGTAGTTTGTAGAAAACCCTCTATCATTCATGTCAAAGGGGGGGAAATGAGTAGATGGGAAAAGTACCATTTTGAAGTGACTTAATTTTTGTATTATTATTTACAACAATGTATTTTCCATCAATGACAAAGGGGGAGTTTGTTGGCATGTTATTTTCATTGATGTCAAAAGGGTGCATTATGTAATACAATGATGTAAAATATGTATCATGTCAATATTGTAATATCAAGATTGATGTCTAAGGTGACTAAGAATAGATGGTATTGTGTGATATTTCAAGGAAAATAAGAGTGTTACATTGTTGATAATTATCATAAATGGTGTGAGCATGGAAGGTACAAGTCATGGAATATGTTTAAAGACAACTAATGTCTATATAGGAATCCATGTGACAAGATGCATTTGAAGGCTAGATAAAATTTGAAGGAAAGAGATAATTTTTAAAGAAAGAGATAATTTGAAGGCAAATAATGTCTTATGGCTGCACGAAGGAACATGTCAAGATGTCAGAAGTGTTCAAGTGCATGGAAGAAAGATGTCTAGTCATATGAAGCTTCGTCATGTGGTTTTAGGTCTGTATGAGGTTGTGGAATATTATTTTCATTATAAATATTATGAGATCAATGATATGAGTGTATTATTAGTGTTCTTATGTTATCTCAAGTGATATAATTGAGGTTAGTATGTAAGAGCATAGTCAAGGTGTCTTATGAAGAATAGTCTAGACCTTGTGAGAAGGTATGTATAGGTAGCATGGTGAAGTGAGTGAGCTAAATAAAGCGATAATTTTTTCAGAATCATATGTGATTATGAGTTAGGTGTATAATAATTTATAAGTGTTGTAAGGTGTATCTTTGAGGGTAAGGCATTCTATCTTGGTTTGTACATGGACCTTGTCTGGCCTAATCAAGTATCATGATCTATTGTCAAGGCATGTAAAGGATGTATGGAAATGTTTAAGCATGAGTTATTTTTTATGTAATGAGAGTGAGATGTTGAGAATGATAGTGAGGTGTTGAGATCATGAAAAGAGGCATGAAGGTTAGTTTAAGGCCAAGTAAGATATGAATACTATGGTGTAGAGAAAGAGTGTAGCCTAATGGGGTATTAGGATTAGTTTACAAGGAAAGTGTGAGTATGTGATAATTTATAAAGGTTATTCAAGATTTTTATCCATGTAAATGAATTTTTGTGTTCTATTTGAAGTAAAAATCATGAAATGTTGTTTGGAGGGCTCTCAAATGCTTAGAATGAAGGGTTTTTAGCCTAAGAATGATTTTATTACACTCATTAGCCCTCCAAACCATTTCATGGGAAAAAATAAGTTTATGGTATATTTTTAAGGGTACTAGATAAAAATTATAGGCATTAGTTTTTGGATTGAGAGGCAATGCTTTATGAATGATCGTTAAGAGTGAAAATTGGTTTAAACCCTCTTAAAACCCTAATAAAGACTTGATGTTGAAGATATTGCTAAAAATTGATCAATATGTTTTGTATTTATTATTTAATATATTTTATATTATAATATACCCTCCAAAGTACCTCCAGGTGGTATTGGTTAGAGATATGAGAGAGAAAATGTTGAGTTACAAGCTTGTTTCTAAAGAAGTTGTTATAGAAGTCAAAATTTTCATTTGTAATAGTAATAAAATGGATGGAGGAAAAATTTGAGTCTCATAATATATGTACATGAAGTTTTATATATAGTTTCCACCCTTTAAGTGTGCTAAACTATTCAACCAAGTTATCTAATAGCTAACAAGCCTAATGGTGTAAATAGTGAAAAACTGAGGGAGTAGTGAGAAGATTAATTGGAATGTGTTTTCATGATATAATAATGAAACTAAGTGCATAGAGATGTTTATATATAATTTTAATAAATTTTCATTTTTTATAAGTTTTGGAGTTTAGTTAATATGGTGAAAACATTTCTCACAAGTTGACCTATCTGGGTCAGATAAGATAGTAAGATATAAGGTCATGAGATTGGTATGAAAGACTAATATTTTATATTAGACCATATGATATTTATATTTTATTATGGTTTTTAAATTTCATAGGATCATCTACATGTATCATAAGTCATATAAAATGTCTATACAGGTGTTGGAGGTCTGAGTCACCATGACTAGTCATTTAGGTAAACTAACAATTTTGAATGAGTGAGTTGTAGAGATGTTATTGAGCTCTTATTTCCTAAGTGGAAGTGTATAATGAATTTGGTAGTTACACAAAGGTAATTTATACTCTATCTATATAATTTTTTGATCATATTTTTATGGCTTAAGTATATTTGAGCTTCACTTTTACAAAATGGACTTTTGAATCACATAGGCCTAACAATATAGTTTATCCTAAAAGTGGTTTTATCATATGAAAAAAATACATAGATCTAACCAAGAATGGAGGTGTTCAATAGATTTATATTGATAACTAATTTAATGGTTTTTATTTTTTGGATAAATCCATATATTTTGAAGTTAAGAGATAGACCTAATGCAATTAGGTCTCCATGAAACCTAAAAGTGAAATGAAGCCTAATTAAGTCATGTCAAACCAAAAAGGACTCAAATATAATTTTATTCATGAATAAAATATGTCCTAAGAACTATTATATTGATTACCTAAGAGGTTAATGTCATGTGGCCAACTAAGTGGTATATGAACAAGTAAGAGTATATAGATAACAAAGTTTTAGGCCTATTTAAGTAAGCTAAGAGGAAACGAATGATATAGAAGATTAAAGAAGAGAGTTAAGTATTGTATACTATTATATGGATGTATATAAAATATCATAAAGATATAATAATACTTATATGTATGAAAATAAATTTCATATGACCTAATCTATCTTGAAGAGACCTAGTTGAACGAAGAAGCCTAAAAGGTAGTTCGAGAGGGTTAAAGAGTGTGAAGAGATAAATAAGGAGATCATCATATATTTTATGATAAATAAGGTTTTTTTAGGTTGATTAAATAAATCGTGTGTATAATTTTGTGTTGAGTCATCTAGGGGGTTGGTACCTCCTTACAAGTGGGTGCTTTGCTAGTTGGGGTTGGTGCTCCACATGGAGTTGGTGCTTCACTAAATTTAGTTTTTGTCTTATAATAATGTAGTCCATTTTCAAATATCAATGGGGTTTTTTCCCCTTGAGTGTTTCCCACATATGTGATGTGTTATTGTATTTCATATTCATATCTATGATTGCTTGTGCTTTGATTGATCTATATGTTTGTATGAATGGATCAATCATGTTAAGTGAAATTGAATGAATATTTTGAAGACTGATTCACCTCCCCCCCCCCAAATCAATCATTTTTCTTCCAAAAATTGGTATTAGAGTTTGGTCCTTTGAAATATGCCTAACAACTTGAAGGAGATCCTTAAATCACAAGCATGTCTAGTCAATAAGTATAAGGAGGTTTCTCAACTAATAAGGATCCTCTCATAAATAAGAATAATTATGCATTTTGGACATTAATAATGAAGGCCTATCTCATATATTTAGTATATGATATATGTCAATATGTTTTTGATAGATTCATTCCACCTTCTACACCACCAACTACCATAGCAAGAAAGAAGGAAAGTGAGAAAAATTCTAAGGCAATGAATGCCATCCTATGTGGTATTTCATAAGATTTTTTTTAATTTAATGCATTATATATATCCAAAGGGATTTGGGAAATTTGTATACCATATATTAAGGAGACACAAAAGTTAAGTTGGAAAAGTTGTAGATTCATCATAGGTAGTTTGAAAGTCTGAGAATGAAGGAGGATGAAAACATTATATCTTATCTATTGAGAGTAATTGAAGTGGTAAATATCATCATAGGTCTATGAGATAAATTATAATAATAAATAGTACTAAAAAAGGTAGTAATATCCCTAACTTCTAATTTGATTAAAAAGTGTTTATAGCAGATGAGATCAAAGATCTTAACACATTACAAATGGATGAGCTCCATGGCATCTTGATTGCTTATGAAATGATAATAAGTGATGGAAGACATTCTAAGAAAGAAGTTACATTCAAATTTTAGAAGAAGTCACAAGGTAAGAAATCCAAGGATGATAACACATACATTGATGATGGAAATATGGATGCCATGTTTGTCATAAAAATAAGGAGAGTTTTAGGTAATTATAAGAGTAAATTACCATTGAAATGCTTTACACTATGGTAATATTGGTCACTTTGCATCTAAGTGTCCTAACAAGGATAAGACTAATCATGATGAAAAAAATGATGAACATCATGGTGATGATAATAAGCTCTATAAGTCTAAAAATATAAAGAAAGATTTTAGGATTCATGAAGGTACTAAAGGATCATTCAAGAATAAGATAAATTTCTATACCAAATAAGATAATATCTCATTTGATGTAAGTGACACTGTTTCTAATGCAAAATTGCTTTCTACATTCAAAAAAGAAATAAGAAACTGAAAGATGGTTAAGGCTAGAAGTACCTGATACAGTCGTGCGCACCGAAATCAGACGTTGAAAGATTCTCCTCTTTTGCTGTGGAGGAATGACACCTGCGAAGAAAAGGCTAAACACGGAAAAATGTTAATAAGATAGGGTGGGTTGTCAGGCGAACGCCCGATCCTGGAAGTACGAAGACTCCCTAGAAGGATATCAACCCACTGATAAAAAAGAGCAGAATATTGGATGAAAGTAGATGATAATGAAAGAAATAAATGACAGAAAATAAAGAGCGTACCTGATATGCGGCACTGTTCTGCACAGTCGCCGGCGTCGGTCTCTGTGGTGCCGGCGTCGGTTAAGGAAGGTGCTGACGTCGGTTAATGTGCCATCGTCGGTCTGGGCAGTGACCGGCGTCGGTAGGGGCAAGTTCTGGGAAAAGGTTCAGGACAGGTTCTGAGAGAGTCGGGACAGGTTCAGGGAGAGTCTGGGGGGTTTGAACAGTCAGGACAGGGTCTGAGAGAGTCGGGACAGGGTCTGATATGGTTAGGGTAGGGTTTAGACAGAGTCTGGGGGTGTCGGGACAGAGTCTGGGCAAGGTCGGGACAAGGTCTGAACAGAGTCTGGGGGGTTTTGGACAGAGTCGGGATGACAGAAAATAAATAACAACTAAGAGAGAAAATGAAATAAATGGAATAAAGACTTACCTGGTAGAAGACCCGATGAAAGCCATGGTGTGCAGATTAGTTGATGTCGTAGTGTCGATGATTGCTCGGAGTTCGCAGGTTCGTGGAGGAATTCGTAGGTTGGTTGCTCAGCGTTCAGTTGATAAGCGTTCGGGGTTCGCGTTCGGGGTTTTTTTGTTTGAAATGGCTGGCAGAGGTTGATGAAGGCGGGGGACGGAGACGGTTCCAGAAACGGTTCGTCAACCGTTTCGGGAAACCGAATGGTAACTGATAACGGACAAGGGGAAGGTGACCGACGTCGGCAGGAGTGCCGACGTCGGCCGATAGGTGACCGACGTCGGCGACATCGGTCGGGTAAAGACCGTCATCGGCAGATGCATAATGGGGATAGAGTCTAGCTTTTGCTCTGTGCTCCTCTTTACATGCTGCCAGGGTCAAGGTTGGTGAAACAAGTGATCGGCAAGGGTTCAATAGGCGAAGAAGAAGAAGACGGGGAATGACCAGGGGAGTCGACACGATTTCGGTGTCTACATTTGCCCCTTTTGTCTTGTTGGTTGTTCTGGACGAACTGCAAGACAAAAATAGGAGTGAGTGCCCCAGGTGAGGGATAAGGTTGATTTCGTCTTGTTGGTTGTTCGAATGAACTGCAAGACAAAAATAGGAAGCGAAATGCCCCGAGTAAGGATGAGGTATTCCCCCTCAAAGCAGGAGTCGAGGGAAGGGAACTGGGAATCGGGTGCTGATTTGATAAAGAGTGGATTAAAAAAAAAGGGTGAGGGTGAACGCTGCAAAGGTCGTGATTGCGCGCATACCACTGCACGAGATGGTCAGGCCAAAGTGTCGCAGGTCAAGGGTCGAGGAGTGCCAAAATTGAAGTAACTGGGCCCTAGCATTTAGTCATCTGCTGATCAGGTCACTCAATCTAAGCTGAAGCTCTAAATGGGTCATCGCGTTCCAGGTATCCAGGGCTCAGGAAGTGCTCCTAGAAACGCGAAAAAGTCACAAGTAGTGTGGATCAACCGGCTTGCGATCCTATACTTGTGAGGGTCCAAAAGGTCTGCGCACAATTCTGCTAACCAGTCATGAGGTAGCATACATGCAAAAACAACCAAGGCAATAACGTCTTGGAAGTGGTCGAGGTCGGAGGAGATAGGCATGATCTCCAATGGTTGGTGGTCAAGGGATGGATGAATGGACGAAAGGATGAAAGGATGCGGCTGAGCTAACCCCAGAAGACCCCATGTCAACTGAGTGCTGCCTACATAGCCCTGGTGATAGGGCCTCAGGCCGATGTAGTTCTCCCTAGAAGGGAGGAAGGGTCAAAGGGATGGTGAGGAAAAAAAGATGTTGCAGCCTTTTCCAAATGGTGTATTCTGCAACATTGGTTGAGGGGTTTTTCATCCCTAGCAATATTCCATTTGCATGATGGATGTATGCTAAAAATGAATTGAGGTCTATTTATGCTTCAGCAAGTATTGGTTTATGCTGAACATAAATTGTGGCGAGTCGATAGTTTCCGTGTGGATTGGTGTCCATAGAAACTAGGGTGAATAGGCAAGGTCATGTTGATGGTCTGAAAAGAGAGTTGAGCTGAGTTGATCGACAAGTGATGAAGGTGGATGTGACCAAAGGGCAGAAGAAGATGAAAGGCAAATTGCTCTTTCATTGACAAGGACCAAAAAGATAGCATAGATAGGGGTTATGAGAACCAAGAGCCCCATTCATGCGTGACGTCGTTGACCATAGTTATGTTAGAGCGGTAATCGAATCACTTAGACATTAAAGTGAGCTCGAAGTCCCTTGAGTAGGTAATAGGAGGAGAAAAGAGGGTAACCCATTTTAAGAGCAGAGATAACTTTGCCCCTTTTTATAGGAGACCCTGAGACAACTATAAGCCAAGTCCGTGACTCGTTTTTTTTTTTTTTTTTTTTTTTTTTTTTTGAGGGGCAGACTGATCGATGCGGGAAGCCTGCATAGAGATGTCATTTGATGTATGGTCAGGTTACGAAGCTGATCAATGCGGGAAGCTTCTAAAATAAGTTGCTGTTTATTGCCAGAGTAGTCATAGCCATCCTTCGAGGGAGTGGTCTAGATTTTTGTTTAATATAAAGGCTTTTGAATAGCTGTCCTTCGAGGGAGCAGTCTATTTATTACAGTAATGATAGTACAGCTGTCCTTCGAGGGATCAGTCTGTCTTTTTTTGATTTTGATATTGATATAGTGACCATGGATATGTTTTGACATCTTGATTTGTTTTGATAGAAATGTGAGTCATGGACAAGACTGTAGAAGGTCAAGGGACTCCCTTTTATTAGGACAAAGCATCCATACATCATAAAAGGGTTATAGGAGTTGTTAAGAGGAATAGGGTTGAAAGGAAGTAGGATAAAGAGGACGGGGATTGCTCAAGGGACGAGCTCAAGTTAAGTGTCAAGTGGACGAATACTCGACTAGCAGTAGAACGGTCGCAGATGCAACGCATTAAGAGGCTCAGGTTCTGGGCATCCATCAAGAGAAGATAGACGGTAAGTCCCTGATCCATACTTGTGCGTGATAATAAAGGGTCCGAGCCAATTAGGAGCAAACTTGCCTCGTTTACTTCGCTCCATATTGGTCACGTGTTGATTCTCTTTGAGGACGAGGTCTCCGATGTTGAAATCTCATTCTCGCAGATTTTTGTCATAGGTGCGCTTGATGCGATGTTGATAGACATGGAGATGATTAAGGGCAGCAAGACGGTGTTCGTCAAGTAACTCAAGTTGAGCTAAGCGATCTTGACGAAAGTCATCGTTGGAAAGGATATCATGTAGAGAAATGCGGAGAGACGGGATCTGTACTTCGAGAGGTAAAACAGCCTCTGTTCCATACACAAGAGAAAAAGGGGTAGCACCCGTAGAGGTTTGGATGCTAGTGCGGTAAGCCCACAAAGCGAAGGGAATGTGAATGTGCCAATCCTTGCCTGTGTCACTGACCACTTTCATGAGAATTTTGGTGAAAATTTTGTTGGAAGCCTCGGCCTGCCCATTTGCTTGTGGGTAGTAAGGCGAAGAGAAACTGAGTTTGATGCCGAAGGAGTCGCATAGCTTTTGGACAGTTTTGTTTTTGAAGGACTTGCCGTTATCAGTGATGATTTTATGAGGGACACCGAAACGACAGATGATGTGGGTGTTGATGAAGTCGACGATCTTGTCGGCTTTTGTGGAGACGAGAGGAATGGCTTCCACCCACTTGGTGAAATATTCAGTGGCTGTGATGATGGATTGATGACGAAGAGACGAATGAGGGTTAATCTCACCAATGAGATCTAAACCCCACTGAGAGAAAGGCCAAAAATCCTGAGCAACTTGCAAGGCGTGGCTGGGGAGATGAAGCAAGTTAGAGTGCTGCTGACACTTGATGCAATGCCGAACATAATCGCTACAGTCTTGATGAAGGGTAGGCCAATAATAGCCCAGACAAAGGATGCGCTTGGCAACCGAATTTCCACTGAAATGCCCACCATAAATCCCGTCGTGGACTTGCTGGATGGCGTGAGATGCTTCAGTGGAGGTGAGACAACGAAGAAGGAGGCCGTCGAAGCCTCGCTTATAGAGAAGACCCCCTAGCATGGTATAGTGAGTTGTACGCTTGATAAAAGCTCGTCGTGCATTACTAGAGAGGTTGGGAGGAATGATAGAGAGAGATAAGAAGTCCACAAGTTGCTTATACCAAGCATCTTGTGGGCTAGGGTCTATAGTGTTGACATGATGAATATGAGGAGAGATATATGAAGGCAACGGCACACGATGCACCGTGACAAAAAGTCTGGATGCAGATGAGGAAGATGGGATATGGGAAGCGAGAGAAGCCATAGTGTCAGAAAACTTGTTCGTGGATCGAGGAACAGTCTGCAAGAGGAAATGGTCGAAAGATGCAAGGAGAATGTCAGCACAATTTTTGTACCTTTGCAAAATTTCATTTTTACAGAGGTATGAACCGTTGACCTGATTGACGACGAGCTGCGAGTCGCCGAAGATGTTGATGGACTTGATGCTGAGAGAGAGGGCGGTCTGAAGTCCCAAAATTAAGGCCTCGTATTCGGCCATATTATTGGTACAATCAAAGTCGAGTTTGAAAGATAAAGGCATGGGCTCCCCTTCGAGTGGGATGAGAATGACCCCAGCACCTCCACCTAGTTGACATTTGGATCCGTCAAAGAACATAGTCATCTGATAGGTGGTGTCGTCGGAGGAAAGCGCAGCGATAGACTCGTCAGGGAATTCACACTGCGAAGGTTGAGTGTCAGGAAGAGGGGCATCTGCTAGTTGATCAGTGATGGTTTGCCCCTTGATAGATTTCTGCTGGATGAATTTGAGATCGAACTCAGCAAGCAGCATGAGCCACCGAGCCATACGTTGATTTTGATATGGCTTGGAGTGCATATAATTGAGAGGGTCGGTGTGGGTGATGACAAAGGTTTTGTGACTGAGAAGATAGTGGCGAAGCTTAGTAGCAGCAAAGACTAACGCCAAACAGAGTTTCTCGATATGGGTATACCGAGTTTCATAGTCAACCAGTGTTCGGCTGATATAATAAATGGCTTGCTCGTGGTGATGCTCGTCTCGGTGCACGATCATGGCACCTAACGAATGGTGAGTGGCTGAGATATAAAGGTAGAAAGGTTGGTCGTCTTTAGGTGGAATGAGAACTGGTGGAGAGACCAGATAGCATTTTAAGGCTTCAAAAGCCTCTTGACAGTCCTTATCCCATGTAAAAATGACGTCCTTCTTAAGGAGATGATGAAAAGGTTGGCAGCGGTCAGAAAGCTGCGAGATGAAGCGATGAATGGACTGGAGCTTACCTTGCAAACTGCGAAGCTGCTTGAGATTGGTTGGGGGAGGCATTTCGAGGATAGCGCGAATCTTGGCGGGATCTATCTCGATGCCACGGAAGGAAATGATGAAGCCGAGAAGCTTGCCAGAGAGGACCCCAAAGACACATTTCTTGGGGTTAAGACGGCCATTGTACTGAAGAAGATGAGAAAAGATGATGTTGAGAATGGTCAGATGGTCACGGCGAAATTTAGATTTGCCGAGAAGGTCATCCACATAGTCCTCCATGATTTTGTGGAGGAGATCGTGGAAAATGTAGGTCATGGCACGCTGATAAGTGGCGCCTGCGTTCTTCAAGCCGAAAGGCATGACTCGATAGCAAAAATTCCCCCATGGGGTAATGAAAGTAGTCTTGTGCTGATCTTCCGGAGCAATCAGGATTTGATTGTATCCTGAAAACCCATCCATAAGAGATAGCATCTCATGGCCGGCCGTAAGATCAACGAGCTGGTCAATGTTAGGAAGAGGAAAGTCGTCTTTAGGATAGGCTAGATTAAGGTCACGATAGTCTGTGCAGATTCGAATCCCCCCAGTTGCCTTGGTGACTGGGACGATGTTAGAGACCCACTGTGGATAATCGATAGGCTGGATGAAGGAGACAGAAAGGAGCCGCTGAAGCTCCTCCTTAACAAGGAGGGCAACGCGAGGATGCATCTTTCAAAGTTTTTGCCTGACAGGCTTAGCCTCTGGTTTGGTGACAATGTTATGGGTAACGATGGTGGGGTCGATGCCAGGCATATCACTGTAAGTCCAGGCAAAGGCCTTACTATGGTCGGAGAGGAACTGGGTATAGTCAAGCTGCTCCTGAGCGTCTAAAGATTAGCCGATCTTTAAGACATGAGGAACATCAGAAGAAGGAAGGTTGATGTCAATGGTTGATTCATTTAACATAACCTGGGTCTCAGAAGGGAGGGAGCGCTGGATGAAAGAATCGTCAGCGCCCATGTAGGAAAGAATGGCGTCATCGTCAACACAGTGAACAGTGTGAATGGTTGCCGACTCATCTTCGATCATGGTGGGAAGAATGAGAGGGAGAGACTTGGATACCCCATTGAGCTGATAAGTCAAGGGGTCTAGGCGGATGGTGTTTATGGAAAAAAAAAATAGGAGGAATGGAAACCACTGACTCCGTAGGTGAAGGTAGCGAAATAGGCGAATGTGGAGGAGATTGGTCGAGGATTGGTTCAGGATAAAGATCTACAGGGTCTTGAGTGGGGTCGTGATATCCCAGACCATACCGTTTCTTAGCATCGTCATCGTTGAGCAGTTAGATAGGCTGATGGGAGCCCTGCTCATAGCGTCCGAAACCAAAACCCTTCCATGCACACCTGTAAAGGTAAGTATGTGCAAAGGCGGGGTTGCCAAGAAACGAAAAATCTGATGTGAAAGGTTGGGGTGAAGAAAGAGGATTACCGTCAGTAGGAGCTTGATTAAGCCCTCCATAGACGAGGTTGGTGCGGAGGTGAGGGGGACCATAAGGTATGATCATCCCAATCCGATGGTTGTAGCTAGGGCTGTGATGAAGGCGTCCATACTCTTGCGGAGTTTGGAACATGTCTAAAGCCAGCAAGCGATACTCTCCCAATGAAAGTCTTTGGAAGACGTCTTCCATGGGGTCTGTGGTCGTCGCTTGAAGGGGAGGTGTAAGGGCGACCGCCTGTTGCGAACTAGTTGAAGCTTCCACGGATGGAGGCGGTGCCGAGGTTAACGGTTTGATAGGAATGAGGACATCATTTGGACAGTAGGTGGTATTGCATGTTTTGAAAGGCGAAGGGTCAGCAGGAATGGTGTGGACTTGTTCGTCATGCTCAAACTTCACACAACGGTGCAGGGTGGAGGGGACACAGGCCATGGCGCAGATCCAGGGTCGGCCCAGCAAGATGTTGTATTGGAACTCTCCTTCAATGATGTAGAAGAGCTCCGGGACTGTGCGTGGACCAATGCGGATATGAAGGATGACGGTGCCAATGGTCGTGGCAGTAGTGTCGTTGAAAGAGTGCAAGATCGTGTCAGTTTTGGAGACACAATTCTTGGGAAGAGCCAACTGATCAAAGGCATGAGTGGAGATGATGTTGATGCTAGCGCCCCCATCGATCATAACGCGTTTAATGCGTGTCCGATCGATGTAGGCAGTGATGAAGAGGGCGGCGTCCTGATCTTCCGTGTTGGATGTAGGAATCTCATAATCGCTGAATGTGACAGAGGCAACAGGGGCTAAGGAGTGGACAAGGGCAGCAAGTGGCTGGGGATCCTCAGGTTGGACCTCCGCTGCCTGCAGGGCTTGGATAAGGGCCTGACGATGTTGAGGTGAGGTTTGGACGAGATCGTAGAGGGACATCTTCACAGGCGTCTGGTGAAGCTGTTTCAACATGGAGTCGTGGATTGGTCCAGAAGAGGAAGAAGAAGAAGAAGAGGGTTGAGGCGCGCCAAGGATAGAAATCTTAGGCTTAGGCGGTTGAGGTGGATTGACAAAAGGGTAGGTCCAAGGAATGGCGGCTTTTTCTTTCGCCTTATCCTTTTGTGACCTAGTGGTGATGTGAATGGCATTGATTTCAAAGATGGGAGGTGAAGATGATGAAGGGGTTGTAACCGGTTGATGAGATGTGGATGGGTTTGAAGAGGTTGAAGGGTTGTGAGAAGGAGTCGGGGGGCGGTCGAAAGTGTCCTCAAAGAGAAGAGTGTCTTTCTCCAGATAACGGCGAATGACAGCCTTAAGGGCACAACAAGTCTTAGTGTCATGTCCTGGTGTACGATGATATAAACAAATCTTCGTGTCGTCGAACCAGGAGGGTTTAGACCCGAGAGGTTGAAAGGGCTTGATGGGTGGAAGAGTTATGCTAGAAGTTTGCAAAAGTCGTTGCAAGATCAAAGAGTATGAGCCCACTAAAGGGTCCATGCTCATCGATGTATGCAATGTCGGTGACTTTTGCTTGGGCGAAATGGGAGGAGGTTTTCGTACCACCTTCTGGGTTGATGGTGCGATGACAGGCGGAGACGGTACACTCTTCGTGAGAGGTATCGCCCTTTTGGGAGAGGGTAGGCTAGTGGTAGGTAAAGGAAGCAAAGGAGGCAACTGGTTTTGGTTAGAGGTTGAAGCGGGAAGGATTCTGGTTAAGGTTGAAGGATGCGGGCCCAAAATGGAGGGCAATGGTGACGGAAGAGGAGGCGTTCGCCTCTGTGGTTTGGCAGTCTTTTGAGATTTGGGTTGAAGACTACTATTAGTTAAAGTTTGGGTTAAGTCCACCTTCACTTGTGGATGAGTGAGGTTGGAGACGGGGCGAACGCCAAGTGATTTGATAGGTTTAGGCGGAGTAGATGAGGGTTTTGGTTTTGATGAAGTTGATGAAGATGTAGACGGTTTGGAAGGGGAGATCGAATTTTTGTTGATAGTCTTAGGAGGTTCCGCCATGGGTGGATTAGCGGTATGAGATGAGAGGGCCCAGACTTGTTGAAGAGCTGTGAGACGGTCCCACAATCCCTGATGTTCCACTTTCCTAGAAGGGAGAAGTTCGAGTCTCTCCACTAGTCGGGAAAATGGCTGAGAAGATGCGGGATGAGGTTTAGGCTCTTGAGAAGATGCCAATGGTTGTGGGACTGAAGGTAAGACGGATGTAGTAGTCTCGGGCTCAAAGCATGGTGAAGTTATGACAGGTTCATGTTTGGTTGGAGATGAAGGAGAGAGAGGTTCTTCTCTGGGTGGAGAAGAAATTGGTGAATGAAGCTCCTCAAGCGGGTAAAGGGCAGGGATGATAGTGCCCTCCACTTGTGGCCGAGGAGTAGGAAAGGTTGGGTCCTCCATGGGCAGCAAGAAGGAAGATGGTGAAACTGGCGGTGCTGGTAAGGTCGAGGCGTCCTCCAAAATGAGAGAAGTTGAGGGAGAACTAGCTGGAGAAAGAGGTTCGTCCACATGTGATGAACTGATGGATGAACTCACCTCTTGGGGTTGGTTAGAAATGAGGGGCGAGACCGTATTGACTGTTCGAATATTATGTTCATGGGTATTGTCAGTCAAGGTCTGGACGTTGTTTTGGATTGGTGGATGATTAGGGAATGGTTGTTTGAAGATATCGATACCCTGATTAGGAGGGGCGTTAGGATTGTCGAGGATGAGGTCACCCTTTTCCAACATGTCTTGAACTATGTTTTTAAGGGTTTTACAGTTGCCCGTGTCATGACCTTTAACACGGTGGTAGTGGCAGAAGTCATTCTCCCTATACCACGCAGGGATGGCGCGTGAGGGATCAAATTGTGGTGGAGGTCGGATCTGAGGGAGATTAATGGCCCCTTGTTTGATGAGTTTTTCCAGCATAGACGCGTATGATTCTCCAAGTGGAGTAAACTGTCGCTGTATGTATCTCTGCTGAAATTGACGAGTGGCGCTCATGGACGTGGATGGTTCAGATTGATTAGTTGAAGGCGAAGAAGAGGAAGATCTAACAACCACAGCATTTGCTGAAGCTTTAGATTTAGGGTTGGACGAGGAGGGCTTAGAAGAAGGGTCATTGGTTTTGGAGTTGGGATTCTTACTCCGCAACTTGACTTTATTCTCCTCAACGGCACGTAACTCAAGTTTACGAGCCATCGTGAAGGCTTCGTCAAAAGTGCGGAAGGTTTGAACCCTCAAGGTAGAAGAAATATGTTTAGCACAGGCTTGAGAGAAAAGTTCAATAAGCTCAGGCTGAGGTAAAGAAAATGAAAGTTGATTGATAAGGCTCCTCCACCGAGCGACGAAATCAGCAATAGATTCATCCTCGAACTGGCGAATAGAATAGAGGTCTGTGATAGAGACCTTCTTGGTGATATTGATGGAGAAATGATCGAGGAAGAGCTGGGCCAACTGAGTGAACGTGAGGATGGAATGGCTAGGAAGAGAGCTGTACCAGTCAAGTGCAGCACCTGAGAGAGACATGGGAAACGTGCGTAAGAGTAACGCATCGTCGTGGGCGATAAGGTAACAGGCATGTCTGAATGCCCGTAAATGTTGTTGTGGGTCTTCCTTACTCTGGAAACGAGAAAACTTAGGAAGTTCCCACTGGTTGGGATATGGTCTGATGGGGACAGAAGGATGGATGGGCTCGTTACAGATTTGTTCGTACGAGAGAGTGTTGCGTGAGCCGGTAATGGAGGTCTCTAGGTTGGACATTTTATCCATCAGCATCTTGATAATATCTACTGACGGATTGACGGGTGGAGCACCTCCTAGATTGTGAGGCGCTTGAAAGAGGCTGGAAGAGGTATACGACGTAGTCGGTTGTACCAATAAGGGCGCAACGTACGGATGACTAGTCGTAGGGACGGAAGAAGTGACTAAAGATGATTGGATGGAAGGCATGGCTAGGTTTGATGTTGTCATGGGAGGTTGGTTAGAGGTAACATGGGCTAACGGATGGGTAGCCACCCTAGTGTTGATAGGAGTAAGAGTGGGCGAAATAGAGATGACCAGGTTTTGAAAGGGGGTAGAAAGTGGTTGAGTGGACTGAGATTGATTGGGGGCCGAAACCCCGGTGAAAGTGGGCCCAACGACGGAAGGAGAGGCCACACTTGGATGGTTGGTGAAAGGTTGGTCAGTGGTTGAGGCAACAGCCTGGGTGTCTAAGGGTTGGACTACGGACGTTGTTGATACGACCGCAGTTGTGAGGAGAGAAGTCGGCATTCCATAAATTGGATTGCCAAAGGGGTCTCGCGTTTGGCTATTTGCGAGATAGTGTTGCAGGGCTTTGGTATTGAGGTCCAAGAATCGTGTGAAGTCTTGGTCCCCTTCTGGAATAATAGGCGTTTGGGGCGGAGATGGTCTGGTAGGAGTTCTTTCGGTTTCCGAGTTGAACTCCATTGTAGGGTTGGTTGTAGGCGGGGTAGATGGAAGAGGATGATGCCTCGCGTGATCGACTAGAGCCTTAGCTTGGCTACGAGTCAGAACCATTCAAGACAAGTAAGAACGTCCTCACAAGCTCAAACAAGCAGATAAGAACCAAAAAGATGAAGACACAAACAGATCCTAAAACCCTAGAAGTAAATTATTAGGATTATAGTGGCTTATGCCTTAGAATGTGTGTGTAGAGGAAGATTGGCTGAAAAATGGGTCCTAGAAGAAGCAGTCTATGGATGGTTTTGGGTTTTGTTATGGTGCTCAAGAAATCTGTGTTAGCTTCCGTACAGGCCTGGTGCTAAGGAGCAAGCTCCCTTCACTTCACGATTCCAGTGGTTAGCTGGTTTCGCTTAGCCAAAATATACTTCCACTAGAGTTTATCCTCTGCCAGAGAACGGAGTGGGCTTCCCCCTTGGTGATGAAATCCAAGTAGGGTCACCGGGACGGGTAAGGTATCCGCTCGGGGATGAAATCCCAGTCGGGCCTTGTCTCAGGTAAGTTTTATGTTTGTTTTATGCAGGTGGTTTGGTCGTGTAACATCAAGTGATCTAGATTAATTCAATATGCGGTTTAATTACTATGTGTGGTCTAAAAGATGCAGGCAAACAGAAATGAATGCAAAGTGTTTTAATGTCCAAGTCGAAATGTTTGTTCGTATGAAGACGAATGGAGAAAGAGTCGAAGAATATGAGTTAGTCTAGAAATGCAAGAAAGAAAGAAATGTTCGTTTTAGTTCTGCTTATGATGTCGTTTAAGAAGAGACGAAAGGAGGCGAAAAGGAAGAAACCTAATGCACCTAAATGAACGAAAGAAAGAAAGAACCCAAGGAGGACCTAGGGTCCCACCGGGCGTGCCAGAATGTTTCTAATGCAAAATTGCTTTCTACATTCAAAAAAAAAATAAGAAACTGAAAGATGGTTAAGGCTAGAAGTACCTGATACAGTCGTGCACACCGAAATCAGACGTTGAAAGATTCTCCTCTTTTGCTGTGGAGGAATGACACCTGCGAAGAAAAGGCTAAACACGGAAAAACATTAATAAGATAGGGTGGGTTGTCAGGCGAACGCCCGATCCTGGAAGTACGAAGACTCCCTAGAAGGATATCAACCCACTGATAAAAAAGAGCAGAATATTGGACGAAAGTAGATGATAATGACAGAAATAAATGACAGAAAATAAAGAGCGTACCTGATATGCGGCACTATTCTGCACAGTCGCCGGCGTCGGTCTCTATGGTGCCGGCGTCGGTTAAGGAAGGTGCCGACGTCGGTTAATGTGCCGTCGTCAGTCTGGGCAGTGACCGGCGTCGGTAGGGGCAGGTTCTGGGAAAAGGTTCGGGACAGGTTCTGAGAGAGTCGGGACAGGTTCAGGGAGAGTCTGGGGGGTTTGAACAGTCAGGACAAGGTCTGAGAGAGTCGGGACAGGGTCTGATATGGTTAGGGTAGGGTTTAGACAGAGTCTGGGGGTGTCGGGACAGAGTCTGGGCAAGGTCGGGACAAGGTCTGAACAGAGTCTGGGGGGTTTTGGACAGAGTCGGGATGACAGAAAATAAATAACAACTAAGAGAGAAAATGAAATAAACGGAATAAAGACTTACCTGGTAGAAGACTCGATGAAAGCCATGGTGTGCAGATTAGTTGATGTCGTAGTGTCGATGATTGCTCGGAGTTCGCAGGTTCGTGGAGGAATTCGCAGGTTGGTTGCTCAACGTTCAGTTGATAAGCGTTCGGGGTTCGCGTTCGGGGTTTTTTTGTTCGAAATGGCTGGCGGAGGTTGATGAAGGCGGGGGACGGAGACGGTTCCAGAAATGGTTCGTCAACCGTTTCGGGAAACCGAATGGTAACTGATAACGGACAAGGGGAAGGTGACCGACGTCGGCAGGAGTGCCGACGTCGGCCGATAGGTGACCGACGTCGGCGACATCGGTCGGGTAAAGACCGTCGTCGGCAGATGCATAATGGGGATAGAGTCTAGCTTTTGCTCTGTGCTCCTCTTTACATGCTGCCAGGGTCAAGGTTGGTGAAACAAGTGATCGGCAAGGGTTCAATAGGCGAAGAAGAAGAAGACGGGGAATGACCAGGGGAGTCGACACGATTTCGGTGTCTACAGACACAAGTACATCTCATAGTGATGATGATGATAACTATCATGACAATAATGAAACCTTATTCATGGATTTAAAAATAGACAATGAGGTTTTATCAAAATGGAAAGGCCTTATGGATGATGAGTAATTAGATGAAGAAGAGGCTGAAGTGACCCTTGAGGTAGAATTGGTGAGTGTTCTATAAGATTTGAAGTTCCAAAGAAGGAAGAATCAAAAACTAAGATAATTGGTTAATATTTATGAGGATCAAATCAATATCTTTGAAGAGAGACTAAGAATAAACACTAATGAACACTAAGAGATCAAATTAGATTGAAATTGTCACTACAAATATTAAGACCAAGGAAGAAGAATACATCAAGATTGGAATAGAAGTGAAGTCTTTGAAGGTATAACTAGATAAGGAATTAGTCAAGTTCAAGACACATTAGATATTTGAGAAGAGTACTAAAGTTATTGATGATATTTTTATTATTCAATGTTATCTACATGACAAGATAGGTCTTGGGATCAAAGAAGACCAAAATTAGAACAAGAAGAGTCATACCTCAAAGACATATGTATAAAATCTCAAATTTGAGACTCATAATGATCATCAACAAGTCAAGAATACCACAATGAAGAGACCAATCAAGTATCCCAATGAAATGAGGTATTAAAATTATTTCAATGGTTTTTGTTTTTTTCATCATATCTTTGGTCATATAATAAGTGATTTTACAAGGGTCTCAATGAATGAGTTATCATGAGACCATGAGAGAAGGAGTGATCAATGAAGAGGTATGTACAAAAATGGTGTTTACTACAATTGTCACAATATGGGATACATTGGAAAATTCTTTCCTAATGTAGTTAGAAGAACCTCAATACTTAACAAGGTATGTGGAGCTCATAGAGTGCATGAGAAGAGTCAAACATTTATATGGAAGCCAAAAATGGTCAAGACTATTCATATTGAGCCCAATGGTCAAGATGGATTATTTTATAAGATAGAGAAAGGATCAGAAGTGAAGGAATGTCAAGAACACTTGTTATTTTCATTTATTGATAATCATTAAAAGAGAAGAAGGATAATAAGATGTATGAGTCATATACTTCAGTCAAACTTAAGTGGATTTTAAGGAGGGACTATAAGTCTCATGATTACAAGATAGCTGAGGAAAGTGGTTTGGAGATCTAGGAATCCCCTAGGTTCATGGATTTTTGAGAGCCCTATGAAAATGGGTTGACTCCATTTAGCCTCATAGAGACACTCTTCTATCATTAGAAGCATAATGTTGTAGTAAAATTAGGACTCATCTTGAGAGGATTCTAGGTTGTCTATGTTGTAAGGTATGAGTTGCTTTCTTTATAAATTGATTTATGTTTAGAAGTGGTATTTTTATCAAGATAATTGAAAAAGTTTGAAAAAAGTTTTATGAGTCATTATAAATTATATGATGAGCACAAGTTATGATAAAAAATGGGGAGTTAATCAGATGATTCATTAGCTTCAATAACAAATAAGTAAATGGTCTGTGTTAAAGAAGGTATACAAAAAAATGAAGATGGGTTGAACAGTGTGGAAAAGACTGAGAGCATCTTTATTTGATGCTTCATAGACTCTATGATCCTATTACCAAAAGGGGAAGAGAGATCAGAAAGAGAGAGAGTTAGGAATGGTAAAATTAACCTATTTAGAGATGTTTCTAGGAATGGTTTCCATCTTGTGACTCAAGAGGAGAGTATGGAGTTAGGGGGAGTTTTGTAGCTCTATGTTATGAAGTGTCAAGAAAGTGATAAGAAGCATTATTTATTAAATTAAAATTCAAATGTTCTATAAGTTTTCTAAAATAATTGGTATGAGCTTAAGGTGAGTTTTGTCAAGCATTTATCTATGTTGTTCATTCAACATGAAGTCTAACGATCAGATGGTAGTTTGTAAAAAACCCTTTGTCATTCATGTCAAAAGGTAGAGAATGAGTATATGGGTAAAGTAAAATTTTGAAGTGACTTCATTTTTGTATTGTGTTTTCCATCAATGTATTTTCCGTAAATGACAAAGGGGGAGTTTGTTGGCATGTTGTTTTTATTGATGTCAAAAGGGTGAATCATGTAATGCATTGATGTCAAAGATGTATCATGTCAATATTGTACTGTCAAGGTTGATGTCATTTTTGACTAAGGAAAAATGATAGTATGTGATATTTCAAGGCACATTAGAGTGTTGCATTGATGAGAATTATCATAAGTGTTGTGAGTATGGAAATAACAGGTCATGGAATATGTTTAAAGACAACTAATGTCTACATGGGAAGCCATGTGACAAGATGCATTTGAATTCAAGAGAGAATTTTAAGGAAATAGATAATTTGAATGTAAATAATGTCTTATGGTTACATGAATCCATGGGTCAAGATGTCAAAAGTGTTCAGGTGTATGTAAGAAAGATGTCTAGTTATATGAAGCTTGGTCATGTGGTTTTAGGTCTATATGAGGTTGTGGAAGATTTTTATCATCTTAAAGAGTATGATATCAGTGGTATGAGTGTGTTATGAGTGTTCTTATGTCATCTTGAATGATATCATTGAGGTCAGTATGTTTGAGCATAGTAAATGTGTCTTATAAAGCCTAGTCTTGACCTTATGAGAAGGTATGTATAGGTAGCATGGTGAAATGAGTGAGATCAAGCAAGTGAAAATTTATTTGGCCTTGTATGGGATTATTAATTATGTGTATAAGTCTTTAGAAGTGTTGTAAGGAGGATATTTGAGGGTAGGGAATTTTGTATTGATCTATACTTAGACCATAGCTAGCCTAATGAGGTATCATGATCTATTTCCAAGGCATGTGAAGTATGTATGGTAGTGTTTAATCATGGTATAGGTTGTATGTCATGATATTGAGATTTTGAGTATGATAGTGAGGTGTTGAGAGCATGGAATGAGTCATGAAGGTTAGTTCAAGGACTAGTAAGATATGAAGACTATGGTGTAGAGAGAGTGTGTAGCATAATGGAGTATAAGGATCAGTTTTCAATGCAAGTGTGAATAGTTGAGAATTTAAAAAGGTGAATCAATTTATTTTATTCATGTACATGAAGTTTTAGATTTTACTTTGAATGACAAGGCATGAAAAGTTGTTTAGAGGTCTATCAAATGCTCAGAATGAAGGGTCATCAACTCAAAAAGGATTTTATTATGAACATTATCTCACTAAAAATTTACATGGGAACCTAATTAGTTCATGTTGGATGTGTAATGGTCCTAGATAAAAATTATAGTCATTAATTTTTAGGTTGAGGGGTTATGCTTTATGAACAATCGTTAAGAGTGGAAACTAGTTTAAACCCTCTTATAACCCTGATAAAGACTTGATGTTGAAGATGTTAAAAATTGATTAAAATGAGTTTTATTTATAAGGTAATATATTGTATCTTTTATTGGAATATCCTAGAGTGGTATTGGTTAGAGAGAGGAGAGAGTAAATGTTAAATCATAGGCTTGTTTTTGAAGAAGTTGTTGTAAAAGTTAAAAGTTGCATTAGAATCAGTAATAAAATGGATGGAGTAATAAGGTAAATTATCATAATATATTTATATTAATTTTATGGATAGGTTTCACCCTCAAAATGTGCTAAATTGGTCATCCAAGTTAGTTAGTCGCTAAAAGGCCTAATGGTGTAAATAGTGAAAAACCTAAGCAACAATGAGAAGATGAATTGTAATGTGTTTTTATAATAAATAATGAAACCAAATACATAGATATATTTTTAATTAATTTTAATACATTTTAATTTTTTTATAATTTTTTTATGTTTATGGATATGGTGAAAAATTTGCTCCCAATTTGACCTATCTAGTTCAGATATGACAATGAGATATAAGGTCATGAGATTGATCTGAAAGACTAATATTTGCCATTAGAACATATGATATATATATTTTAGGATGGTTTTTATATATCATAAGATCATCTAAATTCATCATAATTCATGTAATTTGTCTATACAAGTGTTGGAGGTCTGAGTCACCATGACTGGTCTTTTAGGTAAACTAGTAGTTTTGAGTGAGTGAGTTACAGAGATGTTCTTGAGCTCTTATTTGCTGATTGGAAGTATATAATGAATTTGGTAATGACACTGAGGTTATTTATAATATGTATATATACCATTTTTATCATATTTGAGTGTCTTAAATGTATTTGAGCTTCACTTTTTTAGACAGACTTTTGAATCACACAGGCCTAATAGGATAGTTTGTCCTAAAAGAGGTTTCATGGTATGAAAAAAAGACACAAGTCTAAACAAGCATGGAGGATGGTAGTATACATATATTTATAACTAATTTAATGGGTTTTAGTTTTTGGATAAATCTATCTAGGCCCAATAAAATCAAGTTTTGGCATTAAGAGATAGACCTAATGTGATTAGGTCTTCGTGAGACCTAAAAGTGAAATGAGGTTTAATTAAGTCATGTCAGACCAAAAGGGACTCAAATATCATTTAATTCATGTAAGAAATATGTCCTAAGACCTATTATATGCTTGGCATAATAGGTTAAGGTTGTGTGTTTGACTAAGTGGTATATGAACAAGGAATGGTATATATACAAAGCAATCTTAGGCATATTTAAGTAAGCTAAGAGGAAATGAATGATATAGAAGATTGGAGAATAGAATGATTTATTATATACCATAATATGGGTTTATATAAACTATAATTAATATATAATAGGAGTTATATGTATGAAAATCAAGGTCATACGACTTAATCAGTATTGAAGGGACCTAGTTGAGAAAAGAAACCTAGAAGGTAGTTTGAGAGTGTTAAAGAGTGTGAAGAGATAAAGAAGGTAATAATAATATATTTTGTGAAAAAAAAAATTTATGAATGTGATCAAATAAATTAGGTGCTTGAGCTGGTGCTAAGTCATCTAGGGGGTTGGTACCGCCTTGCAAGTGGGTGCTTGTTTAGTTGGAGTTGGTGCTCCATATGGAGTTGGTGATTCACCAAATTGGTTTTTATCTTATAGTAATATAGTAAATTTTTATATATTAGTGGGTTTTATTCCTCTTTAGGTTTTCCCACATATGTGATATGTTCTTATATTTCATGTTCATATGTATGGTTGCTTATGCTTTGATTTATCTATATGTTTGTATGAATGGCTCTTGAATTTTACATGGAATTGTATGAATATTTTGAAGAACTATTCAGCCCCCACCTTATTAATTATTCTTAAAAAAAACACATACCTCAATTCCATAATCTTGATTACTTCCAAAATAAATCCTTGTGAAAACCAATTGTGCATCCTTTTAAATCATTCCCTTGTTTTTGGCAAGTTTTTTGTACTTCAAACATATGGAATTAGTTGGTTTGTTATACACACACACACACACACACAACTAATCTAAAAAAATCAAATACAGAAATTAGGAAAGACAAATCTATAAAGAAGGAAATCTAATCTATAAAGCAAGAAATCAAACTCTAAAAAAATAATTACAAACAAATTTGGGACGGTGGGTTGGGAAAATTTGTGTATAATGTCTCCCACTCTTTGGTATAAGTAAGTTTCTTCCATTAAAGTCTCAAATGTTCAATAACATATTTGTATTCCTTTGATAATTATTTTAGTTTTTTAATCTTAAACCCAAAATAATTTGCACGCATGTATTCAACATAATCATCATTCTTAATTCCAAAATTATAATAAATATTAGTATACAAAATATTTACCTAAAATTATTTATAAACATAAACAAAGGATTTATTTACCTAAAGTTTTGTGAATATGATGTTTGAAGGAATAGGTTCAATAAATACCAATTCTTTGAAATTTGAATCATCTGATAAATAAACATATTCTTTTACTTCTTATTGAATGTGTTTATTATGATCTTATAGATTTTAAATTTATTTGTATTCATCAACATATAAATTTTTTTCTCCTTTTCAATCATATCATAATTTATAAAAGTATAAGCTTCATGATCAACTTTCTCATACTAAAAGGATTGTATTAGAATAATGAGAGGATCTGAAAGGATTACATTAGAATAATGATAGGATCTTTAAATTTTTGATTATTTTTCACAATTATTTTAAAAGATAATATATCCTCCACTTGACCTATATTTGTGCATGATAATTGATTATCCATTTGAATAGCTTCTACACAAGATAAAACCAAACTATTTGCAGTAGACCTTCCCATAAAAGTGGAGGTTAATGGATCCAAACCATGCAAATACATATATAAAACAATTGTTTCAAAAGGTCTATGACTTACTATGATTTTTTTATAATTATTTTGTAATCTAAAATAAAAATCCCTAATTATCTCATGAGGTTATATTTTGATCACAATAAAGTATTTTAGTAAAACATGAACATCAATCATTTGAACAAATTGAAACAAAAATTGGTATTAAAAACTCTTCCAATTAGTTATATAATTATGTTCCAATCCTAAAGACCAATCACAATATTCTTCCTCTAAATTAAAATGAAATAATACGTAAGCTACATCCTAAATTTTCACATTCAAAACATTCATAGCATATCTATAACCAATAAGATGCTCTTTAGCATTTTTTTGGCAATTATTTTGAAAATTAGGAAGAAAAATAAATGGATCATATATTAAATCATGTTGAATACCTTGGATGTTTATGGTTATTCATCAATCCCATGATAATTTTGTTTAATTTTAATTTTTTAAAATGTGATGATTTTTTTATTTTTAGATTTTAACAAGCAACTGAAATAAAATTATGTATTGGATGAAAATTAATCATAAGGGCTCTCCTTCTAGTGACCATGTTTTGTTCATGTAGATTTTATGCACACCACAGATAATGGGTTTTCACCTTCTCATTTTAAGATTGGTGATTAATCATTCCAAGGCATGAGTTGTAGGTATGTGGTTTTAGATTAACCAAGTGGTGGAATAGTAGCATGTGACCTACATCCCATGAAGGTAACTTCACTCAAGTGATAAAATTAAAATATAATAACATATATTTATAGTTATTATATATTAAAATAATAATATCTCATAAAAATAAACAAAAAATAAGGGAAGAGTAGGGTAGAAAAGGGCCTATGGACCAAACAAGATGAAACCTTTCTAAACCAGCTCTTAAACTAGGAGTTGGGAAAGTAATCAAAAACAAATGTTTTCTATAAGATGATATAAGATTATATAATCATATCAACAATAAAGAAGAGTTATGATTCCAAGGAAACAATAATACAATAAACTTAAGCATATATAATCAAAGGTTGTCATATTTATAATATTGTGTTTGCATATTTATAAGGAGGATTATGATTAATACACAAAAGGCATTCAAATGAGCAAAATTATAATATTATTTACTATATTGAAAATACAACTCATGCACAACCAAGAGACTAAGATACTAGAATGACAAAACTTCTTACAAGATTCACACATTGGAGAAGAATCAAATTTGCACATCAAGAATAACTATAGAACAATATATAAATTTTTTTATTAATCTTAATGGCCAAAATTATCCTCCTTTTGGGATAAATATGATACATGTATATATAAAATTTGGATGTAGATGCCTCAAGTCTCAAGCAAAGTCTAAAATTACATGTTTAAAAATATAACTATGTGCCAACTCTCATGAAAAGAATGCATGTACAATGGTATTTGCATATAGTATAATTTCATGACTTATATATATATATATATATATATATATATATATATATATATATATATATGTATGTATGTATGTATGTATGTATGTATGTATGTATGTATGTATGTATGTATGTATGTATGTATGTATGTATGTATGTATGTATGTATGTATGTATGTATGTATGTATACATACATACATACATACATATATATATATATATATATATATATATATATATATATATATATATAGAGAGAGAGAGAGAGAGAGAAATTAAGAACTTATAGTCTCAACTTACTTTAATCATGAAACTACATATGTATTTAAGGGGTTGATGATGTGGCACCACTAGAAGAATAAAAGGATGGGGAAATGGCTATTCAAATTGAAGTGGATGCCACTATTGTAGCAACTTGAGTTACATCTAGAACAAACATTATCACTTTAGATATGCCAAAAGTTATGTCCAATGTAGTCATAGTAGTGAGTATCAACAATGGAACATATACTAGCCCTAAGAATTGAATTTATTAATTCACTAATTCATGTAGATTAATGGTAACAAAAACCTTCATTCCATCCCCAATATATTATTTTCATTTTAATTTCATAACATTTATTTTTACATATTTTATTTCCATTTGTCTTCTTTTATCTATTTTTTAGTGCTTAGTCTACATAATGTGACAGATGTCTCTTTTCCACACTGTCAAGCTTGGCATTCATGTATTTGTAATCTATTTATGTGGCTAAGGTACAAGTGTCTAAGTATCAATACTCCACTCATAACTGAGATATGATCTATTATAATTTATTTTTTTAGCCAAGGGTTTGTCGGATAATGACATGTTGATGACCCTCATTACTCCACTTACCTAGGATATTCCATATAATGAACTTTATGACAACACCTCTAGGTTAGAGGGATGATAACATGTGGATGACTCTTACTACTCTACTTACTCAAGATAATCTACATGAGGAACTATGATGACATCAAATATAGGTGAGTAGGATGATTACACATGGTAAGATTATGATGATCTACTTGTTAGGATGATTTATGTTCTTCACTTAGGCTCTAGGTTAGTAGAATGATGCCATGTGGTAAATGTATATGAGCTTTGGGGGTGTCCCAACAAACATTTAAGCATGAAATAACATGTTCAAGATGTAATATAGGTAAATAACCAACTAAAAATATATTTTTATCAATCAAATTTTCACCCTTTGGAAGGTAGTTCAAGCCTCCCAAATTTGATGTAACATAGAAACCCATCAAGGTTTTGGGTACCCTATTAGAGAGGTGAATCTCTAGGTTAAATGTATATCTCCATTTGATGAATCACTTAGGCTCAAACACTAATCTACTACTTGATAGGAAAAGGGAGAGAAACCTATTATAATGGAGGTTATACACCAAATATGATTTGACCACTACCAACCAATTGTAATTGCACTTAAAATAAGAGACTAACCTACACATGATACTAATTAAAATTCACCTCTCTACATCAATGTTTCTCCTGAAGGCTTGTGAAGTAGGATTGAGATATGAGGACTAGTAAAGAGGTCATGGCATGACACTAGTGAGAAGATAACACACTAAACCCCTACATGCCCCATTTGAAAAATTTTAAAGACCTTAAAAAATTATTCTAAACTAAACATGAATGCTAAAAAAGGACAAGCATGCCAAGGAAATAAGACTATCACTTATCAAGAACTACTAATCATGTATGCATATTGAAACCAGTCCATGGAGAAGGTAAAACCATATTATTCATCATTCATAAAAGGATTAAAATGGGTAGGGCTTCACCATACATAGGTGGAGGATAAAAACATAGCCAAATAAGGATCAATATATAAATAAAGTGAGAGAAGAAGGAAAGAAGAGCATAGGGGAAGAGAGAGAGAGAGAGAGAGAGAGAGAGAGAGAGAGAGAGAGAGAGAGAGAGAGAGAGAGAGAGAGAGAGAGAGAGAGAGAATTGTCTAAAATGAGTTAAAAAAAGAAATTATTTTAAAACTACCCCAACAAGTCATCAAATATAAGTGTTATTCTTATAAAGATGTTCGTCTGCTCCAAGTGGCATGGAAGTTTTAAACTTTGCTTAATACCTTGACTAGTTCTCCAAAATTGCCCTTTTCTTTGCCTTATGGAATGATAAGTGGCCTTCTTGATGGTAATATCATGTTTTGTTACATATTTTATCTAATTTTGACATCTTTCAACTAATCTATGTAGGTTCCATTTGACACATCACTTCATTCTCTTGCTAAGTGTCTAGAAGTCTCTTCATTTCACTAGGCTAATCTTGCTTACAATTATTAAAACTTGGATTTATATTCTAAAAATAATTATATATCCATGGATGGTCTATTAACATCATATTATTCCTGAAAACATTCATTTATAAGTCTTGAACTACCCCAATAACTCATTCTACACCAAAATCTCTCATTTGGCTTATTTTCCTTATAGCCATAAATTCATGCAAATATCCTTGTGTAAAGAATTTTATGGATGATAATGAAAAAATAAGGGAATATTTGAGGAATTAGTATGTATATACAACTACATGCCAAGTTTTAGGTCCATAATCTGAGTGGAAGTGTCTTTTTTACCTTTCTTTATCCTCAATTAGGCCTCCTTGCCTAGAATACTATTTTCTAATCAATACCTCTCCCACACATGTGAAACCAACCAAAATAATTTTTTTCACATTACCTGGACCATCACCAACATCCATATCAAATTTGAGGTCCTGAGACCCTATGGAAGTGTGAGAACAATAAAATGGACTTGAAACGTAGTCTCATTTTAGGCCTATTTGAGACTGCCTTAAAAAATGAGCGTTGCTTGATCACTTATAAGATGTATTGCATAGATTTTTTGGATTTAATATATGAAATTAATCTTATTTTACCTCATCCAACGTTTTATAAGTTCTCCATTTCTCAAAACCCTTGAAAAAGACCAAAAACTATGCAAAATAGTGTATTTATTGCATTTTCAACAACTAGGTATAGAAAAATTACACTTAGAGAACCAAATTCGAGTCCTCAAAAATATCCTTGAGGATAGAGAGTAAATATATCTCATAACATGTTATTTATAATTCCATCTCTCTTGAATAGTTAATGTTAGGGTTTTAGGAGGGTTTAAAGCATGTTCAGTTCATAAGGATCGTTCATAAAGAACATATCCTCTTTATCTCTTATAATGCCACAAGAAGGAAGTGATGGGACCCATATAACACCTTAAAACACCATTAATCCCCATGAACTTGTTAGTAAATATGTTATAAAAATTTGGTACCACTCAGGTGGCTAAGTATGCATTTGAGTGGGGTTTGCATTCTTAGGTTTTGTTCATGAAGGTCAGGAATCTAAACCAAAAAAAACTTCTAGAATATTTTAGTGTAGGGACCTCATTACCATCCTTTAGAACCATTTATCTCCATTAATAGGTTCATGACTTCACCAAGAAATAAAATTCTAGTCTTGAATTGCAGTCTTGCATGAGAGAAGTTCAAGGTGATTTCAAAGACCAAATTGGCACTTTTCTTGATTTCTCATATCCATGAATGATATTATAGGGTTTGTACCTTCATTTAACACTTTTCAATGCCTTCATATCTCAATTTTACACCCATTACTCCATCCATTATATGACTATCCTTGAGATATACATGTGTGTGAATTAGTTTCTAAGATTAAATAGGATTTTCAACATATACTTGCTATTGGGTCTGAGGGTCAAAATGTCGTAACACCCTGAAACATATTTATATTATTTACCTTTCCCTCTCATAGACCTTTAACTCCTTCAGTCAAGCAAAATATCTCACGAGGAAAATAAACCTGTATTATTCATTTAGATATATTTGATCAAAAATGACCTAATCACCCTAATTTATCTGTCTAAACTCCAAACCCTCATACACCACCTTCTCAAGTTTAAAAATCACTTAAGTAACTTAAGTAGACTTATAGGTAATAGTTCTACCTATAGGTATATAATTAGGATTGGTCTATAATCTTGAGGTTTTAGGATATTAATAATAATATTACACTAAGCATTTTTATGACCCTATACAAAATTTTGAATGGTCTTTCATCCTTAAATGCACACATTTCATTTTTTTCTTCCTACTCTACCTTTAACCTTGAAGGCTTAAGATACTTAGCCGGATGTAGGCATCTATATAAGTTTTAGGTATCTCATATGTCTTTATTATACTTTTAAGACCTAAAATATTCATTAGAGATAGTTTAAAAAACCTATATACCCTATCAAGTGCCTTTATCACATGTTTATTTCACAAAACATGACATATTCTTTTACTCAGTCTTGAAACTAGCAAGGTCACTTAAGTGTAACATTCTTAAACTTGTTGAGATTTTAGTAGTGTTAGTAAGGTATTCCACATTACTTATATTATCCTTAACCTCTTGTGACTTTATTTAATACCTCTCAACTTCAAAATAATATCCTTCATAAAATTTGCCTTCCTTTTTAGGCTTGAAACTAGCCTACTCACCCTTTAACCTGTAGGTTATTACATTAAGGTATTCCCATTACATTTGAGGGTTTTGGGATATTCATTATAAACTAATGATCAAGAATAAAGGTTTTTATATAGTTTTGGATTTTTAAACCCTTTAAATTTATACTCTCAATTCACCATGACTTCACAACACACATTGTTCAAGACTGCCTTCTCAAAGTGGTTGTAGGTGGCCATTGGAGGAGGGTCTGATCATGAGCCTTAGAAGTTGCTCTTATCAACTACACCATTACACCATTGAATCATTAAAACATTATGTAATTTTCACCCTCACTTTATACAAGTTCCATTTAACTTTTAATGGATTTTCAAACTCCTATTTTCTTGCCTCCAAACTCAAACTTGTGCACAGACACTAGGGTTACATATTTAGTCATTCTAGTTTTTGTTTGACTTGAAAATGGTTAAAGTTATTTCATTGGTTTGTTTTTAATCCTATTATTACATTTAAATCATGTATATTTCTTTTACCTTGTACTTTTTTTAGGGTAATTTGATTTTAGTCAAAAATGAAGACCTATTGGCCTAGACAAACCTATAGGTCTACATTTTGATATAAGAAACATTTGTAAGGTCTATATTGACCTTTCTAGACTCCAAGGTTAATATCCATTAATGTTTAATGAAGTCTATATGAGTTCATATCCTCCAATACTATTGATCAATTCAAAACAAGAATTTTAGACCATTTTCACGTAGACAACCCTCTCACAACTTTTGAAAGCATAACCACTAAGAAGGGAGGTGAATTCGTGTCCCAAAACAATTCTTTCTTTCCACTTAACTTGATTAATCTTTCAAACCAATAAAGTGATCAAACAATGCATAGATAATCAATCACATAAACATGAAGCAAGAAATAAAAATATTAACACAAAAGATGTGTGGGAAACCCTCATCGAAGATAAAACCCAATGACACCCCACTTGGACTATAGTCCTATAAGCAATGGATCAACATTTAGTGAGGCACCAACCCCATAAGGATCACTAAATCAACTAGTAATTTATAAATTTCAAACTTAAAATGAGGTACCAAACCCCTAAGTGACTTAGTACAAACTCATCCACTTCAAGAACACTTCTTCAAGCACCAACCTAAAAGGCAACACCCACTCCCTCTTGACAAAACACCAACTCAACCAAGACAAACCTAATCACCTTCATAATACCTTGTTACTTAACCACTAGATGGTGACATTTTCTTCATATTTTTATATGATTTATCCAATATCATACATTAGGAACATGCATTTTATTTATCTCTGATGGTCTTTAAATCAACACAATATCACTCCTTTAACATTCTCAAATTGTCTCTTCAAACAAACAAATCTACCCTTCTTTTACTTCACTCAATTAGCCCTTTTCTTGACTAGGTTAGGTCATATGACCTTGATTATCATAATTAGTGTTTGGAGAGTTTTTAGTGATGTCATAGAGGTGTATAAGTGAGTGTATGGAGTGTCTTGATAGTCTAAGTGTCAATGATAAAATGTGCAGTATGCTTGTCCTAGTATGCTTGAAGTAGTTTTTGGTTAATCTTTAATTTTATAATTATTAGGGATGGGTCTAAAGTATTTAGAATGTGTGAGGGGTATTATCAGATGTTAAAGATGATTGGATAGCTTGTGAAAGTTCATGATTTTCATTTTATTCTTTATTATTCTCATCTTGGTATAGTTGTTTCTGTGATAGAAAAATTGAGTAAATAGTTTGTTGATATCACCATTACCATGTATGGATGAGTCAAGGGGATTTGGCTATATGGGTGTCATCATTTTAGTCCCAAGTTACTATTGTCTAAGTTTTAGATCATTCATTTGAGTAAAGAAAAATATATATTTGTGTAAAGTTATCTTCCTAAGCAATTTGCAATGTTTTCCTATACTTAGCTAGACTCTCATGCAAACATGAATATACTAGCAAGTTTATGTATTTATTTCAAGAAACTAAAAATCCAAACAATGTCAAAGGATTTTATGGATATGATGTCTTTATTACCAAGAAGGTACCTTGAATATTTAGATTCTTGAAGTGTTTTCTATCTTGAATATAAATCTTCAAAATTGTACGTGCAAACTGTGACGGGCCAGAGACCATCAAGTTTAATCACATTAAATTCTAAGGGCATTGGTATAGAAGATATAATGGTGATCACTTATTTTTACATATTGATACCAATGGTGCATATTAAGTCAAAATTTCAAAGGTTTAATACATAGGTGACAAGTGTCATAAACTCTCTAGTTTAATAGAAGATCAATGGTGAATAGTGGTTCATATTGACAATGATGAACGATGTAGGATAAGTCAGAGAGTCAATAATACATGCAATACTACTACGTGGAAAAAGCACAAGGGACTATCAATAAAGTTCTTAGAAGGCACATGAGGGTGTCATGTTTCATAATCTTGGGATCTCTAAGTAAGATCTAATGTTAAGCACTACAAGTTAAATACCTAGTTAATCCATAAAGATTGATGGTTCGTATGTGGTCAAGATTACTAGGAAGCATGAGATGAGGTTAATATTTTTGAGGTTTAACATTTGGATAGTGGAGCACTATGAGCTAAATTTTGAGTTAATTTTAATAATATCAATGATGTGATTTGAGTCAGCTGAGTGAAGATCATGAGATGCAAGCAAAGTTTTTGATGTTTAACTGTGACTATTTAGATTTAAATATTTGAATTTTACAAAGAAAAAACTAGAGCTCATTTTTTAAGCTATATATTTTGATCTAAGATGAATTTTCTCATGGTTTGAAATGAAAAAAATTATAAGACTCTAGGGCACATCCATAAATATTGATTTTAAGGCCTTATTATTAGTGCAGTCATAGTTATGGAGATCCAAAGTTGAATATGTAGTCATTCATGCTATGCAAGTAACCTGAGAAGGAAATTTGGGTTATTGATGGTATTTCATTTTTTTGAGATGATCTAAGGGTTATAACATGTTTTAGACTCATGAGGACCATCTGTGTATATTATGAAGCTTTGACCAATCATATTTAGTATGATCAAAGGCTTAGAAGGTAACTATGTGTTCATTCATGGTGGTTATGTGCACAAAATGTTGCTTGAGTGAATTGAGCTTTAGCATAAGGGTGATGTAATGGTTATTATCATTTAAAAAGGACCTATAAATAATTTGGCATGGGTATATGTAGTATAAAGTGTTCATATGTTCTTTATGTGCTCATAGGAAGTGTGAAAGAGGTGAATGGGTTTTCATAGGACCTAAAATGATACTTAGGCTTATTTTCAAAAGGGTATTGCTTAAAGATGACCCATATAGATGACTTAAGGGTGAAGGCAATTATTATAGCTGATAAGGAAGGTTATTATCATAATAATCATGAAGACTCTATAAATGGTGAAATCAAAATTAATAGTTTCTAGACTTGAGAGACCTGAGAGAAGAGGTGTGATTGAGAGTTGTGGAGTGAAAGAAAGAGTGTTTGCCTAGTGGATGGGTTATATATGAGAGTAGGTTGATGACTATGTGTATGACCTATAGGTCATATTTCTAATGTTAAAAATAGTTCTCTTATAAGTTTGAAGATTAAGGATGAGTGAAGGATAGATTTTGTTTATGTGAGATTGGTGATTGATTTGAGAGGTAGATCAGAGTGTGGATTTTATAGTTTACATAGTTGAATATTGTTGATGCACATTATATCTCCATTATATTGGTAGGAAATTAGTGACTAGGAGATGTTTATCTCATATTTTATGGGAGGGTGATCAACATTTAGGTTAAAAGGACTTGACCAATAGGTGGTCAAATGGACTTGATCATCTTAGGGGTAAGTTCTCCTTATGGAATAGGTGTTTCACTAAAGCTAGTTAGAAGGACATGACCAACAGGTGGTTAGAAAGACTTGATCATCCTAGGGGTGGGTGTTTCTTATGAAATAGGTGTTCCACTAAATTCTATTTATAATGACTTGACTAGCCTCCTATTTGTGATCATCTTATAGGCCAAGTAGTCCATGTGTTTTTAGGCTTGAAAGTGGGTTTTATTCCCTAAGCGGGTTTCTCATAAAAATATTTTGTTGTGTTTATGATCTTGTATTATCTATTATTCATTTTTATGAATGACTTGTATATTATATGAATGCTTTTGGTAATTGAATAAGGGTTTAAAAGGTATGGAATTGAATTTGAAATATCTTGCATCATTGATTCACCCCCTCTTCTTAATGATTGTACCTATAAAAATTGGTATTAGAGTGGGTCCTTTGGTAAAGTGTTGATAGCTTTTATGAGATCCAAGGTAAAAAATGGGTAGCCATCAAATGCAAGGAGATTTATACACTAAGCAAGAACCAATGTTCAATGGATCCAATTATTCTTTTTAGAATGTGAGGATGAGGACCTACATCATGTCCCTAGGGTTTGAAACTTGGAAATATATTATGGATAGTTATTCTACACCTACTATTCCTCCATCTAGTGTTGTACATAATAAGTTATTTGAGAATAATTATAAGGTAATGAAAGTTATCACTTGTGGTCTTTTAGAGACTGAATACACCAAGGTAATCCATTTCATATCTTCCAAGGAAATGTGTGATAAATTGAATACTATTTATGAATTATATTCAAAGGTTAAGTTGGTAAAATTATAGACTCACTGAAGACAATTTGAGAGTCTTAAGATGAAGGAAGAAGATTTTTTGGCATCCTTTTTATAGAGAGTTGATGAGATTGTGAACATCATCAAAGGTCTTAGAGAGAATATTAAAGAAGCTAATTTAGTTCAAAAGGTATTAAGATCTATTTTTCTCTCTCAAGATTGATTCAAAAGTGTTTATTGTATAATAAATTCATGATCTTACTCAATTGAAGATGGATGAATTTCATGTCATCCTTACTACCTATGAGATGAGAGTAAATGATGATATACCACCAAATAAGTAATTAGCATTCAAGATAGAAATAAATGTAAATAATAAGTTCTAAGGTATTAAAATCAAGGAGGATGGCATATATGATATTGATGAATATGAACTAATGACTTTATTTACAAGGAAATTGAAAATAGGGTCACACAAGTATAATGGTAAACTACCCATCAAATGATTCAATTATGTAGAGGTAGGAAATTTTTATAATAAGTACCCTTATAAGCATAAGAATAATGATGATAAAGAGCATGGTGATGACCAAGATACAGACAAGAAGACATAAAAGTTTGATAAAATGAAGAAAGGATTCAAAAAGTATGATAACAAGTAAAAGTCCTTCAAGAACAAGAAGAGTCTCTACACCAATAAATATTGTAGCTTATCATATGAGAGTGAAGATAGGGACTTAGAGTATGATCATGAAGATGATGGTCCTATTGAAGATGAAACCCTCTTCATGGTTAAGGAAGTTTCTCATATCAAAAGGAGTCTAATCGGAGTGATTCAGATGATGATAAAGATGAGGTAGACTATGAGACTGAATTGATGAATGGTCTTAAAGAACTAAAGATTGAGAAGAAGATTAACAAGAAGATGAAGTCTCATATCAAGGACTATGAAGATAAATTCAGTGTGTTTTAAGAAAGAATGAATGAAGACACCAAGGATCATGAAGATATAGTCAAACATCTCAGTTGTTAATTGGAATCTTATCTACAAGACTAAAAGCTAAAGGAGATAAATGTTCAAGGTATGTAAGTGAAAATGAGTCATTAAAAGTTTAGTTAGAGAAGACATCTAGTAAGATGCATTAATTTATGAGATTTGAAAGGAGCTCAAGTAATCTAGATAATATTTTGAGTGTTCAAAAGTATGCAAGTGATAGAATTGACCTTTGATACAAAGAAGAACTAGAAAATGCAACTCAAGACAAGATGAAGACTAATGTAAATTAGACCTTGAAGGTCAACAATCAGTCAAGGAATGAAGATGCTAGTAGAGTGAAGATAAATCAAATCAAACTACCAAATGCCATGAGGTATACAAGTTTCAATGGTTATTGTTACAAATGTAATCAATTTGGACATAGATCTTGAGAATGCAAGAGACCTATTACAAATGAGTTTGTATGGAACTATGATAGGTGTCATCAGTTAAAAGGTATAAACAAAGTTAAGTTCTTCAACTATCTTAATGAGGGACATTTTGATAAGCATTGTCTAAATAAGGTAAGGAAAGGAAAGTCTTATTTAAAAGGAGTAGTTTGATTTAGTTTTAAAAATAATGGACATATTTCAATATTTTTTTCTAATTAGGAAAGGTAGGATAAGCTTCTTATAAAAGGTATAGTGTGATTCAACTTTTAATAGAGAGGTCACATTGTTAGATTCTACAAGAAAAGCCCTACAAGATAGAATAGGTTTAATCAAGCTCTTAGAGTGAAATAAAGAAGGAAAGTTAACTCATAGAAACCAAAGGTGGTAAATGCGAGTCATGATGAGTCTACATGTCTAAGTAGTCTATTTTCTATGGTGGAGAATGATATAAAATTTGGAGAGTGCCAAGATCTCTCATTATCTACTCATATTGTGAATTAAGAGAACAAGCTCAAGTAAAAGACCAAGGTTCTGGTTAAGGCTAGTTATAAGGTATTTTTGGATACTAATGAACAACCTATTATGTGTGATCAAGTTTCAAGATTCATTCTTGTGTTGTCAAGATATAAAGGTGATGTTCTACAATGTAAAGAAGCTACTTCAATGATCAAGGTATGTCAAGATTATATAGTTTCCTAAAATGTTGTATATCCTATCATAAAAGAGAAATTGAGTGATATATAAAAGGAACAAGTTGTCAAAGTTTAGACTAAGGAGAACAAGAGTAATAAGTCTTATATCTATAAAAGGATTCAAATGGTTACTGAGGAGATGTGGCCCACTCCTTACTTCATTTTATTTTAAGAGCATTGTGGTATAGAGGAGGTCTATATCTATGCTTCTTAAGAGACTCCTTTCATTAGAGAAGTGTTGTTGTGGTGTTATTTAGAAGGTCCTAGAAGGTAAGATATGAGGGTTTCCAGTTGGAAATGGTGTGTCAAGATGGGAGAAGTGATTTGATGAGATTAAAATGATGTCATGAGATATTTTTGTTATGTATACAATGTCTACAAGATCATAATGGGTGTTTTGAGGTGGCATAATGAGATTGATGGAATTTCAAGAAAAATTTGGTGCTTAAAAAGGTTTGTGCACTTCTTCATGATGTGTTCCATGTGGTTTTGTGTCTTGATGATCCTATTTATGCCTTTTGGAGGTTTTTGTGTGCTCTCAAGTTTATCTTTATTATTGCAAATCAAATCCATGGTATAGGAAGTCAAGGTTCTCAAAGTTATGAAGGATCAAATCTTGGTCTAGAAGTGTGTGATGGTTGTCTCCAACTGTGAAATAACTTTCAGATGTGGGTGTTGATGAGAAGGAGGTTTGTTGATCTTGTTTGTTTTGAGATTATAGAGTTTTGGGATATGCTAAAAAAGTGGTTTGCCTTATGATTTGAGGTCTAAGGATTCTTAATATGTTAAATGGGTCAAACGGCTTGTCAAATAAAGTTTCACATAGATGTGAAGGTTTGTGTTTTTCAAATTATTCAAGTTTTTTGTAAAAATGGAGGCCTAATTAGATAGTATATTTATGAAGGTAGTATGTTGTAGAGGAGGATCTAGGTGATGAAATTTAGTTTTCTTAAGGGGGCATATAAGAGTGATATAGATATGAATTTTTAGGTCTTGAAAGTATGTCTAATGAAATTTTTGGACTTTTCAAGTTCCAAGTAGGGCTAAAAAGAGTCTAGATAGGCCTAATGTAAATATTTGATATTTTTTCTTAGTTTATCCAAAATATCAAGGAATGAGTATTTAAAGATGATTTATTAGGTTTGTTTAGAGCATGTTTCCTATTTGGTGAGTGGCATGAAGTTTTTTTAGTGGTCATTGAGGTGGCTTGAGAGAGAAGGATAGTAAGCCTGTATGATGGTTATTCATGGTGCGTGAATATCTAAAAATGCTCAAGAGGTGAAATGGATCAAATATCTTAGGGATAGTCCCTATAAAATGTTTCTTGGTGAGTTTTATCATTTTTAGTGCTTTTGTGTGTTCTTTCTTCATTGGTTACAGTGTTTGGTTAAAGAGAGTGTTGGCATGTAGCTAGAAGAAGTTGTCAAGGCAAAGAAGAGGTATGCTCAAGGTAATGGGGAGTTTGTATCATCTTTATAAGGTGGTCTTCTCCTATTGGTTATGTTTTTAGGTCCTCATGATCAGTTTGTACACACTTTGTCATTATGTTAAAGAGGGAGAAGGTTCCTATTATGAGAGTGCTTAAAGAAAGAGAAAGAAGGTGAGTTGTATGATGGGTGTTGAGATTAATGGAAAAGGGGGAGATTGTTGGAGAGTTATAAATGATATCATGTAGGTGTCTAGGTGAGTGAAATGTCTTGATAGTCTAAATGTTAATGACAAAGTTTGTAGTATGCTTATCCTAGTATGATTGAAGTAGTCTTAGTTAATCTTCATTTTTGGCATGATTAGGGATGGTTATAAAGTATTGATCATGTTTGATGGGTCCTATCAGAGGTTAAGGATGATTTTAAATCTTGTGTAAGTGCATGGTATTCATCTAGTTCTTCATTATGTTCATCTTGGCATAGTTGGTTATGTGATAGAAAAATATGAGTAGATAGTTTGATGACATCACCATTACCACATATGGATGAGTTAAGGGGAGATGGTCATATGGGTGTGATCATATTAGTTTCAAGTTACTATGGTCTAGGTTTTAGGTCATACATTTGAGTAGAGAAAAATATATAACTATGGAGATGTTTTCTTTATTACTAAGAAGGTACCCTGAAGATTTCGAGTCTTGAAGTGTTTTCTAGCTTGATATATAAATCTTGAAAGTTACACTTGTAGACTGTGATGGGATAGAGACCATCAAGTTTAATCACATTGAATTGTAATGTCATTGGTCTAGAAGATCCAATGGTGAGTGATTATTCATCCATATTGAGATAAATGTTGCATATGAAGTCAACATGTCAAAGGTTGCATGCATAGGTGACAAGTATCACAAGTTCACTAGTCTGATAGAAGATCAATGGTACAAGATAAGTCAAAGAGTCAATAATGCATGCAAGACTAAAAAGTGGCACAAGTGCAAGGGACTATTAGTAAATTTCTCAAAATGTATGCAAGGGTGCCAAGTGTCATAATCTTGAGAGTTTAGATCAAGATCTAGTAATGAGCACTACAAGATAAAGACCTGGTTAGTCCATAGAGATTGGTGGTGCATATGTTGTCAATATTTGTAGGAAGCATGAGATGATATCAACATATTTGAGGTTTAACGTTTGGATAGTGGAGCTCTATGAGTTAAAATTTGAGGTACTTCTAAATAAAATTGATGGTGCAAGTTTCTTGAGCTAAGTGAAGAGCACAAGATGCAAGCAAAGTGTTTGATTTTTAACTATGACCATTTGAATTTAAATATTTGAATTTAATGAAAGAAGAAATAGTTCTTGGGTTTTAATCTATATCTGTTGATCCAAGATGAATTTTCTCATGGTGTAAAATGAAATTTTTTTGAGGACTCTAAGGTACATCCAATAATATTGATTTGAAGGTCTAATTTTTAGTATAGTCAAAGTTATGGAGCTCCAAAGTTGACTATGTATTTGTTCATGCTTTGTAAGCAACCCAAGAAAATAATTTGAGTTATTATTGATGGTATTTAGATGTTTTGAGATGATCTAAGTGTTGTATCATGTTTTAAACTCCATTAGGACCATTTGTGTGGAATATGAAGGTTTGACCAATCATATTCAGTATGATCAAAGGCTTAGAAGGTGACTATGTGTTCATTCAAGGTGGATATGGGCACAAAATGTTGTTTGAGTGAATTGAGATTTAGTATAAGGGTGATGTAATGGTTTTTATCACTTAAGGAGGACCTATAGATCATGTGGGATGGGTCTATGTATTATAAAGTGATCATGTGTTCTTTTTATTCTCAAAAAGAGTGTGAAAGAGGTGAATGGGTCTTCATGGGACCTAAAAGGATACTTAATATTATTTGAAAGAGGTGATTGCTTAAAGATGATCCATGCATATGCATTAAGTATAAAGGCATGTGTTATGTTTGATAAGGAAGTTTGTGTTCATAATAATCATGAAGACTCTATAAATAGTGAAATCAAAAGTGATGGTTTCTAGACTTGAGAGACCTAAGAGAAGAGGTGTGATTGAGAGTTGTGGAGTGAAGGAAAGGGTGTATGCCTAGTGGATGGGCTGTAAAGTAGATCAAATTGATGATTTTGTGTATGACTTTTAGGTTATATTTTTGATGTCAATAATATTTATCTTATTTTTTTAGGATTGAGGATGAGTGAAGGATAGATGATGTCTATGTGAGCTTGGTGGTTGATTTGAGAGGCATATTAGAGTGTGGACTATGTAGTGTGCAAAGTTGAAGAGAGTTGATATACATTGTATCTATATCAAATTGGTAGGCAATAAATGATTAGGAGATGTTAATTTCATAGGTTTTGGGAGGGTGCTCAACATCTAGGTCAAAAGGACTTGACTAACAAGTGGTTAGAAGGACTTGATCATCTTAGGGGTAGGTGCTTCTTGTGGAATAGGTCTTGCATTAAAGCTAATCAAAATGAATTGATCATCATATTGGCAGGTTATCCTTATGAAATAGATGTTTCACTAAATTTAGGTAAGAAGGACTTGACCAATCTCATGTTTGTGATCATCTTATAAGATAAGTAGTCCATGTGTTTGTAGGATTTATAGTGGGTTTTATTCCCCAAGAGGGTTTCCCACATAGATATTGTGTTATGTGTATGATATTGGATTATATATGGTTCATTTTTATGAATGACTTGTCTATTATATGAATTATTTTGGTAATTGAATAAGGGTTTGAAAGGATTTTAATTAAAGTTGAAATATCTTGCATCACTGATTCATGACCCCCCCCCCCATTCTTAGTGATTGTACCTCTAACACTCAATAATTCTTATGGATGTTCATGATTGATCCTTTTCTCTAATATGAAGGTATATATGACATTATTATACTCCTCAAGGTGATCTTTTATTCACTTTCACTCTCACTCCTCTTGCTTGCACAAATAGGCCTATTATGCCTTGTAATTATACCAATTATTAGAAAAATCACACTCTTGGTCGACCAAGACATTAATCCATTAGGTTTAGACATAAAACACTATTTAAACATGTTACAAATAATAATAAATTTGAAAATAATCACCATTAGGTTATCCAAACTCAATTAGACCTTAATCTTCTTCTAGGCCTACTTAGAGATCTAATGCATTAGGTCTATCTTCTCCATAGAAAATCTTGAAGCACTAGGGCTTAGATGTCCCTAACCAAATACCTAAAAAAATTCAAAAATTAATTTTAAATATAAAATTACATTCTCAATAAGTCACACATTTTTTTTTACCTCATGAAAGCTCTATTAAGCTTTAAAGATCAATTAGGCCTCATTACCCAAAAATATTGTCTTCAAAGACACCACTCAAACAACCTATAGGAACACATTCAAGGAATAATCCACATATTTATGGATACTTAATTACCTCATGTTCATAATAAAATCCATTATATATCTTATATAAATATCCAAACACTCAAAAACACTTCTCCAAAAATCTCACTCTATTATGCAAGAAAGCTCCAAAACACAGTCAAGAACTTTTGACCACCAACATCTGAATATGCACTTTCCAACACTAAAAATTCATGTATAAGATATAATGAAATATATAAAACATCAAAAAATTATTTTTATACTTCCAAACAAGGCATAAAGACACATAAGCTTCAATCACACTCACACACAAAAAACTGTCTATAGCTTCAAAAACATAGTCATGAAGAAAGTTATCTTTAGCTCTTGTAAGAACACTTCCAAGACATAAAATGCACATTATTAGTTCATATATGAAATATTTAACATAATTAAATAAATATATCATTTTTTATATTGTCAACTATTGGTCTTATAGACCAATTTTCTAGGCTCCTCTCTCACAGGCCTTACACAACTAGACAAGTTATTTTGGTTTCCATATTACAACTCCTTAAACTAACTTTATGAATTATATAAAGAATTTATAGGTCATATACATATAAAAAACAATTTAAAGTTCATTGGATAAATTTAATCCTACTTAAGAGTCTCAAATTCTTCAATTCATCTTACATACTCATAATTGTCATTCTACCTTGAAAACCAATCATGGTGAACATGTATTTCAGTACCCGTGTGGACACTTTTATGAATTCCTGATTCATTTTTATTATATTTAGACATATTTATAAAATATAAAAACACAAATATATATATATATATATATATATATATATATATATATATATATATATATATATAATGGAAAATATGGGATATATAAACCAATCTCTAAACCTTACACCTTCACTATCACCTCTTCACAAGACAGGTCATCTTGTGAACAACATTTGTAATATTTTCAATGACCTCAAAGATATCTAACCAATATGGAAATGTGTTATAGGTATTTAAAAAAAAACTCAATTAATTGGATCTATTCCTAATCCACTGCAGTATATACCTAAACTCACTCTCACTTCTGCCTAGTTTTTCTAATTATCTTCACTATTGGACCCTTTACTGATAGGACAACTTCCATGACTATTTTAGAAAATTTTAAGTGTATAAATTGACCATAAACAACCATGGTAATTAATTATAAGTCAAAATATTTAACCTCCATCCATTTTTCAAATTTTACTCAATCAACCCTGCCTACTATACAAATGTTTTTAAAAATAAGGGTTTTTCTATAGCTTCCATTTAATATTTTAATAAACCAATACCACTTGGAGGTACCTAAAAGAGTAATATACATGATTAAATCATAAAAATATCCTTACCAATCCATTATGGGCACTCAAAAACAAAATCTTCACGTTGGGTCACTATAAGGGTTTAAGGAGGGTTTTAGACCGGTTTCCATTCTTAACAATTGTTTATAAAAATCTACCCCTAAAAAAACTCTTAATGCTTTTAAAAAAAAATTATGGCCCTTTTATATCTCTATAAATTATCTCATATTCCCATTCAATAGTCACACCTTCCAAAAATCATGAGGAAGTCCTCAAGTCTTCATCCCTTCATTCTTCACTCGTAGGAGACCTTTAAACTCATCTGCATGCTTTTTCCTTCACCTCAAGACTTGAAACTTCATTATCACTCTTGAAAAAACTTATAATACCTCAAACCATTCTTAAATTATCCCAAAATACTCTAAACCTAATCATTATGCATCATCATGCCACCTAGGGTCTTAAGACAAGGTCTATGAGAATACCACCAATGAAATACTTACCCCTTTAGTTCACTCTTAGATTCATGTGACTAACTCAAAACTTTTCTCACATTATCTTATAATTTCATTACATAACTTAAATCTCATACACATTCATATCATCATCATCATGCCTCTACATTTCATATCCATGCTCAAGAACTAGTCCATCAACTAAACCTACAAGGCACCATACGACTTTGAGATCTTCTTGTCATTGTAGATGTACTCTAAAACTAATTTTCATGCAAAACATCCTTATACCATTATCAAATACTGAAACACATCTTCTCACAAGTCTTATCTCACTTACTCCACTAGGCTTCACTATTGATGCCTTCATTAAGACAAGATTAGGTTTCATAAAACACACTGTCCATAAATACTTGTTTCTTATTAACTTGGCTAATAAAAACAAGTACTTATATGTAATCAAAACTCTCTTTCTTATGATCTCTTGTATAAAAACAAAAAAACACTTCTCATAAGCTTGTTACATCACAACATTATGCTAAGACCTTATGCAAAACTCAAAAACCTACTAGACCATGCTTAAGCCATCATGAATACTTATCATGTATCTTTACAAGATCACCTCTAGGTCATCAATGTCACTTAATTACCTTTGACATCAATGAAAACATTAATTCATTAACACAAAAACAAGAACATACCTCAATGATCTCCCCCTTTGTCATTTATGGAAAACACTCTAACACAATAGATCATTCTCATCTCTCCAAGCTGGATCTTTCTCAAACAAATCTTTATCCCAATCTAGTCTTTCTCCCCCTTTGACATTAATGATAATGGGTCTCTTCCTTAACCTTCAAATTTGATCCTTGGACCTAAAAACACTCTTTGTACTTAACCACAATAAATTAGGCTTCTTAAATCTCTAAATCATCTCACACATGCCCCCCTATCATTGTTCACACCTTGGTCCACTTTAATTTGATAAATATGATTAATTTCTTGAACCATCATCCATATTAAGATAGGCTTTCTCAATTCCCTTCATCTTACAAGCTAACCTCTCACTCACTCTTGTTTAACCTTGGAAACCTTATAAGTGATATAAATTGATTCTTTTTTTATATTGACATGGAAAAATCACATATTGTGCCAATAGTTCCCCCTTTGATAAAGCATATTTTAGTAATTTCAACCATATTCAACAACCATAAACTCAACATATAGGAACAAGGAAACTAAGAAGCATCTTAGAAACATGCTCCCCTTAAGACTATGCATACTACTTTCAAATGAACTTAGAACACATTATTTATCACCTTGTCCTTGACATGACTATAAAAAATTACTTACACTCAGAATACTCACTGAGATACCTCACCTTGACATCCATTGAATAACCTTTCCTTGTCTTTCAACAACACTTCCAACTTTGTTAATCAAACTTCAAATGGTCTCCATAATCTCATTGGTCTTGCAGACCAATCTATGACTCATATACTTTCTTAGAACTCATGATCAATATGAATTCCTCTTTATGTTACTCAAGTCATCATGGATTAGAATATATCATAAAAACTTATATGTGGAAAACTAATAGATAGGTATATGAGACATATTCTCTATTATATACCTCTATCAAACATTCATGACAAAGACTAGTAAGCACCTCTGCATGCACCATTCATCAAACTTAGTCAAGATTGATATGGCATATTAGACCTCTGAGTAAGAGTACTCTTGATCATTCCTATACTTTGCCTACTTTTTCAAGGTCTTCATACATTGTTCACATGCACTCTATGATCCTAATTTAACCTTGACATTCACTAATATCACTCAACTCCACATGGTTCATTTCAAGACATTCCATATAATGTTCATTAAACTTCACTAGTCTTTACAAGTTTATTCACTTCATGAAATATATTATAGGTTATGGAGTCATGAAACCCTTATTATATGTCAGTCATTTCATATGCTTCAAATACCTACATAATCACCCAAATTGACTTTGTCCACCATTGATCATGCCCATAAGGTACAAACATATTCTTAGGTATTTATACACTCAGATGTATCTTTAAAAATTATAAATAATGAATTTGAAAAAAGTGAGCATACAAAAATCTGCCCTTTTATTCTTATACTTGATACCGTCATAATAACTCTCAGATAAATCAACTCAAACTCTCTCTACTTATAGGAGACTTCACAATCTTGCACAATCAACCACCTTCTCTTCTTAGACCTAGTAGAGACCTAAAGCATTCAATCATCTTCTCATCTATTATCTCTATTCTTCCTCAAAAAAGTATCATATAATCATGGCCTAATCAACATACTTAGGCCTCTAACATACCTATTCTCATATATGATATCTTCATAGACTAAACTCAACTCTTCTAGCTTGATGATCGTCTTATTCCTCACTTGTGGACATATGTCTATATAGATACTTAGATATAACTCACTTCCAAATATATTTATGATATATAATAATTGATACAAATCACATGATCATATGACATAGCTTTATTTGCAGCATAATGGAAATGTAAGATCAAATAGGTCTATAAAATAAGTTAGTCTCTATCAGACTTCTGGCATACTTTCTTTTCTTCAGTCCTTGAATCTCATGGACAATACCTATACCAAATATGGCATTTGTCTTATAGACAAATTAAAAACTCTCATGAGCCTCTACTCACTTACTTCTCCAAACATACTTTATTACAAATCCTAAATCAAGTTTCTATAAGACACCTTGATGCCTTGACCTATACCTTTCTCTCAATATGTCTTCAATGTCATTTTGACTATCAACTTAGGTCTGATCTTTGACTTGGCTTTTACATAATCATCTTAAGCTGAAAAATAACACCTTTGACATTATTTTAAATCTATATTATATCTTATAGAAACACATAACTCACCTTGGTTTATGATTTGATCATGCCTCATCTTATCAATCTTCTTCTCCTTAGTTAACTCTTTCAGTACCATCATTCCTTGACAAACCCTCATTGAAATCATGATAAACACGATCATCATCATACTTCAATCTTGTGCTTCTTAGGATCACCTTTAGGTTGTTATTCCTCACTCAAAAGACCATCTCTAAAACTAATTTTTGGAACCACAACCAATGAGATTGGGGGTGAATCAATGTCCTAAAATAATACTTTCTTTCCACTTAACATGATTAACCCTTCAAATCAATATAGTGATAAAACATTACATAGAGAAGAAATCACATAAACATAAAGAAATAAATCAACATATGAACACAATAGATATGTGGTAAAACCTCATGGGGGTTAAAACCCACTGACACACCACTTAGACTATAGTCTTACAATTAATGGATCAATATTTAGTGAGGCACCAACCCCTCACTAGTCAAGCATCAATTCAACTAGGCCTTTAGTAAGATACAAATTACAAGGATGCACCAAAACCATAAGTGACTAAACATAAAATCATAAACATCAAGGACACTTATACAAGAAACAACCTATAATTCATCTCCCACTCCCTCTTGACAAAGCACCAACTCAGCCAAGACAAACTTGATAACCTTCATAACACCTTATTGCTCAACCAATAGATGGTGACCTCTTCTTCATCTCTCTATCTGATCTATCTAATGTCATACATCAAGGACACATATCTAATGTAGATCTAATGATATCTCAATCAACTCAAGATAACTCCTTCAACATTCTCAAATTGTCTCTTCAAAGAAGCAAATATGGCCTTCTTCTACTTCACTCAAGTAGCCCTTTTCTTGAATAGGTTAGGTTATATGACCTTACTTATCATACTCAGTTCTTAGGATGGATTTTCATGACTGATCCCTTTCTATCCTCTCAATTTCTACATGATCTCCTTCTTATCCTCAAGGTACTCTTTTATTTGATTTCACTCTCACTCCTCTTGCTTGCACAAATAGGCCTATTATGCTTTGTACTTATACCAATCATTAAAACACTCACACTTTTAGTAGAACAAGTCATTAATACATTAGGTTAAGAACCAAAACATGTTTAATAAAATTTTATAGATAATAATCAATTAAATAAATATCACCATTATGTCAGCCAAACTCATTTAGACCTCAATCGTCTTCTAGGCCTACTTAGAGACCTAATGCATTATGTATATCTTCTCCACATCACATATTAAACCACTATGGCTATGATGGCCCATAATAATGACCTAAAACACTTAAAAATATTAATTTTAAACCTAAATTTACCTACTCTATTCTTAATAAGTCACACATCCTTTTCTTACCTCATGAAAGCTCCATTAAGCCTTAAAGACCTATTAGGCCTAATTACCCCAAGAATACTATCTTCAAAGACACAAGTAAAAAAAATTGTAGGAACACATTAAAGGAAAAATAAAAATATTTATGTAAACTTAATTACCTAAGGTTAATCATAAAATCCATTATACATCTTATATTAGGATCCAAACACTTAGAAACACCTCTCCAAAAACCTCACTCTATTCTGCCAAAAAACTCCAAAACATAGTCAAGAACTTTTGACTACCAACATAGGAATATTCACTTTAAAACTCTCAATATTAATTTATATGATATTATTTAATATATAAAACATCACTACATTATTTTTATACTTCAAAACTATGCATAAGGACACATAAGCTTCAATCACACTCACACACAAAAAAACTACCTATAGATTTAAAAACACAATCATGAAGAATGTTTTCTTTAACTCTTATAATAAAAATTAAAAGAAATATAATAAACATTAATAGTTAAAATGTGACATATATAACATAATTAAATAGATATATCATTGGTTATAGTGTTAACTATTGGTCTTGTAGACCAATTTACCAAGCTTATCTCGCACAGTCCTTACACAACCAAACAAGCTATTTTGAATTTTATATTACAGCTTCTTCAACTAAATTTACACATTATTTAAATAATTTATAGGTATTATACAAATAAAAAAATAATTTAAATTTAATTGGATAAATTGACTCTTGTCAAAGAGTCTCAAACTCTTCACTTCATCTTGCATACTCAGAACTGTCATTTTGCTTTGAAGACCAATCATGGTGAACATGTCTTTTAGTGCCTATGTGGAGACTTTTATGAAATAATTATGCATTTTTATGATATTTATTCATACTTATAACATATAAAAACACAAATTTATAGAGGCCTAATGGAAAATATGTAATATATAGACCAATATATAAACCTTACACCTTCACTATCACCTCTACATAACACAGGTCATCTTATGAACAACATTTGTAATATTTTCAATGAAAACCAATAAATGTAAAAAATTTTGACATTTTTATAGTTATTTGAAAAAAACCTCAAGTGATTTTATCTATTCCTAATCCATTGTAACATATCCCTAAACTCATTCTCATTCTTACCTAGTTTTTCTCACTGTCTTCACTATTGGACATTTTAGCGATATGCCAACATCCATGACCATTTTATTAATTTTTAAGTATGAAACCTGCATATAAACCACCCTGCTAATGAATTATAAGTCACAATATTTAACCTCCACCCATCGTGTAACTTCTACTCAATCAACCCTACCTACTTATCTTGTGATATACCAATGCCACTTGGAGGTACCTAGAAGAGTTCAATACATGATAAAATCATCAAAATATCCTAGCCAATATAATATGGTCACTCAAAAACAAAATATTCACCATCGAGTCACTATAGGGGTTGAAGGAGGGTTTTAGGCCTGTTTCCATTCTTAACATTTATTCATAAAACTCTACCCTTACAACCAAATAATAATTCTTTGAAAACATTATTATAAACATTTTAAATCTCTAAAAAATATATTATCTTCCCATTCAACAATCACACCTACCAACAAGCATGAGAAAGTCCTTCCTGGGTCTTCATCTCTTCATTATTCACACATAGGAGACCTCAAAATTTATTTGCATGATTTCTCCTTTACCTCAGAACCTAAAAATTCATGATAAATATTTAAAAAAATTATCAAACCTCAAAACATACTCACATGATCCCAAAATCCATTAAACCTGATCATGATGCCTCATTATGCCTCCTAGGGTCTTAAGCCAAGGCCTATGAGAAGATCACCAATGAATAACTTACCCTTTTAGCTCACTCAAAGATTCATGTGACTAAAAAACACCTTTTTAACATTATATTATCACTAATTTTCATAACTTAAAACTCATACACATCCATATCATCATCATGCCTCTACAATCCATATCCATGCTCAAGAACTAGTCCATCAACTAGAACTACAAGATACCATACCAATTTGAGACCTTCCTATCACTGTAGATGCACTCTAAAACTCATTATCATCAAATAATTCAAAAAATATTCTCATAATCCTCAACTCACTTACTCCACTAGGATTCAATATTCATGCCTTCACCAAGACAAGACTAGGTTTCACAAAACACCTTATCCATAAACATTTTTTTTCTTTTGAAATTAGTTAATCAATAATATTATCATAACAAGTAATTAAATATAAAAAAATATATATATCTTTATGATTATCTCTCATATCAAAATAAAATAACATTTCCATTTCTCATAATCTTGTTACATCACAACATTATGCTTAGACCTTATGCAGAACTCAAGAACCTATTAAACCATTATTAAGCCATCATGAATACTTATCATGTATCTTTACAAGATCACTTTTATAAAATAAATGAAACTCAATTATCTTTGACATGAATTACAACATTAATTTGCCAACACAATAAAAAGAACATACCTCAATAATAGTCTTAAAGTGAAGAATATTAGATGTTGCTTCGAAGAATGGTGTAAATAGTTTGAGAATATTTTATAGAGTTATGGGCCATTGGAAAGAATTCAAACATGATGGAGAACCTTCATCAACATTATTTTTTTATTGAAGACCCTAAAACATTCATGAGACCAAAACAACCACCCTATAGAATGAGAATAATGGATATTTCTTGTCAAATAGAGGCCACATGTGTCATGACTTGTAGACTTTAGAGGATCATTAAAAACTTATGCCATGCTTAAATGAGTTTTTTTCCTTCACCTAAGAGGCCCAAAGCTAATCCTATCATAGTTTTACTCCTAAAAAAATCACTTTAGCTCCTTAGAGATTGTTTATAAATCTAAGGAGCTCAATTAAATGAATAATGACATAAATTGGAAGCCCATAGGGGTCCCTAAATCTAATCAAAATATTAGCCTCCAAATCTACCTATATGGCCTATACCATTCATCTAAAAATGGAATTCAAGAGCTTATGAAGGGATCTATTGAGATGAGAGAGTGTTTTATGTAATTTTGATACTTGAAACTTCTTTCCATGTTTGATTCTAACCTTTGGAAGATGAAGGGATGTTTAGAAACCATTTTTACCTACAGGTGATCTTAACAAGTCTGTACAAGTACCTTAACTCCCTTATTTGGTATTAAATATTGATATTCTAACTTTTACCTAACTTTTTGATAGGTTTGAAAGTTATTTAACTAGTCTAAGGTCCTTGTAAAGTGTCTTTTATGGTTTTTTAACTTGGTGAGCTTTGACATACATGAAAATTATCTAAAAATCATATTTATCCTTATAAAACACCACTTAAAGTTTCCAAATATGTATGAAATATTATTTTAAGTTTATTAAGGCATGTAATGACCTTTAAGGACACCTAAAAACCTATGAAATGTTTTAACCAATTTTCATCACTCCATGATATGTCTAGACTAGTCTAATATAAGGATAAAGAGTTACCTTAATTTTATCAAATTAATCTTAAATAATGTTAATAAGGTTTTAGAAAGATATTTTAGAGACTATATAAGGCATTACAATAATTTGAAAATGGTTATCAATACATGACAAAAAAATTTCACCTATAGGGATTGACATTTTTACCTTGGGGGTCAAAATTAGTCAACATATATCATGTTAGCCCAGTTAGCTATTAAATTATAAATAGAACCTACACATAAGTTCTAAGTTAAATGAAAATCAATGGTAAAAATTAATCATATGATATGGACAATGCATAAATTTTATCCTTCTATTATTTTGAAACATAATTCAAACTTAAAAATGACCTTAAGTTTATTATTTTCAAATTCTACATCAAAGCTCCTAGTTCACAAGAACTTGAATAAATATTCAATCAATAGTGGGTCCCTATTTACATTTCAAAATTGGGTGTGTGTGTCTTATGGCACAAAAGGATGTTTTTGGATATGATAATATTTTTTATTGTAAATAATTTTATTGATAGGGGAAGCATCATTAGTGATGCAGTACATCAACAACTCATCAATGTAGATTCCACTATGACATTTTGATATGAATTATTGTCTAGTGTATTATTTATCCACTTGGTGTATTTATCTCTTTAATAAATTGGATAATAATCATCCCAAACCCAAGGTACATGAGTTTTATCTGTAGTTGGTTCTAAAAAAATTAATAAGCACTTCAGGTGGGCCAATGATACATCCACAATGATATTTGTGCAAGCACTGAAAGAGGATTGGGAAGCAATAATATTTTATGAGAGAGATTGTATTTATGTGCCAATGTGGAAGTCACATCATCCCATTTAATAAATTAATATATATTAAAGTAGGAGGATTCGAAGGTTTTCCACTTAGAATCCCTAGGTTGGTAATTTATAAAATTATGTTGATTGAAATGTGTGGATAACTTTTAAAGGTTCATAATAAGTGTAGGAAAAGATATGTTTTTAGTGTCATTTTCCTAATCAAATTTTCCCACTATATATGTAATAATGCAATGGATCCCCATGATATTGAGGCCTTAATTGTTTAATTCATGTTGTATTTTAAAACATGTTTTATTTCAAAATTAAAATACATGTCTAGGATCATCTCATAATATGGGCCTCATAAGTACATGTTTCTCATATGGAAGACTATTGATTAGAATGTGTTGATGATTATGAATTATGAAGGTGAGACTGGGGTTGGTTGAGTTCACATTAGATCAAAGGTTTCACTACTACTTGGGTATTTGAAGGGATGACAAATGATGGAAGTTAATTTTTTATCATGTTTATACCAAGAGAGTGATAGCCTCACAATTTATTCCCTCTGTAACACCCCTCGTAATGATATAATTTTACACTTATTATCTTGGTATGTTTGACTTGTTTTAATATTCTTTGGCTATTTATAATTTTTAATCTATTTTCCTCTTTGTTTGAAGTCCTCATTTGGTGAAAAACACATAATAATTTAATTACTATAAATTATAAATTAATAAATCTAAAATTAAATTCACATTAAATTGTGTAGATATACAATTATATTAATTATGCAGCTTATTAATAGCCTCTCTACAATGCTAGGGAAGGCAATGGGTAGGCCCTATCCTAGGGTAGGCATTTGTGTAAATTATGGAGTGTAAAATGGGTTATGTAAGATAATTAATTGAGAAGTTTAAGAGAGGTATGGTCTTTTAATAAGATCCTTTTGGCATTCTAAGAGAAGTAAAATTGTGGGTTGCTTGTGGAATAAAAACCACATGACCTTGTAAGGTATTTTAATAAAATCATGGCCATTGTAAGAAAGTTATGTTCCTATTATGATAAGATATGACCTAAATTTTTGGGTGTGTTTAACCCAAAATTTAGATGTGTGAGGGAATCTATGGTTAAGGTTTATTATATTATATTTTACACAAGGGTGGTGAAATAACCTAATAATCATTCCAATTAAATAAAAAGATGAGTTAAATAATATTTTAAATTTATATAACTAAGATTGCTAAAAATAGTAAAGAACAAATATTAATATATATTGTAGTAAATAGAGATTAAAAGATACTTAGCTAGTTTACTATGCTCATGCAAGTATGATTTATAATAGGTTAGAAGTGGACTATAAGATGATCCTATAATAGTCATCATATTATAGGAATATTATTTCTATAGCCTTAGATGATTACATCAAATTTAGATAATTACATCAACATAAATGTTTGAATTTGATGCAAGTGTCTTGTATGGATTACTAAATAGATATGGATGTGACCAAATATAACCTTATGTGTTTTATATCACCTTTATTATTATATCTTCATATCACACACACATGTTATCACTCCTTTTTAAATGATCAGACCCTAGATTCTTCACCCTTGGAGTGACTATGGGAAAAATGGTTTAGTGGGCTCATGGTGTCAAGCTACACTTGGGAACACTTTATCAATGGGTAATTACTAAATAGATAATACTCTAAGTAGGGGTTCAAACTTATGTAGTTATACCCTATGTGTTGGCTCGTGTGCGTATAAGAATGTAATATGTGATAATTAATTACCTATACTAAACTAGATTGTAACTTGGAAAATATGGCACTTGAACTACTCTTAAAATGCTTCAAACCTATGGTAATAATGATCCTATGGATGATATATAAATATGGATGAATATGAAAATTTATCTCACTTTAATTCTTGATTGAGTGCTTATTGGTAATTTTATTTGTGAGTTCCCATTATTCTATAGGTGAGGAATGAATGAGGGTTGATATTATATATATACCAATACCTTTTGGAAATATCAACATTAAATCACTTAGGATAAACTTCAAGATACATTTAATTTAAAAATTATCTGGATTTTTGGCATTGGACACTTTCTTTGACATGAGTGTCTATCTAGGACACAAGTTTTGAGGAATCTAGAAAATAGTATAAGTTCAAAACTAGTGGTGAAGGATAATGATTAGGTTTAGATATTTATCCACCATATATAAGGTTTTATCATCAATATAATAGTGTTCAAAATAAGAGATAATAAATTTAGGCATAAAGAGATAGCAAATGTGAGCCTTTCTATAGTGGGAAGGTCTATAATTGAAAGGTACAACCATAATGAATATTTTCCAAGTGTATAAGAATAAAGTACCACATAAATCATATTTTAGTAGATATAAGGTGGTAATCTATCTAATTAATATGTGTGGTGTAACTTTTGGGAAAATTAAATTAGAAATCCCTTTTTAATACCAACTCTTGGCATTTTGGGGGATTTTCATTTTTCTAAAAGAAATATTATTTTGAGAGGAGTTTCAGATGAAATTGTTGGATTTTTTGAAGCTTGGTAACTCGTGGCATGCATGGAAAATGGTGGATAATATGTAAACATATTTTTTATAACATTCCTTTTATTTCCCATTTTGTGTATGTTTGAAAATAGTTGTAGTGACGCTTAGACTTATTGTAATATCTTTATGAATAAGATGAATAAAAATGATTCCATTATAAAAGTTTAAAAGTATAAACGGCCTATACAAGTTCCCTTATGATATTTAGTTAGTGAAATAAAAGGACTTGTTATAACTCTCTCCCTCCCTCCTCCCCCTCCTTTATTTAAATTTTGATCAATAAATCACTTTCATTGTGTTAGGAAAAAATCCCATTTTGTATACTTTGAATATAAATCTATAAAAATAAATATGGATAACTTTGGTCATCTAAAATTATTAAATATGATTCATAAAATTAATGTCCATGATTTGAATCATGTTTTAATTTTTTGCTTAATCTTGGGTCAGAAGAAGAATAATGTAGCTTTAAATGTTATGGTGGAATTTTACTTTTAATTTATGCTAGTCTTTATATGTATGTATATATGTATGTATGTATATATCTATATATATGCACACACACACACACACTCTCACACACACACACACACACACACACACACACACACACACACACACACACACACACACACACACACACACACACACACACACACACACACACACACACACACACACACACACACACACACACAAAATTATGAAATAATAATATTACCAAAAAAATTGTTCACTAAGTCATATAAATATTTATTTTTAAATAACTATATTATATTAATTAAAAAATAAATATTATTATAGATGGGGGGCAATGACATAACTTTTCCCATGACCTTGTTATTGCAAGCTGGAACTATAATAATGGTAGTTACATACCTCTAAGGCTTGGCCATATCCTTGGTCATGACGTCAACCATAGATACAACCATGTATTAGGTGAGGACCAACATATTTGGGAGGGGATGATAAGTGTTGTTGTACCCCCTTGATTAGTGCTTTAAGTTTCATCCTATGGCATGTACCTAAGCCAAGCATCCATAAAAATAGAAATAAATTTTATTTATTTTATTTCATTGCACACACACAAATTAAATATAATTTAATTAATTTTTATATAATATAAAATCCTATCTTTAATCAATATTATGTAGTGATTACTGATGTAGGAGAATCCTACTAAAGATGACTCATTTTGATGTTTATTTAAGAAATTCTGGATTGATTAGATGTTTTATGACCAATAGGAATGTTTAGAGTGTTTGAAAAGGTTTTAGGAGTATTTAAATACACTTTTGAATTTTTTCCAAGTGTTTATTAGTGATATGGTAGGATAGAATTTCAAATTGGCGCATTCTTGCCAATTTTCACAATTCAAATTTTTAAATTTATCAAGCATTGTTTAGGAGTTTTGTGAATATTGAAAGAGTCATAAAGGTGTCAAATGATTATGTAACATTAATAAGACACCATGGGTTTATACCATGGTACATAATTCACAATTTTAATTAAAATTAATCTTGATGTTTATGTCAATATGAAAATTGGCTTACAAGTGACTGTTAGAAGGTCCCTAGGTGGTTAGGGTGGTTATAGTTGATACAAAACTTGTATTTTTTTGGATTTTTGGTAATTTATTATGATTAATTAGTGTATTATATGGTTAAATACCCAATAAATAATGTATTTAATATCTCAATATTGAATATGAAGTTATTTTAACTTTGGTTTCCTGTGTATGTCCATGGAGAATGACTATGTTTAGTTTTCTCAATGAAGGAATATATAAAAAAATTGTGATTGTGATGATTAATATGAATTATTCAGTATATTTAATATTTATTCAATGTTTTTTAATAATTCATTTTTAAATTTTCATATCACTTTTCTTGGAGGACACACAGACCTGTTGAATGATGCATACATAGACAATCAAATATAGAGTGTAATAAAAAAGTGTAGTAGAGGAATCAAAGAGTGTGGTTAATGATTACACAAGGTGTGTGGAGTATTTTTATAACTAATAAATCTTTTACTAAGTTTTTAAACCCTTATTTGAGGATTAAGTCTCAAAATCTTGTTCTTGAACCCTTATAAACTATGACTACACACACAATGAGGAAAAAAAACAAGATATTGGTTAAATAGAGGCATTATTATGTGGATACTTTACTTAGAACAGGTGAATATAGTTTTGAAAAATATTATGGAATGTTCAAATACCTTTTAATCCTTTTTTAATTCTTAAAACCTCAAATTAATTGCTCTCAGGTTCACATAGACTTAGTTAGACCCTAAACTAGGGTTTCAAGAAACAAATGACATTTTCAAACATTTAAGTAGTGAATTTTTTTTTTTTAAATTATTTTTATATTATGAGACGTGCATAAATTTATTTTAAGGTTTAAAGTTTATTATATATGAAAAATCACAATTTTAGAGGACTGAGTATACATAGGGGTAGTGAAGGCCTATTTAGGCCTATATAGAGTCCTAAAAGGAGATAGAAAAGTGTCTTACAAGAAAAATTTAGTCTTAAAATTTAATTAAGAGAGATAAATTGATATATGGTACTAGGAAATGGTATTATTTTCTCAAAACTCACCTGTACTTGTCTATACAAGATGAAAAAGCCTAAAAAAGGCTACTAGGGTTGTGTGCAAAAGGATAAGAGGTTCTATATGATGTAAGAGTTACTTTGAGGTGTTTTATGAGTTTTATAAGGAGATTAATAGGAATATAAATATAAATAACAAGGTTAAAATAACCATCAAACATGATAGTGAATCCTTGGATTAAAGGTACCTTTGAACCTTTGTAAATAAAGTTGATATTGAAATAAGAGTAAGAGTGAGATTTGTATAGTCAAGTCATTGTCTTTTGATCATTTCATATCAGAGAATAGGATATAATAGGAAGGTATAAATAACACATGGAAGGTAGAGGATGAGGAGTAGTAACAACTCAAAGAAGGTTGGAAGTAGTTGATGCACTAGTTGTAGAAATGAGAAACTTGCACGCAAGGTTGTAATCCATGGAGTTGGATCAAAGAAAGGAGATGAAAAATGGTGATGTGAGTGAGGGAGAGGATGATATTTCTCATAAATAAGTATTATATTAAGGATATGAAGGTAGAGTTTAATATAGGTTCATAAGAGTAGTTCTTGAAGTGACTTCAAAACCCAAGGTGGAGGTGCCCATGTATGAAGGCAGTCTTAATGTGGAGGAGTTGGTTAATTAGATCATAGCCATGTACAATTAATTTGATTATGAATTTTTTAATTATATAATTATTGCAAAATATAAAGTAAAAAATATTAAGGGTCATGCATCGTTGTGGTGGGATGGCATACAAGAAGAAAGAAGGGGAAAAAAGAAGATAAGGTCATAAGATAAAATAGTGGCCAAGATGAAAGTAAAATTCATGCCTAAATAATATTAGATCCATTTTTTTATGAGGATAAAAAATTTGAGACAAAATATATGATGGTGAAAGAGTATATAGAGGAATTTTTCAAGTTAACTATTTGAGCAGGACACATAGAGGAGGATGCAGAGAAGGATTTTGGTACATCAATGGCTTGAAGTTTGTCATTTAAGATGAGATAAGAATTTTATCACATATAATAATATATGATTCCTATAAATCTTCATTTATTTTATATAATAATATTTATGTAAGGTAAAGTCAACAAAATAGAGGTAGAGGTGGTAGAAGCTATAGAGGTAGAGGCCAACAAGAAGGAAGAGGATAACTAGGTAATAAGAATCAATGGAAAAGTCAAATAAAAAAGTGGGAATAAATTATAAGAGATAAATTTAATAAATTATAGTTTTATATGGTTATATAGGTGGAAGATCAAATGGTAGAGGAAGAGGCAACAATCAGTTTGAAAGAAAGTGCTTAAAGTGCAAAACATTTTTAGGACATAGGTCATATGAGTGTCCAAAATATGTTCAAAGTGGTAGATATTTGAGTAATATTAGAAAAAAAATGGTTCATTAATAATATGAGAGTGTATATTCATTAAAAAACTATTTATAAGAACCTAAAATAGGAGAGATCTTTTTTATGAGGATAGTCCTTTTGAATATCAGCCATGAGGAGAGAGAACCACCACAAAGAAAGACGTTATTCAAGACCATGTTCAAGAGAAATGGTAAGTGTTGAAAATTCATAACTAAAAATGGTATTATGTATAGTATTGTGTCTTCTTTTATGGTTTATAACTAGGATTAAAATGTAATAAGAATCCAAGTCCATACAAAGTCTCTTAGACTCAAACTAGTCATTAATTCCTAGTGAATGGACAATACTATGTAGATTTACAGATAGGTGGATATAAGTATAGAATATTATATGATTTTATTACCATTTATGTGTTCCAAACCATCCATTTTATACCATGGTATCATGATATGAGGGCTATGCATGATGGGATAATCAACACTTACACCATTGAGAAGGATGGATGCAAGTACATACTAAACCCATTGAAAGACAGTCAAGAATGGAAGGAGATACCATATAATGTGATGTTTTTAGAGAGAATAAATAATTTAAAAATGAATTAACTGGTATAATTTAGTACAAAAGTGTGATAGCTAAAAGAAAAATCCAACGTGAAGATAATGTAGAACAAGTTGTCAAGGCAATGAGAGAAGAAGGTGAAAAAGATAAAAATCACTATGAGGTATTGAATGTAAGCAATAAAGAGATATTAAAGTCAGACAAATAGGAAGGATTTTTATCAAATGAACATTTTTAAGGGGATTTGTTTCAAATTTATCTTGTTATGTGACCTTCATATGAAATATGGAGTATCTAGATAACTTTGTTGAGAAGGTTGGCATGCTAAGAGAATTGGCTATGAGAAGTGAAATGATTGTTCAAGTTGAGAGTGAACATGAAAGAGAGAAATATAATTACATTGAATAATTTTACATTTTTTTAGATGATATGATGACACAACAAGACATAATCCAACAAGAAACAACTCTAAGCATAAATAAGACAAACATGTAAGTGCAATAGTGTGGTTTCAAATAAGACAAGAATAAGCTTATTATGATTAACTTATGTGTCCCATGTGTAGTTTGGTTGTAGTATAATAAAAAAGTGTTGAATATGATCAAGTGGGAGATAAAAATTCAAATATTTAACCTCAAAGGAGAAGGCAAGGTGGTATTGGTCAAAGAACAAGGAGGTTTATGTGTCACTCATAGGCCTTGGGACCTAGGAGAATGTAACATTGCATAGTTGGAGTGGACATGATAAAGAGATGATAAGGAGGAGATCAAAAAAATTTATCAAAAATTTTAAGGAAAATTATTATTCCACCTCTATAGTATGATGCATGAGCATCCTATTAATAATGACTCATTTTGATGTTTATTTAATCAATTTTGGATTAATCAGATGTTTTGTGATCAATAGGCATGTTTATATTGTTTTAAAATGTGTTATAAGTCTTGAAATAAATTTTTTAATGTTTTCCAAGTGTTTAGGAGTGATAGGGTAGGTTAGAATTTTAAATTGACACTTTCTCATCAATTTTCACAATTCAAATTTTTGAATTTGTTAAGCAGGGTTTAGGAGTTTTGTGAATATTTTAGGAGTCATCAAGGTTTAAAATGATTAGGTAACAATAAACCAAGGTTCTATAAGATGGTCCACAATTCACAAATTTATGGAGCATCAATATTGATGTTTGTGTCAATATGTAAATTGTCTTGTAAGTGACCGTTGGAAGGTCTACAGGTGGTTAGGGTGCTCATAATTGATACAAAACTCATAATTTTTTTTTATTTTTGGTTAGTTTTAATTATTAATTACTATATTATATGGTTAAATACCTAATAAATAATGGATGTACTCTTTCAATATTGAATATGAAGTGACTATAACTCTATTTTCCTATGTATGTCCATGGAGAATGAGTGTGTTTAGTTTGCTCAATGAAGGAAGATATAACATTTTTGTGCTTATAATTATTAATATGAATTGGTGAGTCTATTTAATATTTATTAAATGTGTTTTAGTAATTAATTTTCTTATTTTCATCACTTTGCTTAGAGGACAACACAGACCTATTGAATGATGCATACATAGATAGTCAAACACAAAGTGTAATAAAGAAGTGTAGCAAAGGCATAAAAGAGTGTGTTTAATGATTAAAAAAGGTGTATGGAGGAGTTTTATATCTCATAAATATTTTTAAAAAAATTTAAACCCTTATTGTATGATTAAGTGTCAAAATCTTTCTCTCAGACCCCTAAAAACTAAGACTGCACACACATTAAGGACAAGAACACAAGATATTTGTTGAATAGATGCATTATGACATGGATATATATATTGTAATATGTGTATGGGTTTTTGGGATATATTATTTAATTTTCATATTCCTTTGAATCATTTTTTAATTATTAAAACCTCAAACTAATTGCTCTCAGGTTCACATAGACTCAGTTAGACCCTAAACTAGGGTTTCAAGAAACAAATGACATTTTCAAATGTTTTAACTATTAAAATTTTATAAAAATTTATATTTTGATATTATGGGATGTGAATAAATTTATTTTTAATGTTTCAAGTTGATTTTATATAGAAAATTATAGTTTTATAAGATTGAGTATAGACAGGGGTAGTGAAGGCCTAATTAGGCCTATGGAGAGACCTAAAAGGAGATAGATAAGTGTCTTACAAGCATAATTTTGTCTTAAAACTTCATGAAGAGATGGAAATTGATACAAGGTACTAGGAAATAGTATTAGTTTCTCTAAACTCACATGTATTTATCTATATAAAGTGAAAGAACATTAAAAAAGGTTACTAAGACTGTGTGCAAAAAGATAAGAAGTTGTATATGATGTGAGAGTTGCTTTGAGGTATTTTGTGAGTTTTATAAGAGAGTAACAAGACTATAAATATAAACAACAAGGTCATAAGAACCATCAAATAGGATAGTGAATCCTTGGATTAAAGGTACCTTCGAACCTTTTTAAACAGAGTTGATATTGAAACAAGAATAAGAGTGAGAGTTGTATAGTCAAGTGGTTGCCTCTACATAAATTACTCATAATCACAATTAGGATTATCTTATTTATATAAATATATTTTAATGTGTGTGTGTGTGTGTGTGTGTGTGTGTGTGTGTGTGTGTGTGTGTGTGTGTGTGTGTGTGTGTGTGTGTGTGTGTGTGTGTGTGTGTGTGTGTGTGTGTGTGTGTGTGTGTGTGTGTGTGTTTGTGTGTGTG